>VWZG01009757.1:887195-933939 GCA_013396735.1 Grallaria varia | reverse complement strand
TGGAGAAAAAAAAAAAAAAAAAAAGAGCACATTTCAGAGTCAAATGCACATTAAATAACAGTGGCATGCTATTTTCTGTAAGTGATATGGAGCAGGACTAGTCAATATGACTAGTTTAGTCTATTTCTAGCTTCCATTAGCTTCTAAAAAGGAAAAAAATAGCTACACTGCACTTCACATGTCTCAAATAGCTGTTACTCTTGCATATACAGCAGAAATCACATTTCAAATCATGTGAGTATTCCAACATTCATAACTTCCAGAAGAAAATGGAAGAGGTAAATATTTTTGTGCTTGAAAACAAAAGCACTTCCTCTTAACATTTATTTATAGCACAACTTCTGTCATTCCACAGGACTCTTGCACAACACACCCAGAAAGCAAAATAAAGCTCTTATGACAGAGAATGCCAACTTTCAGGGAAAGTGTTAGACTCCAGGTAAGGACAGTAAATTCAGAATTAACCTAATTAGGGGTATGTGTGGGGGAGGGTGTGTGCGTGTGTGTGTGCGCATATGATAACAAAAAACCCCACCCACCAATAAAAGGCTCTACTGCAGCTCCAGTTTTGTCAAAATTAGAACACTACAGTAATACATTTCAAATTTGTACTAATGCTACAACACATATATGGTCAGAATAGTATTATGTGAAGTTACTCTTATTTTTTTAACCTGGCAATTGTTTCCGTATGCTACAGAAACATCCAAACATTTTGCAAACATTAAGGAAAAAAGCAAGAAGCCCTGAGCATTGTAATGAAACCTTAAAGTAGATCCTATAAAAAAAAATAAATATACTGTATCAGACTGATGAATTTGTTGACTTTTCTGCCTGCAAAAATCAGAACTTGACAAATTAATTTTAGGTGACTTATTTTGTAATGGTGACTCAAAGAAGCCACCACTTATCTCAGACTTCAACAGTGAAGATACTGCTTAGGTCAACTAAGATGTTACAAGGATCGATAAATACTTGCATCATTACTGTTAGCACACAGATAAATAGCTACACAAGCAAGTCATACAGTACAACGCAGCTTTGTACTTAGCTAAGACACTGTGATGGAAGCATGCACAGCTGTTTAATAAATAACTCCCCAAGAGTTAGAGGTTAAGCCTGACATTAGTCACAAGCAGGGTTCTTTCAGTACTGAATGCAAGAAAATATTCCAGTGATCTTTGCTTGATTCTTCTTTTCACTATCGCCTTTAAATTGTTGAATTTTAACTAGAAGAGAATAATTAACTGTAGATCCAGGTATGACAAGTAAATATTAACTTACGTTCTTCTTGGCCTCAGTCTCTGATCACTGTATGGAATTAATGCTACCAGCTGATTTTCCTGCCCTGGAAACAAAAACACCCTTTAAGATTTAAACAATAAGTATTGTTGCCATTATTTTACACAAAGCGTGCCCATTATAAGTTAGTGGCACCAAAGAATAAACACTAAAGATAAACATTTAAATTCCAGATAACCAAGTCAAATACTATTGGAGCTTCTGTCACTTTCTGAAATAGAGTATGGATTACACAACGTGGAAAGGAAAAAAACCCACCAAGTTCACAAAAATCAAAACACAATAAATTCTGCCTCTGCGCTGCACACATGACCAGAGGCAGCTTGCCTCTGGCACCACGTCCTGGAGAAGAAGAGAGAGAGAACAGCTTCAGGCCCTCTGTGCCGGACCACATAAAGTCATAGGACAAAACATTCAGAAGCTTGGGCAGCACAGGCATTCTGTACGTAGTCTTCTGAAAAGCAGAAGACAGGTTTGTTTAAAAAAAAAACCCAACAAACAACAAACCCAAACTGAAACAACCAAAACTACCATGGATCAATATGGATGGCCTCAGCAACACAAGTTTTATATACACTGCATTCTGGAAATCACTGGTAAATAGATGGCAAAACCATCTATCATGGTGCTGCTGAGCTGCTGCACTAAGTCAAAGTAAGTATCTCCTGGAATTTCTCCAAACAAGTTATGTCACTAGACAGCATTTTTAAAAGGGAGATACATTAACAGTAGAAATAAAGAGCACATGCATAGATGAGTTGTTGAAAACACAAGGACTACATCTGCCTGTACAGCTTTTGCTCTTTGCTGTGGAACTGAGATTCATCTGTAGGAAAACAGAGGCCTCAACCCCAAGTCAGATTTACAGCATTTAAGTCAAATCCAGAACCTGACCAAATTATCACTTAGCTAATCAAGCACTTGGAAGTAATTCCATGCTCCATCACTAAGCTAGGCAAAGTATGCTAATGAAGCAGGTAGTAACATGTAAAACATCAACCTTCTACAGAACCTCTACCAATTTAAAACAAGTTTTCACCTCTGCTTCAATTAAGCATCTTCAGCCTTTGAACACAACAGCACAGTCCTGCTTTCACATTATATCATACTGAAAAGCTAAAGCTATCCAAGCTACAAAGCATAATTTCACTTATTTATTATAATTTAGGCAAAACACCACATATTATAGTCGTACTAGTCATGCAGTCATTCTGTGAACACTTAATTTTTCCCCTCTCCCCTCAAAAAATCTCCAAACATGATTTTTTCTTCTCTAAACTACTAAGGAACAATTAAAAAGATAATCCTATTAGTTCTAGTAACTCATTTAAAGTTCTAGCTTTAATCACATTATTTCATTAGAATGTATTGAAAACACGCATATTTTAATAGATACTGCAAGATGTTTAATAAAGTAATTACCTCACATTGAAGTACTACAGCTAAAGATCCTACAGTCAAAGAAATAAGCTTTTGAACACAGGAATCCTATTACTTCTGCATTTTAGCTAGCAGAGTTTTGAGTAAACCTTGCTATTGATTTTATCAAGTATTTCAAGTTAGCAAGCTAACAGAACAAACTTAGTCTATAGTCTTTTGGTTAATTTTTAGTTTCATAGCTTTTCCACACTTCAGATTTGATGAACTGACTCCAATAATGCATCATGGTACAAAGTTTAACACCTAAAACACAAATCTCTTACGATATTTACACCTGTTTAAATATCCTGTGCCCCCTGCCACTTATACATATGTATTTGCAAACAACATCATAACCTAATGTCACTGAGGCACAGGCATCACTCAGTTTTCCTGAGTAGCTGGTCAAAATCAGTTCCAAGAGCTTTTACACGCAACAATCTGTTTTGGATAACAGATCTGGCATAAGCATATGCAAACATGAAATCACCTCATCAGTTCTTCCCTCCATTAAAGAGAAGACCTTACAGCTGAAGCAGAAGGCTGTGCCTTGGCCCACTGCATTTGTAACTCTCTCCTCCTGCCCAGTTTCAGATATTTTGCATTCTCCTTTCACAGACCTCTTTTTAAATAGCTATTTAGGTGGCTTATCATATAGGAGAGAAGTCTAACAAAGTAGCTTCATACTAAGGAAAAGGAAAGTAGGAGGGCAAAGTGACAAAAACCGTTAGGTATGAAGACTAATGCTGTGCAGCCTATTTCTTCCCTTGGCAGCCAAGGCTCCCACATATTTTCAGTTCCCAGATGGAGTCCTCTGCCTAGCAAGGACCAGTGGGACAAAGGGAGGGTAAAAAAAAAAAAATCAAGCGGCACTGGCAGCAGTGATGGCAAATAAGTCACTATAAATGACCACGAAAGAGGTGTTGCAGCACAGGTCTGCTTTTCACTCTCTGTATTTGCAGGCATGTTTTCAGGTCTATATTGATTCAAATAGTTTAAAATAGGTAGTTAAAAAAAGATGCAATAAAATGTCATGGAAATAAAGGTTTGCTAATGCAAGAGCTACAGTATGTGTGAATCTAAAGCTGAGAAGCAAAAAGCAGCAGCATAGTACAAACAAGTCCCAACACAAACCAGCCAAAACTGACCCAAATTTTTACATTCATGCAGTGTAATTGTAAAAAAATGCTTAATGCTAAAAAGTCAGAACTATGAAAAAACATCTTCACTAGAAGAGCTATTTGTTATGAATTATTACAGTTACAACTGCATATGGTTATGATGCAAATTTATAAGTTAAAAAAGAAAAAAAAGAAGAATAAAAAAGAAACCTTACCTCGTGGAATTCTTCCTGTTCCCTGGCAAGTTGGGCAGGTGACACTGTCTCTTCCTGTAAATTCCACGTAGGGAAACTGTGACACATCTCCGCATCTGCTGTCCTCATTGTGCACTTCCGAGTGAACTAAACCGTTCTTCATGTTATCAGATGCTGAGCTTCCATCATAGCTATCTTCCTTGCTTGTATGCATAGGCAGGTGAGAAAGTGATTTTCCCATGTCTAAAATAAAAGAAGAACGTCCTCAAGGAGAATGATTCAAACATGGCTTGCATTTATTCCCCTGTACCATGTAACCATTAGTCTATGGTCAAGGTCTAACAAGACTCCAGTTCTCCTTTGTTCACATCCCTTAAGACCTACAAAGTACTAAGACCCTGCCAAGCTGGAGTCAATTCCAAACTGCAAAGAACCTGACCTAACTCGGAGCTTTGTTCAGATCCTCCAATATCCATAGGTTGAAAGCAGATCCATGAGAGGCTTTAAAGTTAGAACAGTACAGCTTCTGGCAAAAGTTGCAACAGTCTAGCAGTGCTTTTCAAAGGATTGTTACTGTACAGACTTTAACACAACAAATTAACCTTTGTGTCAAAAAAAAAAAGTAAAAATCAAGACTGGGCCCTAGAAAGCGAGTTTGCAATTTTTAGTGAATTCTACACAAACCATAGACCCAATTCTAATAAATTTTTTTCAGGTTGGACTTGTTTTGAGAACATGGGATCAGCTACCAGTTTCCAAGCTAGAAAATTATATCTCCAGGTGTTTAAACTGATGATTCATTTTAACTCAAAAGAGGACTAATTCACAGAAAAGGCAAGCTAAAAATGGGAGTTACTTTAATACAGTTGCTGCCAATATGTAGCATTTACAAAGACTCGTCTAAAAAAGGCATCAATCACAAAAGCATTTTTGTTACCTATATGTAATATATACTTGTTTAAAAAAGGCATCAATCACAAAAGCATTTGTTCCCTACATGTATATTAATTTTTTCTCATGACACTGAAACTACTTTGAAACACAAAACTATTGAAACTAAAGTCTGTAATAAAGTGATGCAAATAGAAACCTTCCCAATTTGCAACAGGTGGAAAACAAACTCAAAAGTTTAAAAAAAAAATAAAAATCCATCCAGCAGTGGCAATCAGCTTATCCCCATAAGCCACTTTAGTTACTTTAGATCAGTCATTGAATTCATCACTGTCTTGGAGCACAGTATGATTTAAAGAGAAACTGCAAAATTCCATTTTTTTCCATTAAGTGGCATTTTTAAAGCAGCAGATACCAATTATCATGCTGGTTCACTGAAAGGAAGCATTAAGAGGAGGATTAAAAGAACAAAACAAGTCAGGATATTTTAAACAAACAAGACAGGACAGAAATATCTCACATATGGTGATAACACAAACACAAGATTAATTCATTATATTGCCACAAAATCCAGGTGAACATGTTGCAGGGGCGGGGAGGGGGGGAGGGAAAGCAAGTCAAGAAATACCAAGTCCCAGTTACTGCTCCAGCAAACGTGTAGGATTTTTTTTTCATTTAGATCATTAAACCCTTACAAACAGGAAAACTATTTACCCTTGTGCTGCTACTTTTAAAAACATTCTAAGTTTGAGAGTTATTCAGTAATAGAAATTGCTGAATTGAAAATTCAAACTACTGGGTTATTGAAAAAAAAAAAAAATCGCAAAAAAGCTGCTGAGAATTATTCCGCATGGGGTTATTGTTTACTGCTCTTGCAACTGACTTGCAGCCTTCAAGCTATGAAACTTGAGTCTTGCAGCTTAGGCAATAGCTGCCACAGTTAGAAACCTGAAAATTCCGGGATCAATCCCTGGTGCTGTGGCACTACAAGTACATCCAACGTAGCTGCTCTGCAGACTGTAGGCCCAGGCTATGTCTACATTAACAACTTCAGACCAAGCAACAACTCTGTAAAAGAAACAGCTGCTGAGGATCCAAAATCCACACTGTAGGTGCTTTTTAATGTTTATTCCGTACTAGCTCTTGTCTAGACTGACAACACCCACTGGCAACTGAAATGCATCCTATAGTTTTAGCTTCTTCCAAAAGGAAGAGTTCACACACTCCCTGATCACCCCGTGGCATGAATCAAAGTGCAGCAGGCAAGGAAGACTACGAATTCCTTCCAAAAGCGCATCCTGTATTTGAATTAAAGTACTGATACAGATGCACCCTTCAACGACAACTTTACCTGAGGTTCAGTAATTAGAATTACTGCTGCCAAAGGCTTGGGGCATGTGTCAGTTCACAAAAGAGAAAACAGAGAACCACCTTCAAGTGAAATTTGATCCTCCAACATGCTTTTCCCCCCAGCCAAGCCTGAACCTTATTACAGCCGACCAAAAATCAAGAACACGTTTTTCTTGTATCCAGCGCTTATGTGCTGCAGAGTAGTAGCTCCAAGAATATAACATCTTCGTATGTGACAGCCTCTATGCTACCACCAAAGTCAGGATCCCTACTTCCTTAACAGCTGTGCTTTGATCCAGTCTCTCCTTTGTAACTGACCTTACACTCCAGTCTGCTTGGACTTACCTGGAGTTTTCTTGACTTCAGTTTGTTCAAGAGTTTGGTAAATTAAGAATGTTTTAATAAGTGGCTTTTGTTTAAGACTGCACCTTCAGCTACAGCCCTGCAGCTCGATAATATATAGACAAAACCCTGAGAGAGTCGCAGACTCACAGAACCATCACATCCTGAGCGACATGCAACACTCAGGGGAAAAACTTTTTGTTTACAAATTCAATGAAACTTTATACAGTCAAACTAACTGGTTATACTTCTCCAGCGAGTTAGGGTAGCATTCTTTGTACAGAGAGAGACACAGAGATTGCATAAACCCTTTGTATTAACATATATAAAGTTGAGATTACAAGACTACTTCTTTTTCAATACAGCAAAAGATCACGAATCGCGACCCCGGCCTGCCGCATCAGCTGTGCCTTAATCCCGAGCATCACAAGCTGCTCCAGAGCAGAGAACGCAGCAGGGCAAGGCAGTGACTTGGCACGACCAGCCCAGCCTTCCACGACCCCTTTACACGCCCACGTCCCGGGCACTGCCTGTCCAGTAAGGCTGGCGAGGCCAAAAACACAGGAGCCAAGAATCCCGGGATTTAGGGCCCTTCTCGCCCGTCATCGCCAGCCGCTCTCGCCAACATGGCGAAGTTCGCGGCCGACAGGCTCCGACANCCCCACCCGGTGCCCGCGCCCCGCAGCCCCCGCCCCAGGCCCCGCCGCTCCCCCCTCCCTCCGCACCTGCGGCGCGGGCTCCGCGGGCCGGGCCAGGCGCAGCACAACCGGAGGCTCCCGGAGAGACGCAGCTGCGGGCGCTGAGCCCCGGATCGGGATGTGCGCAGCCGCGGGGCGGGGACACGGGCGGGGCCGCGGGAGCCCCGCGAGCGGCGAGGGAGCGGTGCGGGATCTGTGGCCCGAGATCTGCGGCCCGAGTGGGCACCGAGAGAAGGTGCGGTGGGTGGAGGAGGACGGAGCGGGATTCCTCCCCGCCCGGGGTGTCTGTGTCAGCCGTGGTTCAGAACCAGAATCAATTAGGTGGGAAAAGACCTCTGAGGTGATCGGGCCCAACCTAAGGCTGTCCCCTCGCTCTGCCCGCGGCACCCCGTGAGCGCCTCCGCGGTGTTCTCTGCCCTGGGCCGCACCCCTGGGGGAGCCACCTGCCCCTGTGCTCCGGGGCAGAAGAAACGCGGTGCCGTGTGTGGGAAAAAAATATAATAAAAAGAAGAAATGCTGCAGTTCGGTTTTGTGACAGGCGTCACGCTATAGAAAGTTGCTTGTACAGCGGATGTTTACCCAGGCCACTACCCACTGTCTGTGCAGCGCCGGGAGGCGGTTCCTCTGCCGAGATGGGGGGACAGCAAAGGGAGGAGAGCTGTGCAGAAGGGACACAGCTCGGGCGGACCAGGAGGGACCAGGAAAGAGCTCTGCCTGCTTTGGGAACCTCGACCCAGCTGCAGGAATGAGTCTGGGGATAATCCTGTGATTCACACCATGTATTGANGCCCGGCCGGGAGGGCTCGCTGTGGGAGCCGCCCGGGACGGGACAGGACAGGACAGGGCAGGGCCGGGACAAGGAAGGCAACGCCAGGGCAGGCCAGGCCAGGCCCGCCGCGGGCCGGCCCAGGCCTTGCCGAGGCCCACGGGAGGCCGCGGCNGGGGCCGCGGGAGCCCCGCGAGCGGCGAGGGAGCGGTGCGGGATCTGTGGCCCGAGATCTGCGGCCCGAGTGGGCACCGAGAGAAGGTGCGGTGGGTGGAGGAGGACGGAGCGGGATTCCTCCCCGCCCGGGGTGTCTGTGTCAGCCGTGGTTCAGAACCAGAATCAATTAGGTGGGAAAAGACCTCTGAGGTCATCGGGCCCAACCTAAGGCTGTCCCCTCGCTCTGCCCGCGGCACCCCGTGAGCGCCTCCGCGGTGTTCTCTGCCCTGGGCCGCACCCCTGGGGGAGCCACCTGCCCCTGTGCTCCGGGGCAGAAGAAACGCGGTGCCGTGTGTGGGAAAAAAATATAATAAAAAGAAGAAATGCTGCAGTTCGGTTTTGTGACAGGCGTCACGCTATAGAAAGTTGCTTGTACAGCGGATGTTTACCCAGGCCACTACCCACTGTCTGTGCAGCGCCGGGAGGCGGTTCCTCTGCCGAGATGGGGGGACAGCAAAGGGAGGAGAGCTGTGCAGAAGGGACACAGCTCGGGCGGACCAGGAGGGACCAGGAAAGAGCTCTGCCTGCTTTGGGAACCTCGACCCAGCTGCAGGAATGAGTCTGGGGATAATCCTGTGATTCACACCATGTATTGAGGTGCAAGGGCAAGCATAGGGACTCAGCACCGGGCTGCGGGACTAGGATATGATCAGCACAGAAAATAACTTTCTGCCACCCAAAAATGTACTTAGAGAAAAAATATCTGCATGTATCTTTACCTAGGCCAATGCCAGCCCATTTATTCCCTTTATCCTTGGAACTTCTCTGTGTTTTCTGGGAGTCGAAGTCTTGGCTTGCAGTAGTTTCTAGCCTTCATTATGCAGTTCAAATAGAGTCCTGTATCACAGGTGGCTTGAATCCACTTCTCTAGCCAGGTATGGTCAAATTCCTGACAGAACTGGCAAAAGCTGGCATGTCCCGTGTCCCTCTGAGGGACGTTCACCTGAGTCTTTGGACTGTCACTGTTCAAGGTTCTGCAGGTGCCCATATAAAGCTCTCTGTACAGCAAGACTGACCATGGTCTTTTGTGAGTCCTTAACTACAAAATGGTGTACATAAGATACCTTCAACAGATGCCTGGCATGCTCAGGATCTATAGAGAACTTGTATCTTGCGTTAAAGCATCAGCAGATCCCAAACTGGGTAGGCTCAGGCCTGACTACGAGTTTCACTGTTAATTGGCTTTTGGGTCTGGCTCAACTTTATATTGATCCAGGAAGCACAAAGCACAGTGTAAAAAGTAGTCATAGCCTTTGGCTGTCCAAACAGAAAGTAAGAACGTTGTCTTTGCCTTTTACATTGTTTTCAATAATAGTGGCAGCCAGTCACATTGACCTGAATCATCACACAACAGGCAATGTGCCAGAAAAGGTCTACCAAAAAGATTTTTGGAACAGCTTTGAGAGATCACGCTGAGTTCTGGCAATCAAATTCTCTCAAAAAAAATTTATTCAGGAGAAATATTACTAATAAATTGTAATTAGCATGGAGATTTTTTATCAAATCAGATTTTTTCACCTTAATCTGCAGTGTTTTTTACCTAATACTTTCAGCTCTAAAGCTAGTATATAATTTTATATATATTTTATATATATCTCTATCTCTTTATAGCTGTCAGGATGAAAGACAACATAACTCTGGCTATCTGTTTGCTTTGTGTTATTTTCACTTTGAAAGTACATGTTTAAGGTAGAATTATAGAAAGAAATCAAAACACTAGAAGGATCTGACTCACTTATTAGTGGCCTCAATCTCATCCATAAATCCTTAAGATCACCTTAAATATAATTTATTTGGTATAGGCTAAAATATTTCAATGGAAAATGAGAATACATAGAATAAAAGATGAAGTGTCACGCCAACTGTGCAGTGTTGAAAAAAAATGAAACGTGTGGTAACAAGAGGTACAAATTAAAAGTGCATTAGAAGTACTTAAATATGTGATGAGGTTCTTAAAAGTGTTACTGAAATGAAGTTGCGATAATCAAGACAGCATTCCTGTGATTATGAAAGGGTATTTCACAGTAAGGAGGTACAGAATGCACAACATTCAATATTTCTGGTTTATGTCTAGATGGGGATTGCATGCTGAAAGAGAGAAACAGAAATTAATCAAGTACAAGGTAGAGGGGTGGTCTGTAATACTGGTGCTAGTAGGAGGGGTCTGAAACAGAAACACTCAAATGGCATAAGGAGAGAAGGTGAAATCATCACCTTTGGACTGAGTTATGGGACAGCTGCAAGTAATATGAGCGCTTAGTTCTCATAGATCACTAGCCGGGTGCAGTTTGTACTTCCGATACTACATCAGTAAAGAAATCCAAGCGATGAATCTGCTTTCAAGTTGAGTTTTGTGGCTGGGATCTGATAAGTTAGTCAGGGCCTTGAAAGGACTGGTGCTAGCAATCATTATAGAAGGTGATTGCACCACTGTGCAGCCTCCAAGGTCCTATGAGCACCTGCAAGAGACATAGACCCTAGAAGTAGCAGTGAACAATTATATTTACTTCTAATTTGTCACAAGATGAATAAAAACCCACTGGGATTGGTTATCTGAAGAAGCTTCAGACTGCCCATATTTATTTCATCCTTTAGCAATATGAGTTACTAATTTTGTGAATATTGAAGGTAATACAGACTGGTTTTCTATGGATTTTCCTCTTGGTTTGGTATTGTTTACAGCATTTTCTGTTATGACTGCATATACCTAGCATCTTCTTTTGCATTTTGACAGCAACATGCAGGCTGCCATGCTCAGAAGGGGAAATTTGTAGGTATTTGCTGACTGGATAGGACGTTATTATGTCTTGACTCTTAAATGTTCAGTTCCTTATGTCTCCAGCCTGGTTACCTATTTTTATGAAATTTGTGTAAATAATATTATCTCTCAAGTTCCATTGAAGCTGGATAATGCCCTGAAGGTTATTGGAACTTTGTACAGAGAGAGACACAGAGATTGCATAAACCTTGGTTTTATATAGCCTACTAGGCTAAAATTGAGTGGCATGCTATCTAAATGCTGAGCTGGGTACAGAACCCATTTTTATCTGCAAGCAATCTCCAGGTCCAGAAAAACAAACAAACAACAACAAAAACCAAACAAAAAGAATGTGAAAACTGTAATCCCCATCTAATCTAGAGTATAAACTACTAGTATGGGGGTTTGTGTCCATATACCAATTGGTGGTGGCAGAGAAGGTACTTAAGATTTTCTTTAATTACTTAGGTTAATGATTACTACACTGGAGTTTTCATATATAAGGAAAAGCAGGCTTTGCAGAACTATTACAGTTGTCTATGTGGATTACATTCCTCCTCCACCTTAAGTGGCCCAGGGAATACTTATGCTGCCATGTTCTAAAGATCATGTTTTTTTTAAATTTCTCACTAGTTCATGAGGACACCCAAAAGAAAATGTTGGTTCCCTATACCTTGGTTTTCTTATTGAGAAACATTAAAAAGGAGATACATGTTAACCAGATAAAAATAAGAACAACCCTAATTTTAGCAACTTTACCCTTGATTCAATAAAATGATTAGAGTCCTGTTTTTTGACAGTCATCCTAGTCCAAGGATGCACTAGAGTGAGCTATGTGGCTGCAATAGTGTCTTAATTGCATTACCATATTGAAAAATATGCCAAGTTTCATCATTGAAGGGTAGCTAACGTCACACTCAGGCCAAAATGAAAAAACCCCAAGCTTATATTAAAAAAATATTCCATTGTCTTAACTTGGATTTTTAGAAGCTCAGTTTTGAAACATTCTTTTTTTTTTTTTTTTTTCCTCTATGAAATATCATCTGTATCTGAGAATTGCGGATTTTAATTGTATTCTATGGTAAAATTTTTTAGACACATTTAATACTTGGATGCAATTTATCACAGATACTTTCATTTCTCAGTATTTTCTGATGGTATGGAATGTGCACTGAGTTATTTCACGTGAATAAAACATAAACAGTCTTTTATAACAGATGTGTTTCTGATACAGTGCACAGTTACAAGTAGCTGTCATTCTTGCGATGCTCTATGGTCTTCTGCAGTGTATACTTTATTGTTGTTGTGTGGTCGAGGTGGGTCAAAGAAACGACACGTCCTCTTCCGAAAACAGGACCAGGACCTTTATTGTATCAGAGGCTGCAGTTCTTATAGACCTGAGCATGGACACATGCCCAAGGACCATTGGTTTCTCTATACATAAATAATTTCTAATTGGACATACAAACCATGCATGTTGGTAAACATTACTCATCATTTTAGAGACTGGATTTCCATTCTAGGTGTCACAGCCTTTCCTTCCATGCATATCACCCTGACGTGTGCAGAAGGTTCCTAGCATAGTCCAATTATTCCACAGAGACCCCAGGTCAGCTGGAGTCTCCCCCACACTTTGTAATTACTCTTTGTTCATCATGTGTGCATAAACCTTAAATTCTGCATTAGTTGACAAATGAATGAGAAGACTGTATTCTGTAAGAACATGATTTTTGTCTGTTCCTCCACAATTTTGATGTTGTGTAAGAACTGCATCTCACTTACTACAATATGTGTTTCCAATACCTTCTGGAGAAAATGGCTCCTATTTATCCTTTTTACATATTCTCACCTTTCTTTAAAAAAACCTCAATTAAACACAGGAGCTGAATATTAAGAAGGAAAAACCAAAACTGACAACAATCTACAAATATAGACAGAGTATAATAATGTTTTTGAGTAACTTCTTTCAGAACAAGGTTTTTACAGATTACATGCAGAACCATTTGTCTTTACCTTAGAGAACTGGCAATGGGTGGCAGATGTGGCCACTTTCAGCCATGCATATGGACATAGAATGATACCATTAAGAGCATTCCCTGTGATCTTAGGCTCACCTCACATATGATCTGTGCTGCAGTTTCTGATGGATGGACTACAAGAAAGGATATTCTAGCTTTATTTCTAGTGCATGGCTTGACTGGCTTTCATCAAATGGGCTCTATGCAGAGTTAAACCTATTATTGAAAGGCTTTTTAGCTTGTATAGCTCCTCAGGGGGAGACTTGAACCACCAATGGAATATTTGGCCTTTAAACATTCAAAGTTATTTCACTTTTAAAAATAATATGTTTTTAACATGTATTTGGGAAAAGTAATGATGTATCTATGAGTTACATAAACCTCTGAGAAGATCTAGTTTCCTGCGTTTTGAAGGTTAGGTGAGTGATGATGACTGTCTCTCACTGACTTCACTAACACAAAGAATTAGTATGTCACAATGCAATAAATAAATGGAGGTTTGCTATTGTTTTATTTTTATTTAACTTAATCAGCACCAAGAAAATTTATTTGTACCTTAAAACATTCCCATATTCTTCTTGTAGAACACCTTGGGAGAAATCTAGTATTAAGTTCTCTATTTTTCATTTAGGACTCTCCCAGCTTGTTTAAGGCTCAGGAGTCAATCTGTGCAACCTTCTGCACAGTTTATTCCATTACTTAGATAAAGAGACTGCTTTATGGCATCAATCTTACTGATGCATAAAATACTTTTTAAGACACTATTAAAATATGAGGAATGGTACCTAAAACAGATAAGTAAAAGATAACAGAAGGTGCAGCATCAAGAGTGACAGTGTGAACAGATAACATTGAGGAAATTATTTCACATACAGCCTAAAGCCTGTTCCTGACATTTTAGCTTCAATGTTTTTATTTGTATGTATTGCAATGGTAAATATACTATTCATCAGTAGCATATGTGAAGACTTCTTTGATAACCCACCTAGTGCAGCAAATTGATAGGAGGTTTGGCCAACTTTTAAAATAATGTATTAGCCTGTCAGCTAACCAACTTGAAATGCATATGTATTTTGGGAGTACTATTCAGAATATTAACAGTGTAATGGTCTCATCATTTGGTCATGTCCAGCCACACTCAGCCTCTTCTGAAAGTTTGCCAGGTGAAGGTGCTAGAAGATGTGAGTTTTTATTTCTTGGAAAATAGATAGACGTGACCAGTTCACAGAGGTTACTTATATTTCTAGGGTTTTAGCTTTCAAGTGATTACAATTTTTACTTATTACTGACTAGACCAGAGTCAGAAGCTTTGTAAGGCTGTTAGAATTTGGTAAGTGTCTTAGAAATGGAACACCCTTAATTCTCTTACCTTTTAACAGGGACTTTCAGATAATGGCCATGGTCATTTTTCATTCTTGACTGCTCAGCTGAGTCTTTAGCTTTAATAGTCTATTTAATAAACAAAAGCTTTTTTTTTACTATGTCCATCTCTTATAGGTTTTATATTAGGAAACCATTTTTATTATTAACAGCATCATAATTTGTGAAAGCAAATGGAAATAAATCTGGTTTAAATAACTGTTCAGCTAAAGGCTATGCTTTAAAATGCATTTTAGTTCTTCAGAAAAATACTTCAATTGTAATTTTTAGTGGGGATATTTGCTGTGCAAAAGTGCTTTCAGGGACAGTGTTCGTGTTTGTGTTGTAATATGGTCGGCAGTATTCTAGTGGAATACATATGGACGAGATGGAATTAGAAATTAATATTCTATTATCAACATCATAAAAATAATTTGTCATGGAAAAGATGATCATATAATTGCATTTTGATTATCTTAATAGGTGTAATTTGTTATGTCTGATTTTTTGTCCATTTTGCACTTCTTCAAAATAGGATCCTATTAAAGTGTTTTTCATTACTGTCATGACAAATGTGTTGAAATATTTTATGGATAATTTAACCAAGCTATTATTTCCCAGTCTCTTATTGAAAAGGTAGTTTGGTCTGTGTGGTGGGCTGACCGTGGCTGGATGCCAGGTACCCACCAAACCCATTCTATCACCTCCCTCCACAAATGGACAGGGAAGAGAAAATATAATGAAAAGTTAATGAGTTGAGATAAGGACTGGGAGAGACCACTCACCAAATACCATCATGGGCAAAACTGACCCAACCTGGGGGATATTAATTGAATTTATTGCCAACAAAATGAGAGCAGGATGATGAGATTTAAAAATAAATTTCAGAAACACCTTCCCCCCACCTCTCCCTTTTTCCTGGCTCTACCTCCTCCACTCCCTCAGTGATGCAGGGATTTGTGGAATGGGTTTTGGAATGGGGGTTACAGTCAGTTCATCACACATTGTTCCTGCTGCTGCTCAGAGAGAGGAGTCCTTCCCTTGCTTCAGTGTGGGGTCCCTCCCACAGGAGACAGTCCTCCACGAGCTTCTCCAGTGTGAGTCCATCCCACAGCAGCAGTTCTCCACAAACTGCTCCAACACAGGTCACTTTTCTAGAGGGTGCAGTCCTTTGGGCACATTTGCTTGAAGATTAAACTAACTCGCAGATCTCTGATTCTTGATAGAGTCTGTTATTCACTCATGATAGATTGCATCTCTGTTGCTATGGCTTTACATTTCAAAATTAACCCTGGATCTGCCTTCCTTTCTTTGAGTGGTGGATACCGGAATTAATATGCATTTGCTACTAAATAGATTAGAGATGTTCCATTTTATCCTGTAGCTATTTGCCTCACAAAGCTTTGGTTGACCTTACATGTTGTCTCAGTAACATATCTGCAGTTAAAGGATCAGTGTCAGATAAAGCAATGATCATCAGGGATAAGTAGGTCTAACTGTGTAGTTGCATTTCTAGATGTTTAGTATGTTGTGTACATTTCTATAATCTTTTAACACTCAGTTTCCCATGGTACAGATATCCTAAATAGTGTCACCTTAACTGGGAAACAACCTAAAATAAGAAATAATTTGACACCAGTTGTGAATGGAAAAACAGCGGTATAACATTTCTGTAAAGCCTGAAGATGTCTTTAGCAGTGGTGAAAACCTTTGACTAATTATAAGATAATAAGTAATTCAATTGATAGCTAATGTGTTCAAAATTAAAACCAGAGTTGTAATACTGATAGCCTGAACATTCAAAGGAAAATGTGCAACAACATTTGCATAAGGCAAAAAGTAGAGTGGCCTAAGTTAGACTATGAGAAAAAATTTACAGAGGAAGACATTTAAAAGCATATAAAATTACTGCTTCAGTTGCTTAAATAGTGGGGAAAAAAGAAATGCTTGAAGGACAGATTTTATGAATTGAGGATTTCACAGCTTGTTTGGAAACATGAAGTTTTCACTGATGTAACACATTCATTGAAATCTGTGTTTCTGAGAATGTTTATGTGCAAACCAGAGTGTTTGGACATTTCTGTGAGCAAGTGTGAAGAGCAAGAAGGTTCTATCTCTTAATTTGAATTAAACATATGGAAAAGGTTGGCTTACATTTTTTCCAGACTGCTGATTTGATTTAATTTCATTTAATTACATGTTCTGTGAGAAGGAGAATGTTCTCTGGGGAGGACATGCTGCCAGCCTGAGGGTAGGTGGAATATAAGGATATCTGGTGTGCTGGGATATCTGGCTAACAGTTAGTCATCACCATAAAAGACAAAGACAAGAGGCAAGTGAGGTATTAAACATTCTCATATAGCAAACACTAAGGAACCGGAGACAGTGAGACAGTAAGAAATACAAGGGTCCTTAGGGCAGTGATTGATGCACTGGTGAAGGAGGCACTGAAGCATGTTTTGAAGAGGTTCAACCAGAACTTTGTCTCTGATATGAAAGCAAGAAACAAGATTATCATGGATCTCATGGGGAGGTGCAAACTTCTATTGGGACATTCAAAAGGACTTGGCAGGTTCTGTAAAACTTATTAAGGCCTTTGTGGGAGGATTGTGGGAATGAAGAAAATTTATCATATCACATTTAGAAGATGGGCTAAATGCAGGGAAAAGAAAAGATGGTGAAAGACCAGAGAGAAATGAATGGAAAGAAGAAGAGGAGAATAAAACAGTTCAGTCATGAGTGAAACAAGTTGTTGGACAGTACAGTTCTCTGGCTAAGCTTTGGACTTGATTACCTCAGTGTAGCTTATCATGTGATTAAACTATTTTTCCCAACTATTTTCCCATGTGAATGTGTCTGATCAATCGTGAGCTTCATGACAGACTAGCTGGTGGCTGGGATGAGCAGTCAGGGTGCCAACTCATGTGTGCTGAGGCCACAGGTCAAAAGAGCCAGTGACTGGGGAGATGGGTCAGCTGCCAGAGGGGCTCATTTTGTGTGCGTGTCTGCCAGCAGCACAGCTGGAGTAGCTGTTGTATTGTGTAAGAGGACTGTGAACTTGACAGTGGAGAGGCTGAGGGTCTGAGAGTCAGCTACTAGAGAGACCATAGACCTGGCCCAGCTGCCAGAGAGCCTCACGCTAACTAGCAAACTTTGAGCCTGGTTAGCTGGTAAGGCATGCTCAGGCCACCAGAATTGCTCATGTTTATATGAGTGCTTTTGGTGCAAACCTGTCAGTGTGCAGATGCCAGAGGGTTGCTCTGTGCTGCCAGATGTGTGTGTGCCTATTCAGGCTACCTGCCCAGCCGAACTGCTGGCTGGGCCTGGGGATGGCCACAGCAGCATATGTTGCAACAGAAGAAAGCTCACCAGACTTAGCTTACCTTAATAGCCACCTCCACAGCCTTCTGTCTAACTATCTACACCGTGTCTATTCTGTGTACAAACATAAGAGCTGTGTGTTGGCAACTGCAGATGCAGCGGTTTATATGGAGAAGTCAGTATGTCAGCAATTTATAGCCTTGCCGCTTAGCTCATTCTCAGTGGTGGTTATATGATTTTATAAACACACATATGTCTCAGGACTTGAAAACTTTCTACAGATAACTGAAGTTAGTGTGCAGGTGCAGCAGGGAACTCAGAAATGTCTGTCTGAAACAGTAAGTGTGTTTATAAGAGCCCTATTCATATATTACAAAAGCACATTGATTTAGTGTCTTATTTCAAGTCCACCTTGTGGATCCCTGGGAATGACATAGCTTTTGCCATCAATATGATCAGACTGAAAATTTGGGTCTTAATTTTTATTCCCAAGTGTACACTTTTGACACTTGATTTGTGACAGCTGACACCTCAAAGATTATATATGGCTCAAGTTAAGCAGCACAGGGCCAGACAGAATGAGCTAGCTATAATCTCTCAAACCTACAGTACACTCTGACATCAAATGTGAAAATCAAGAGCATGTGAATAGTGTCATACAGAAAAAATACTAAAATTAAGTGGAAAATTACTCAAGTTTTGACTCAGAGGAAGTTAAGCTTTTAAACTACCCGGTGTGTAATTTTTATCCCCTTCCCTTTCTTTTCAAGGATATAGAAATAAAAATTGTATACCTTTATTTCATATCCACTTCTATGTCCTTGTTGCTGAGGAAAAGGAAGGGAAGGGGAGGGGAAGGAGAAGGAGACAAAGAAGAAAGAGCCAAAGTCTTTCCCAGCAGGCTTCTGGATTTTTCAGTAATGCACTAGAAGAAGAGACAACTCAACTACAAAGATAGCCTGTTTCCTAATTTTTCTTGGAAAAGGATACTGGAAATGAAGTTAGAATTTAACAGACTCTTTTAGGGGGAGGAGAACAGTCGTTGTCCTGATGATAAGAAACAAGTTTTGTGTCTCTTAAAAAATCCAGAAGGTGACTTTGAAGGTTTAGAAAAGTTTAGTGCCACTACGTGTGAGCACATATAGATGATGTCTGTAACTGCTGTAGTAGTGGTCATACTGGCATTTGGGCAAGATCACAATATGAAGTTTGTTTTGTAAACTTGAAGATATTCATGCAGGCTGTGAGACCAAGTTAGCACTTTTTTTTTCTTGTATAAATTTAACAGTAAAGAGTCTACAGGCATATATCTTTGTAACAGTCATGTCCCTCCCTTTTGCATTCACTAACTCTGCTGTCTGTCCTGTTCAAGTACAGACGAAGCAATAGCAGAATACTTCTGCTGACTGGGGTTAGAGCAACTTCAGCAGAGGGAGAACCCTCACACAGTGCCCTGTCCAATTATCCCATCAGTGGTACCAGTTAGAACTTGTGAATCTTCCTCCAGTTCAGCATTTTGGTGGCTTCTAGTTACTAATACATCAGACTCAAGTTCTAGGTTCAATTTATCTTTTTTTGTGTCTGTTTCTTCAAGCTTTTAAGGATAAATAAAGTCTATTATTTAACTATCTAGCCATAAGTTGTCTAAATTTGATTATGTTTGCTTTTGGGTAACAAAAACCTCCATTAAAGGAAGCTGTGTAACCTGTAAAGATAAGACTTTTCTTTGTAGCCTGGTTATAGCTTTGGACAACATTTTCAAGCCTACTAGCAATAGTAAATCAATACACGTCAGTTAAATGTACATGTGGCTGTCAGTTCAAATTTGTTCTGTACTTATTTGCTCAGTTTGGCTGCTACCAGTTATTTCACCTTTTATCAACTACAAGCAGCATGAAGCTAACAATGAAGAATGATGCAAATGTAATGATCCTATTGATTTAACCAGAGATTCGCGCCTTGAGAGAGATTGACTGCACCTACTGAAACAGAATCTACTTTAGGTAATGGACTTAGATGAACTAAATATCAGCTGAAACTCTTAAAGAATTGACACCATGGTATTCACCTCCTGAGAATATCTTGATATTAGTCTATTCTTGTCAGAAGTTGTACGACAGCTATGCTTCAGGGAATGTTAAGGCTCATCATAATGGCCTCCACAGCTCAGACAGTTCAGAAATACCAGGGAATGAAAACACAAGAGGGTTTCACTTCAAAATAATGAAAATAATTTACAGCTATGGTTTTCCTCAGCTTTACAGAGGATGCAACCCCTTCTTTCTTACCCCTTACCAGTTGCATGGCTAGGTTTCCTGTGGATTGATTTCAGCCCTGCCTGTGATCCTACACTGCAAGTGGACAGTGAATATAGAGTTGTAAGTACAGCAGTATTTCCCCTTAGAAGCAAATGGAGAATCAATGCTGCCTGAACTCATTATCTGCTGTTGCATCTGCATTGCCTGTATAAATTGTTTTTTCTAATTAGTGACTAACTCAGCATCCATTTATCTACAGTAATGTGATAATTTGAAGACATTTCTCTATTTCAAACAATTCTCTAGAGAATTTCATAGTTACAGGAAGGTACCATCTCTGTAGTATCATCATGGCTAAGTTAAAACGTGTTGGGAATTTTGACTCATACACTAGAAATGTTCTTTCCACTTATTCTTTTAAGATGTGTGAAGCAGATTTTCCTTGTTCATTCAATGGCCAGTGCACAAGAAATCTCATCTTCTTGATGGAAAAAAAGTCCAGTCACTTAATTGCATAAAACCTGGTTCGCTCAACCAACTTTTATGCTAGCTTTTAAAATATTTTTAATGGAGACTTGTACATTTTCCAAACTTAGTAGGTGACTTCCATTTCTGGTGCCCCAGTCAGACATCCAGCTCACAGCACTGAATTGGTTAGGGTTCTCACCCTTCACCTGCCCCTGTGCTAGGACAACTGCTCTGGCTGCACCTATTTCCTAGCACTTGAGACAATTGCCTTAATCCTTTAATATTCAACCTCTGTTTTTTCCCACTTTTACAAACCCTAGCTCTGTTCATTTCTTCAAGTTAGAGGTGGGAGGAAGTCCAGAGACAGTAACAGGTCAGCCACAGTCCCAGGATGTCTGGGCAGGACCATAGGGGTACAGGTGGGCTAAGGCCAGGTTGGCATGCCAGCTGGTGGGTTGGAGACACACCACAGCCTGTCTGAAAGGGCTTTCTTCATGGTCACCAGCAACACTGCCTCTAAGTCAGCACTGAGCCTGAGTAGCCAAACCCCCAGGGTAAGGGATACACTGACAGTCATGCCACCTTGAGATAAAAATTTTTAGAGAAGAATTGGAAAATTCAGCTTGTCCGTATGTAGAGGAAGAGATTATTTGGAGCGCTTGAGGTCTTTTTAGTTTCTTGGGGTTTTTTTATTTTGTTTGTTCATTTTATGGGAGTTTAGATACATAGCTGCTGTCTTTGTTTTCAGCAGTTGGAATGTGCCTAGACATAGGGCGGTACTGAAAAGTGACAAAACAGAAACAGCATTCTGCTGGTGTTTAAGAGGCCATATTTTTGATTCCGGTCATTGATAAGATAATTTTTTTTGTCTCCAAATAGGTATGGCTAACACTAAGCTTTCAAAAGCTGAAGTAATTAAAGTATATAATGTCCCAGAGTATGCAGCAACTTAGATGGACTGTTAGATATAGTGCTTAAACTCCAGGTATGCCTAACACCTGGTTTGTTTGGATTCATCAGTTCTGGCAAGGCATTATCAAGGAGTCCTGCAGTGCTCTTCCCAATGTGTTTGATTCCAGTAGGGTTTACTGGCTGGATGCAAAACCAGCTCTGATCTGCTCTCCAGCTGAACTTATGTATTTCCTTAGAATGGGGCTCCCAATGAGTCCCAGCATGTCTGTAAGTGATGCTTTGTGTATGACATAGCCAGGTTCAGATTGTACCGTGCCTGATCTCGTAAATTCGTAAATTCTGATGGAATTCATCAGGATCATCAGTAGAATGGTTTTACTTATGCCTTTGGACTAGTTAATTGCAACCCAGCTAGACTACTGCAGAAACGAAACTGTATTCCATGTCTGAGTGCACAGTTAGCACGTGCTCACACCCTGCTCCCCAGTCTTATGCTGCCTATCTCAGAGTTCCCTGTTGCTGAACTGTATGATTCTGACTCATACTGTCCCATGTATTACTCTGTTCAGGGCTTTTACTTTGCCCAAATGCAATAGAATAGTAATTAAAGAGACAGCACCTGTCAGTATTCAGTCTTCTAGGTGAAAGTCCTCCTGCTTAATATCTTTGCCTCCTCATTCTGCTTTCCTCATAGGATAGTGTA
This sequence comes from Grallaria varia, assembly GCA_013396735.1. Classification (NCBI taxonomy): domain Eukaryota; kingdom Metazoa; phylum Chordata; class Aves; order Passeriformes; family Formicariidae; genus Grallaria; species Grallaria varia. The sequence goes on along the minus strand of VWZG01009757.1, from coordinate 911,843 downwards.
ATTTCTTGTTCTGTATGTGTTTATAATTTAAAGCCCTATAAAGTCACTTAATCTGCATGATTTTATCTCCAGACTGAAAGTATAGAAGGATCAGGCACATAGGCTATCCTTCACTAATGGCCATATACAAGGAATATAGAAAACACACAAATAATGGTCCAATATTAAAGCCCTTGCTCAGCAATTCTTGAACAATTCACTAGATTAGAGAGAACAAACATGAGGCTGAATGTAAGTGCATGGAAATGTTACTTATAGTTTGTTAAAGAGGCCTTATTATAATAAAAATTAAAATAGATGTAAGATGCTTCATAACACATCTATTTCTATTACTTATAAGTGGTCTCATTCAGAACCTGGAGATAATGTACATACGTTTTTTGAACTCTGTATGACTAAAGATACAATGATTAGAACACAGGAAACCAGCCTTCTAGGAAGATTTTTAGGATCTATCCTAATAAAATAGGAAATTATTTTGTTCCTAATGAATTGATGTTGCTAGTCAAATGTTCAAACAGAAAATGTGGTTACCCATCAGCAAAACTCTATAGAGGTAATTTCACACTGTATTGCATAGTGTACAAAATTAAAATACTGATATTTTTCTGTTTGGTTTCTCTTAGTAATAGGTATGTTGTAGATATGAACGGAAAGAAATGTCCAAAGCTTTAGATGGAAATAAAGTTTCCAAGGATAACCCCATACATGGAAAAGATTGTATCTTAACTGTTTAAGTTCTGTTTCTGTCTAATACCATTTGTAATTTCCCAGGACATCCAGTTGCATGGTTTCACTGCTGTTTGCGGTTTCTATTAAAGATCTTCCAAATTAATGCTTGGCATCAAATATTCATTTATAGTGTGATTGTGTTACTAGCTGGCAAATCAGTCTTCTACTGAAGAAAATAGTTTAGCAGATGAAAAAGAGAACAGAAAGAATAAATAAGTTCCATGGGCAGTTGCTGCCACAGATTTTTTATTTTGGTTAATAGGATAGGAGATGAGACAACAAGGTATCACACTGCCATGCCTAACCACAGCAATCAGTAAAGGTGTTGGTAAAATACAGTTCAAATTTGCTAATGTTAACTTTGTGAATAATGAGAGACTGCTCACCTGAAAGAGTCTTGTCAAAAAAAGACATTTAAAAATATATGTTTGTACTGCTAAAAGGACTTGCATTGCAAGCACGGGAACAGAGGTTGCACTTTGTGTGAACCTCCAAGTATACATGTGGGCCCTTTTTATGTTTGATAAACAGAAAATGATTCATTTTGCATTAGGTTTTATCCTGTTTCTGTGGATTTTATTTGGTGTTTTATTTAGGTGAAGCTGTAACTCAAACTAAAGGCTATGAAATTTTGTACTGATATACTTCTAAATGATTCTTCCTGGAATAATTCACTTCAATATTGCAAATGCCATCTTAGATTACTGTAACCTATCTGTCCCTGAGGGCATAAAACCAGAACAGCGTAAAGGAGGATAAACCTGTCTTCTGAAATTCCAAATGTCTTATGAAATGGCATGGATGCTTTATGCATTTGTCAAGTTTTTATAGAAACAATACCTCAGCCTTGGCCATATTAACTCCCATCAGTGGTCCACTCTGCCCTCCAATCGGGAGGCATGGAGACACACCATCCATAACGCTGCCGATTCCTTTGAGAATGCACGCAGAATCAGTCTGGAGGAGAAAAGACAACGCAGAAAGAACCGTGCCTCACCAACACCGCCTATGGAGACTTTCTGCTGTGCCTTTTGCAACCGGACTTGCCTCTCTCGCATCGGCCTCTTTAGCCATCAGCGCGCTTGCAGCAAGCGTGGGTAGAGCCCTTCCCAAATCTTCGTTCACGAAGCCTAGCCATGATAAATGGATTAATTCCTCACCCCTTGCAAGCCAATGTTCAATCCCTCATAGACTCCAGAGAAACCAGAGATTCACCAATTTTTGGTGACTTTTTCCAGTAATTTCAAATGTTCTATTTTTAATCTTGCTAGGGTTGTCCTCTCATTGTTTTTCTAAAATGGCTTCTTCCAATAAAGATATTCCTAATTAATGATATCATTATTATTATTGCTAGTTTTATTACTTGTAATATTCATTGTGTTTTAGGAACTTTCTTTAAATGTATTGCCATCACAGGGTAAAAAAACCCCAATACTTGTTTCAGCAGACAGATATTTGCTATATTAGAGAACTCAAAATATTGTGCCTGAGAACATGCCACGTGTGTTCTGTACTTCTGTTAAGGAATGATTGAGTTGTGCTTCTTCAGTGGAATGCTGCACCCCACTGGCCAGGTTCCAAGGCACAACATATTTAATAGTCAATAATGATGTTCAGGATAGCTGAGTCCTCAAAATAACAAGTTATTTCTCTAAATTCAGTCAAAAGGAAAGCCAAACTAAACTATTTGTTTCTTCAGTTGGTGGTTTGTGTAATACATCTGCTTCTCAAGGGATAATCATATTTTCTGATACAATCAGCAAAATGCTGTGAAAATGTGAAAAGCATGGTAGAAGAAAACCACAAGTTTCCACTCAAAACTGAATCATGAATTATCATGTGATTAAGGTGTGAGACTTCTTTTGGCATCTTGGAAGGAAGCACATGCATCATATGATCTTTTCTCATTGCAGCATAGAGCATGCTAATCGGTTTCTCTCTGCAAACTTCTGGGTTTCTTTGCTTTTGTTGTTACAAATTCTTGGGATTTTTACTCATTTTACTCTGAATATGTGAAAGGTAACATTGCTATTCTATCTGAGAAATAAAGAAAATTCAAAGGTCAAAATCATAGATACAATGAGTCAATAATTAAAATTAGTAATTTCTCACCATCTAAAAACACATTAAACACATTAATATATTAATTAGAAAGTGTGAAGAGAAGAACAATGAAGGTGCTAAAAGATACATCACAAGCAATGAATCAGGATAGAGCTTGTTAGTCTCAGAAAGAGAAAACAGCTGGATAACAGGTATATAAATTAGGAGTAACATGGTAATGATAAATAGGGAAGTAATGTTTATTCAGTATAACTAAGAAATGAAGTCATCAAGTGACAAGTTCAAAACAAATAGAAAGAAGTGTTTCATCCCAAAGTAGAAATTGCTCCAAAACAATCAGTTACAGATTTTCAGGAATGCCAGAAGTTTGCACAAGTACAGAAGCAAATCAATACATTCATAGAAGACAAATCCATCAAGAGTCATATGCTTGGAGTAAGTTTACACTGGGATTTCAAAAAGATGGATTTGCTTGCCTTTAAGGTGTTCTGACTTTATGGTTTCAGGTGTTGCAGTACTCCAAGATGGTGTTTATGATCTCAAAGTGATTTATTCCTGTAAGGATCCTTTATAGAACTACATCAGTACCAAAACTCATAGCTTATAGTGTGATTTTCAAGCTTTTTACATATCTACTATTTCTAGTTCAGGAAGTCCTTTGCTGCAAGACTCTGGAAAATAAGTAGGTGTCTTGGAGGATTGCCACCCTTTCAGCCCCCAAGAACAGGTTATAGGCTAAATGAATCTTTAGTCTGATTCTGATCCCATACAGGTTTTTTTGGTTTGGGGGGTTTTTTTGGGGGGGTGGTGGTGGTTTTGTTTGGCTTGGTTTGTTTGTTTGTTTTTTGGTTTTAGTACTGGCATGGCTTTATCACATAGGGCTTAGATATAGGTAAAGCAAGAAGTCACTGACAGAAACTATGGAAGTGTATTTGGGCAGTTCTAAACAAGGAAGTTATGTGAAAACATTCAAATCAATGTAACACCAATGATTTTGCAAATTCTTCTTTCAAGAACTCTTAAAATAGAGCTAAAATTTTAAGCAAAGGAATTTATTATACTTTGCTAGATAGTCTTCAAGAAGCTGGATTTGTCTCTGTGACAGGAGAGGAGAATCTGGCAGGTGTTAAACTTTTAATGTAAATAGGTATGGCTTGTAAGAAGTGTATCCATGAAAAAATTATAGGTTTACACCTGTTCGAGAGCTGTGTAAGGGGTGAAGAACTTTTTGAAAATCATTCTTTTTGGGTTTTTTGGGTACATTGTATTTTGAGTAAGAGATGTCTGTATGCAGAGGGAAAGAACAAAATACAAAATCTGGCAGTAACACTCTTTCTTTAGCACTAGCAAGGCTCATCCATTGCTGATTTGCTAATAGGCTGTAATAGGTAGGATCTATTAACTACAAAAGCAGAATATGCTGTAGTCTCCTGAGGATCATTTACATGGACTTTTTATCTGTCCATATACGCACAGATATAGTGACAAAATGGTCTTTTTTTTCCTGTGGCTTGCACAGAGCAATGCAATCTGTTCATTGTTATAATGGACATTAATCTTTCATACATACGTGTGGAGTTTTTATTTATTGGTCAATCTGACTCTGATAAGAAAGCATCATTATTACAGTCTCCATGAGTTAATGAAGTGGTAAATGCTTCTGTCACTTGTCTTGGACAGGAAAGCCACGCAGTGTGGTGAGATGAAGCGTTGAAACTTGCATTGAACAATTCACTTTTTTCTTTCTTTTTTTTTTTAAGTAATCTTTCTAATAATAAAATTATAGTTTTATACAATTTTTTGTTGTAAAAATAAGAGTTTACATAATCTGGTTTCAAAGCTTAAAGATGTCATCCACATTTTATCCAGTGAACTGGGATGGTGCACTGGCAGCCTGCTGAGATGCAGCCAGATGCAGACTCACCAGTGCTTTTCCATTAAGAATTAGAAGTTCCACAAAAATAGGAGAATGGATAGTTTAATTCTTATCTTCTTTCCATTTTGGAAAATTCTGCCAAGGTTGTCAGCCTGTAGTCTGACACTGCAAATGGTTACACATGTACTGATCTGCATGAATGTGAACACAGCGCCACAACCAGAAAGTCTTTGAGTCAGACAGAAAACTATGCTGACATCTGCAAGATCCAGGCTTAGGGGAGCAATTACTGCAGGCGGTTTTGTGCGGTACATACCTGTCTGGTAGGACCTGTCCTGAGACCAACAACTTATTTTACATTGGTCAATGAGTAACATTGATATTAACTATAGTTTACCCCCAGTCTGAACTGAAAATGATAAAATGGGATTTGACTTTTTAATGGGCCCATTTCTCTTTCCAAAAATTTGAAATGCTAATAGTTTTTTATAGACTGAAATTCATTTGGAAGTCTTATTATAGCTACTATTCCTTTATCATATATTAACATAAAACATACAGTAAAGATAATTGAACTAAATGAATATTTGAATATGTTCATAGTCTAATTCACTGTAGTTCTCCCCTGATGTGAGTTAGTATGGTTGGTGTGGGTTTTCTTTGGTTTTTTGTTTGTTTGTTTGTTTGTTTGAGGTTTTAAGGGATTTTGTTTATTTCTTTGTTTTTTAGTTTTTTTATTTATTCCTGACTTTTTTAAAAGAGGTTTTCAGTCCTTTTGTGTTGGACCAATCTTACACCTTCCTCACAGCCAAAGCATAACTGATGTTAGAACTATGAGGCTTTTTTTTTGCCTTTCCTTCCTGAAGGCCCAGTAAGTGACTTTAAGTCTTCATTTTATTCCTACATGAGCATGTAATAATTCAAAAGTATCATTCAGCTAAATTAGAAAATCTTGTTTCATTAGAACACCCTCACTAAATGAGCAGCGAGCCTAATTAGACGTGAGCCCCCTGGGGTACAACACCACCTGCACAAGGGGGCTTAGATCTCAGGTGTGAAATCACCCTCGCCTGTGGGTGATGTATCGCTCCCCTCCCACCCTGTCCCTTACCAGACTTGTTATTTTACCTTTAAATGCTGATGGATTGCCAGCTCCTGACCTGTGATGGACACTGTGGGCAGGTGTGTGAGGACAAAGACTGGTTTGTTGGCGCTTGGGTGGTTCTCTCTGTAGGGGTCCTTTCTTTTTGTGGCAGCAATTTAAACATGCAGTAATTTGACAGTTTTGCAGTTATATTAGACTTCTACACCCGGCTTGGGGGAGAATAGCAAAATGTTGGCCTTTCTTTAAATTAGACTGGTTATAGAAAAACTGTTGTAATTTGTTAAGAGTGCTTTTCAACTCTTCTGCACAGATTCACTAATCTTTTCTCTCTTAGTATAGGGAAAATAGAGTAACAGCACATAGATGAGGAGGCAGACATGGTGAGGCAAGAAGTGCAGTGGAAGGCAGTAGGAAATACATCAAACAATTGTCTATTCAAGTACTTTAAGAATTCTTTGTTGTTCAAAAGAACTTCTACAATACTTTTTGCACAATGCTATGCTTTCTCTATATAATATATATAAATATATAATATTTCTCCTATCTTTCTGTAACTTTAATTACTTGCTGCAATTAGATGGGTAAGATACATTAATGTTGGTATTCTGCATTAAAGCTAAAATGCAAAACTCCAATCATTCCCTAAGGCAAAGGAGCCCAGGGGCAAACTAGCATTTAACATGTGAAAAAGGTTGTTGTTGTTGGGGGGGTGGAAAATTATATATTTGCATGCTAATGCAAATTGGAAATGAATGCATATTCTGGAATAATTAAAATGATTTAACCTTTACAGCTTTATTCAGTATTTGAAATTATTCTGCTAAAGTTTTTTCATAACCACATGTGCTTTCATCAGTGTGACACCATGGGGATTGCTTTTAGTATTTGCTCGTAAGTTTTCATTACAGGGAAGCTTTCCAGACATGTCCATACCTGGCATTGGCAAAAGGCCAATCAAACCTCATGGTAGCAGGTGCTTTTACAGGATGAGGCTCTTCCCAACTCAATGATTTTTACTTATGCAAGAAAAGAAATCTTAAGAACTTTTAAGAACTCAACTCTGGTGTGAATGCAGGGTAGTCTTAGTTCAGATATTGATGTAAAACACTAAATCAGGAAAGAACATTATGTGACCAACTCAAGTTGAAGAGAGGGTTTTGTTTATTATCTTTTGCAACCTTAAACATACCTGAGAAACCAGCTGATTTCTTTTTAAATCTGTAAGGGGTGTGAATTTTCTGGGGAATGCCTCCTACGAAGCTCCACCTGTCTGTCGTTTTGCAGTGCAAATACAAGCAAAGGTGAAGTACATGAAGTAATTTTTAAAATTATTTCTGAAGGTTTTATAGATATGGAGATGAACTCTTGTGTTTCATATCCAAAGTATTGTGGACTGAAGTCTTCAACAAGCATTTCCTTTCCTGTTGCTAATTCCCACTTTCAGAAACTGGTTAACAGCTGTGATTATCCGGGATATAAACAGATGCTGGATAAATGACACCTTCTTAAGGAATTATGGGGTGTTCCCATCAGCAGAAGGCATGAGTCATTTATTCCTGTTAGTTACCTATAGCGCACTGATGCTCAGTATGTTTTATGTTCATATTGACCCCGGCAAACACAGAAGGGGAAAAAGTTTTGGGAATAATTGTGGTTGTCTATACCAGAAAGGCCATGTGGCAGGAAGGGAAATGAGAGATTGTCTTACTAGTCAGAGTAATTTTTTTATTTTAAGAGTTATTAAAGCAGAACTGAAGATAATCTGTGTTATTACCCTTTAGATTCACTAATCTTACTGAAAAAAAAAAATCCTGCGTTTTAAGACTTTGTTTACTCAGAGCATGGCTATGTAGTAGAACTAAAGCAGCATAACAAGTCACAAGTAATGTTTAGCCAAATGTTTATTGGGGGGGATTTAGAAAGTAGCATAAATTAGTTGAAGTGGATTAATGTTCTGGGACATGTTTTGGGATACAGTATCTGTGGCAGATTACACACAAGGATGATGTGACTGTCACATTAACTGAATCATCTTCAGTTTTTCAAGTGACAGAATAATGACATTTAAATACAAATAATGACTACATTTGTCTTAATTTAGAGGCTGGTCACCCTAAATCAGGTGGAGATATGACTGAAAGTCTGAAAACTGATACTTGGTATGTAAAAATAGTTGTTCTGTAAACTCTGGAAAGTTGTGTTTGTTTGCCTTTTTTTGTTTTGTTTTTGTCTGAAGTAGTATTTATTTAAATATCCATTATATGTTTGATCAGGTCAGAACTAAACAATTCTATTAAACCTAGAGATGCATATATCATGTATGTTGTTAAATATAAAATTTAGGGGGAAGAAAGCTTTGTATCTAGTCTAATAGAAGCTATTTAACATTTTGTCAAAAATATAATTGCTGTGGGCAACTTTGCGATGTTCTTGCTATCAGAGCCAAGCAATTACAAAGACAGGTTGGTAGGGCAAAACCTTCTCAAAATTGGTTCAGAGTTAAACTGAAAAGTGTAAACATTTCTGGGTTTAAAATCTGAGCCAAGAACATGGGTGGGAATATGGCAGTTCGTAATAGTTGCTTATGGATTCTTTGGTAATAGCAGTCCTGCTGCTTAAATTGACTTCAAGGAATTCAGTTAACACGGTAAATCTGACAAGTGGGTCATACAGAGCCACCTTCTTGATTTTTCTTTCCCTCATTCTTTCATGAATAAATGAGGAAAAATTCAAACTGTTTGTGCTCAGATGTGTAAGATCATTTGCAATACAAGCGATCACATTTCAAATAGGATTGGGGGCATGTTTTTTGCCCTGGGTTTTGAGGCCAGTATTAACATTTCATAGTTCCCTTAATAACGAAAGACACAACAGGGAAAACTAGTATCTATCTAATGAAAAAGAATATCTAGTGATTGCTATGAATAAACCAACAGATCTTCTAAAGTGTGTAATGGCAAGCTGCAGAGTTAAATGAAAGTGAGTGATGCTCATTAGAGTCTGCTGTGACACCTAGTTAGATTCATTAGGGCACAAGCAAAGGTTTAAACTCAGAAGACAGGCACAGAGTTTCATCTGCAATGGGTTGGAAGTGAACAAAAGGAAAAGGGAACAGCCATGAAAGAAAATGGTATTGTAAAAGTGCCATGCGGGAAACTAATTTGTTGCTGGTTGCTTATCTTGGGGGAAAAAAATTCTCTCTTGGCCACTTATTTATAAGCATCTAAACATCACAAAATCCAAAATGAAATAAACAAAGCCTCTGAATTAGCCTTTTGATCCCTAATAAGCTTTTTGTTCTAGGATTTCCTGTCTCAAACCCATAAGCCAGCTCTCCACTGAGGGATGTTTCTGCTGCTCTACTTGCCAGCAGGAGAGCCTGCTATAGGACTGAGTGATAAAACACTGTTTTAAAGGATGCTGCCAACTTTAATTATTTTTAAAATATTCCTTCTACCCTCATTCACGGTAACATTTTGGGTTATTAATAAAAAAGAATATTAACATGCTAATTTCATGGCACTATTTTTGCCGCTCCTTTCTTTTTGGCTTGGATGAATACAATGGCCTAGGTGATTTCATTGCGTTTTTGAGCTGCTAGTGTAACAGCATTGAAATTAGTAATATAGCTATGATCCCAGCTCCTTACAACAGGAAGGGAGTTTGTGGGAACTCCTTTCCAAGGGACTTCCTACGTTGGCACTCGCAGCGGGGAGCGGGCTGGGGCACACTCCTTTCCCTGAGCGGGGAGAGGAAGCCAAGAGGCGAAGTCAGTCACCTGCCTCAGGACTTCTGACCTCAGCTGGCAGGAGATAGGAAGCCAGGAGCAGAGGGTACACAAGAGGGGCTGTCCTGACTTGTGGCTTTCTGTGCCACTCTAGAGAAGTGGTAAGGACAGAGGAGCAGAAGCAGCTCAGCGCTGTCAGGGTTCTCTTCCTCAGTGCTGTGGCTGTGGCATCCCTCAGCTTCTCCAGAAGGGAACTCCTTACCACAGGGAATGGGAACTTGAGAGGATCCTCTTCCCCAGTGAGCTGCTATATGACCACGAGAAGCCAAGAGCTCTCACTGGGCAGAGAAACGTGAATTGGTTTTCAAAAATATGTAGGTTGGGAAAAAAGTTAAACTGGCCTCAGTGATAAATATATTAACAATTTGATTACTTTTTTTTTTTTTTTGGTAGGAAACTTTGCCCTGCTGGCTTTTGAGGATTTTCTGCTAATCTATGGTAATTATTATGCTCTGTCCCATGATTATACAGAAGAAGATAATGCAATTATAATTAACATTTATAGATTAAAGTCCAGCTACAGGCATGCTTTGCAAATGAGCTGCTTCAAATACTGCAGAGAACCATGCAGAGTTGTATCACTCCTGGGTATTTGCAGAGCAGGTGTTCTGTTTTGGGTTTTATCAAATGGCAGGAGGCTGCTGTTTCAATCTAGCTGCCAGAGTAAGAACCTGTTTTTCAGGGGAATGTTTTGCAGAGGGTAATTATGTGGGAAGAGCCACATAAGTGCATTACTTCATCATGTTAATAATAATTGAAGGAATCAGTCTGGTGAGATTGAATACCTGAGTCCAGTGGGCAGCAAATTGTAGGCCTTTCTGCTAGAAAATGCTAAAAAAAGTTTTTCTTAGATATTATAAATCAGTACCATTGCCAAGGCTACACCAGAGTTTCTATTATAACAAAAAATTTGAATTCTTTCTGTTGTTGCCGCGTCTCTTTACAATTCACTGTCACCAGTCACTGCAGTTTCCAAACAGTTAGACTACTTCTGGGGCATCAGGTTGGAAGTGAGGCAAATGATGGCTTCATGCATCATGTTCTATGGCAGTCTGTAGAAAAGGGAAGGTTGGCAACTGCCCCAAAACAAAAAAGGAATTTTAATTATTGGTCTTAGCAAAACACCTGATTTTAGTGATGCAAATTATCTGAGTAATGTCAGGTTGACTCTTGGTGCCATAAATCAAACTTATGGGTGAACTGTGAAACCTTGAGAATTAAGCAAGACCTTCACAGAGCTTAATGGGGAATTCTCCAGCTCGTAGGTTATTAAAAATAAGATAACTTAGGGGTTTATGCCTCTCCAGGCAGCTTTTGAACAAGAGAAATCCCATGTTATGAGAGCTGGAGACCAGAAATTTTCTGGGCTTCAAGATTCTTTGCTCAATGAACTGTTTGCATAGTTCTGGAAAACTCTCATTCCTTTTCTAATCAACCCAGTGCTTCTTTGGCAGCAGGCCCTTGTCTCTACCTATATGTCTTTTCTCGAGCCACATTTGGCACAAAGGAGCTACAGTGTCTGACTAGGAATCCAAACAGGAAATGGAAGAAATTAAAAATAATGCTTTATTAACTCAGGCAGCATGTTGATGGCTTTGGCACAAGTTTGAAAAAAGTATCTTGAGAGACATTTCTGTGCAATCCAAATGTGAATATATTATGAGCAATGCTGCAGTTCCCAGCGGCAGTGAGGAGCTGCACCGCACACGGATAAAACGGAGAAAGTAAAAAGTACCGTGTTATTGTGGTCAAGAGGTTATGAAAGAGAAGCAGTCACAAGATTTCTTGACTGCGGGATGACCACAAACATGAGAGCAGTAGGACTGGATTTATTCTTTCCAACCTCTAGCATACTATTCACTGAGTTCATTTAAATGAGAACTTCAATTTGTTTGGAAAAGATGTGAAGTGTGAACTCATTCTTTTGTGCTGCTAATATGGCCTGAGCATAATTAGAATGTCCATTTGGTTTTCTTCATCACAGTTCATACTTATGCAGTGTCAGAGTAGAGACAAAGCTAATGTGTTTTGTTGAGTCCAGCACATCTCTTTTTATAACATGACGAACAGAAACTGGTTTTAATTTATTATTATTATTTTCCCCCCCAGCCTTCAGTTCCTCTAGGAGTCATCCCAAAAGCATGTCCTAGTGGGACATTATGCTGCATCCCAAGTTCTTAAAGGCCTACTAAATGATGGATCTTGTGACCTGCTCTGGCTAATGGCAGATGAGGTGCAGAGAGAAAGATGCACCTACCTCACTGTGCTATGCCAACTGAAGAGGTTGAGAGGGACTCCCCATGGCAATTCCTTCACAACTTGCAGCATGGGATTTGCTTATCCCATTTCTTAAGAGATAGAAATATTACAGCCATAAATTATCCAGCTTAATATGAATATGGAGATAATTTAGGACAACACTGTTGCAGAGTAGGTAATGTGAATGAATATATGATTTAATATAGGTAAGTGCAGGAATGAGCTGTTGATTTAATGAGACACCATTACTACTTCTTACTGGAGACTCAAAAAGATGGAAGTTTATTTCTGTGTGATTCAATTATTCTTTTTTCCTTACCTGCACAGTAAACAGCAGCCTTAACTAATGGTCCTGACTCATTTGACGATAAACAAGTGCTACCTTCCTGTCTAGACATGTACGGTATGTAATGACCTACCTTTTAATTAAATGCTTTTAAAAGCAATGGTTAAAATTCTTCAGTTTATGAAGGTCATTCAAGAAAACTAAAATTAGTCTTGAACAGATAATGTGAAACCAGTCATCTTTCAGTGTATTTCAAAAGGAAAAACAACAAGAAGAAAAAATAATTGCTGAATATCTGGACGGAAAACAAATGATGCATCTCTTAAACATCTCAAAGGCATATAGTAACAAAGGGGACATTTTCTATCTTGAGGATTCAAAAATAGACTGTTTGGCATAAGTCAAAGAGACTTACTATTTTTTAAAATAGTATGCAGACTGACCTCAGACCTCAATGCTACAAATCACGATAAACATATTTTATTCATTTGAATAGTGCCATTGTAGTCAACCATCCTTGGAAAACCAACACATATGTAAGCAACACTACTAATAGAATCTGACCTGTTTTTATCTTGATCAGTTACTTATTAATTGGCAGTCCATTTCTCAGAACACTGGCAGTAAGTTTAGTGGTCTAGAGCAGTTTGCAAATGCAGTTAGAATAGCCCACAGATGGAGATGGTGCTTTCTTCTGATATTATTCAGTAATTATGCATACCTTTATAGATGGATATTTAAACAACAAGAACATCTTAACAGTTATCAGTAGGTGAATGTCTATAAAGAAACAAAAAGTAAAATCTATTGTAATGTGTTTCTTTTAGAACTTTATTAAAACCATTACTGTGTTTTGAAAAGATGAATTGACAGATGAAATAGATTGTGCAGACAATAAATTCAGCTTTGGAGGCAGGAAATGATATTTAATTTTAATATTAAAAAGTAATATGCTTTTTTTGAATCATCATAGAAGGTTACAAATACGTAAGATAAAAATCTTTATTTTTAAAAGAACAAATGATAGCTGTTACAGTTATTTTGGGGTTATTATTTGTATATCTATTTTTCATAAGCCTTGCTGAGTTTATCTTTTTTTTTTATTGCACTTTATATCCTTCATGCCTTACAGCTCTGTCTCATAAAGTCCTCTGTCATCTATTCCCAGATAAATATTACCTTGTGTACCATTACACACTTTTATGATTTTTCTGCATGAAACAAGTGATTCTTGATGTATTTTTGCTTTCATTTCATGCTATCTAAGCTTCTTTAATTCAATTACGTACTTTAATCACAGTCTTACCATGAGAGGATAAATTTCCTCTGGTTTATTTAAACTATATTTTAATTTTGCTCTTCTGGGGTCTAGAAGTCAACAGATGACACTGGAATAGGCATGGGCGAAGTTGCTTACTGTAAAGTAANCCCCTGGTTTACCACTGGTTTCAGGAGAACCTACATTAGCCATTGTGGGAATACCAATAAAAGCAGCACATGGCCTGCAATATTTTTGACACGGATTTGACTTGTAAAGTAGAAACAGGGTGTAGGGAGGCTGGGTGTGTGGTTATAAGTGACTTGAATGTTGCCTCACCGCAGGGTTAGAATTCCAAGAAAACCATATAATAATGACTTTTCCTGACATCCAGTGATTAAAGTTTCTAAATAGACTGTCTTCTAAACAATATTGTGCATAATGTGATGCCCATAAAAATGCAGAAAAGGGCATATTCTCCCTATGTTATGGGAAATATTAGAGAAGGGGTGTTCAGAAAACTGCTATTTTATTTTCCTTGTGGAAAAAGTGAACGTGAATACTTCAAAAAGTAACTTAAGCCTTATAGTAGCCATCTCCCACCAACTTCATATCTCACATCCAACACTATCCTTTGCAGTGTAACTGCAGCATAGATTTCAATGTTTTAACAAGGGAGGTTTGAACTGGGTTTTCAAAAGTTCTTATCTTCAGGATCTTTTTTCCTTTTTTAATGAGTAAATGATGTAGACACCTGTCAAGAGAAAACCTTATCTCTAGTTAAAGCAGCAGAGTGGGATGGAATTATGGAAATAACAAACAACTGTCTTATGGGCAATTAGAGGAACTGACTGCAAACTTCAGGGGCACTCAGTGAGACTCTCAGTGCTGGTGAATTAGATTTTCATGCTTATTAGTTCAATCACTGAAATGTTATATCAAAACTGTATTGGTTTTTTTTTCTTATAAATTAATGAACTCTCCAGAGATTTACACCAGTGACAATTTTCTACGTGCTGTTTGTCACGTAAACTATAGTTTTATGTAGTTGCAAAATGGTTAAGCTGAAAAGCAGCTGGAGGTAAAGCTTAGAAAGCCAGATGAAAGTTAGTGCACTGGCATACTGTCCATTATGTGGTCATCATTAAGATTCCAGGACTTAAAAGCACACTGTTAAAATTCTTTGCAAAAGTTAAGTGGCCAAGCCTGGCAGTGAAAAGCAGATGAAGTGACTGAAACTGGCTGTGAAGCTAAGAAAAGGTTTTTGCTAACAGGTGCACATGAATGGAGTGCATAAATGGCAGCATCTTTGATATACTAAAGCTAGGAATTGCATTACTGGTTCTTAGCAGATGTGGTGCAGGTTGTCTTTATAAAGAATGCATTTGCTTGTGGCTAAGGTGTGACTTTTTAGTGAAAATTACTTGGCACTGACAACTATTTATATCCTACTAACGGCTGTTTCTTAAGTACAGTATAATCCTTTTTTTAAGGGAGAGAATAGCCTTTTTTACTTGGAAATTTGTTCGTGCTTTGTTTGTAGATGTTCTTTTATTATTTTTTTTTAAAGCAAATACACCATGTAGCACTAAATCAAAGTATGTCTTCAAATATCTCTATTTTACAAGCTGTTTTTTTGAGCATTATTGTTGAAGGATAGCTATTTGGGAAACTGCTCCTGCAGTTCTGTAAATCAGAAAGAAAAGGTAGAAATAAGCTTCACAAAAAATTAGTTCTAGAAAATCAGATGGTTCCTCAATGTATAATCTTATGAGCTGACTTCTTTTTCTTAGTTTTTCAAAGGTGAATCAATAATCAGTAAATCATCTCTGTAGAACACAATTAGAATTGTTCAGATTCATATTAATATGATTCATAGTACTGCCTAAAGTTATGGGAAGCTCTACTTCTGTTTCATGCTAATTAACAGAGCACCTGTCCCCTCCCCTCTCTTCACAAACAAAATTTACCTTAAACAACTTGTTACAGAGATGTGCATATTTTGCTTATTATACTTTTAAAATGTCAAAATACAACAGATATTTCCCACTTTTTCTGGGAGGGGAAAGTAATAAAATCATTATAATGACATAAGGAATCCAGTTATTGCATAGGCTTAAGAGAATCTAGAGTAGAAAGATTTAGTTCTAGCATCTCATCGAAGTTCTTCAAGGATGAAGATTTTTTCTAGTTTCAATTAAACCTCTCTATTACAAAGGCAAAGCACCTATATCGTACCAGGTTCAATTTTTCTCTCTTTATTTTTTTTTTGAGAGTAAGATTTTTCTGATGCCCATATCAGTGGTTGCCCCATAGCAATGACCCTGCTGGATCAGTGACCTGTCTGTGCAGCACTCCTGGTGATGGGGAAGCAGAGTCCTGAACTGGCACCTTCTTCTATGTGTTTGACTAAACTATTAGTCTGATAGTAACGTAAAGAGGAATAGAAAGCTGTGGGATTAAGCAGGGAAGTGTTCAGTCATCTCCATCATGCATAATGTTGTACTTGGCAGGATAAATGTCATCACTTAGAGCATTTGTCCCTTCCTTCTTCCCCCAGCTTTATAAGCTGAGCATGACACCATATGGTGTGGGATATCCCCTGGGTCAGCTGGAGGCAGCTGTCCCAGCCGTGCCCCCTCCCAACTTCTTGTACACCCCCAGCCTCCTCGCTTGTGGGGTGGGGTGAGGAGCAGAAAAGGCCTTCGCTCTATGCAATTGCTACTCAGCAATAACCAAAACATCCCTGAATTATCAACACTTTGCAGCACAAATCCAAAATATAACCCCATACTAGATACAGTGAAGAAATTTAACTCTACCCCAACCAAAACCAGACATTTCCCTTCCCACATCTTCTCTGGAAAAGGAGAGTAACTTGAAACATAAGAGGTCAAAGGGAGTCACCCAGGAAAGGGACTTGCCACCACAACCATTTGCTGTATTCATAAGCCAGCATCTGTTCTTGCAAATTGGCCAATTGTATGTGCAAGCAGGTATTCACTAATTAGGTGCTCAATTATCCATTTTCCTCAAACAATGGACATTTGTGTGTATAAAATTAAAGGTTTTATGGACAGCTAACTCTTCCCCACTAATGAGATTAAGCAGGGACCATCTTAAAAGACATCCATCAACATTTTAAGGATTCAGGGAAGTCAAGGGGATGAAATTCTCTTATGAATAAGCACTGCATAGTGTTGCCTAACAATTAAAGTATATATGTGGCAATATTAATATCAGAAAGTAGCAGAACTCAATATAAATGATAATTAGGTGAAATGACAGCTCAGCAAAAAGGAGTGATAGCATCATTAGTGCCAGCAGGGGCTTTGTGAAGCTGTACAGTTATAGAATAGGGAAGGGAGTGGGGAACAATAGCTTTGGATTAGGCCAGATACTTCTCTGGAAATTCAAACCACTGCCTAGACAGATTGAAATAATTTTCTAATTTTCAGAAGGGTCTACATATGGCTTTTCAAAACATTTTCAGTTACACATTGTAAGTGCTTTTTGAACATAGGACTTAAGATTCATTCCAGAGCCTTTCTTTTGCCTTCTCTCCATATTGTGTTAGGACAATTATTATAGAGCATCAAACTGGTAGTACTGAAAGTTTTTTAAAATTCATTCAACCTAAAATATAATGAACTAGACTTTGTGGAGTAGAAGATAGAAACAATAAATGATATATCTGTAATTCTTTCTTCCAATTACTTGAGGATTTTGTCTGCTTTGTGTGGATGATGTCAGTTTTACCCATGTTCATAAAACAACTTCCTAAGTTCTGAGGTAATTCTAAGATGGAAAAAATAGGAAAAAACCCAACACATAAAATTGAAAATTGTTACTTTCTAGCCAATGTCATATTCATAACTTTTAAACCACATCAAAGGTGAATAAAAGGTTTATCTTATTTTATTTAGGATATATAGCAGCTTTCATTTTATATAAAAATTTTAAAAATTATAAATTTTTGTGTACCTCAGAGCCTACAGAGATGCTTTTGATTGTGTGTGTCAGTCTTGTCTGTAGGTGATGTGTATCCAGTGGAAGAAAAATAAAAGGCTGTAACTGAAATCCCAAATTCCTGCAGCTCTCACCAAAATCATTTCCTGCTTTGATTCAATGTAGCCTTCAAACTGGTCCTTTTTTGTTTTGTTTTCTTTGTTTGTTTTGTTTTGTGGGTGGGCAAATTACTCTTTAGTTTGGGCAAGGTTAGAAGCCCAAACAAGAAAACAAGACTTGTCCCAAATCCCCTCCAGCTTAGGGCTCTTGCAGCCTTTTGAGTCCAAAGGATTCAGCCTTTAGTGTTTAAAAAGCATCTGTGTGTCCAACTCTTTAATACTTTTATTTGGTTTTACTTTGTTTTTAATTGGCTAGAAAAAAAAAACAAACTGCAAAAGACTCCAAGTCTAGAGCCTTAAATTGAAAATAATTAGGTTTCCCAATGCAGAGTTTAGCTCAAAAATTAGATTTGTATTATTAATTAACTAATAAAAATCTGTGTAGCATATTAGTAATTTTTTTCTGGCTTTCAAATAAGCAAATATCTATCAAATATCATCAAAGAAATAATATCCTGATTGAAGCAACAGAAAACTTTGCTTTGAACCTCAAGGATGAATATTGGGCTGTCTATTCTTTATTTGGTTTTATAAATTCCTTTTTGGACACTTTTATTCCAGTTTAGATAATGCTACTGATTTCAGTTGTAGCCCTTGTGAACAGAATTTTGAGTAAAAGAGGCAGATGAGTTTTTCCTGTCTTTTCACTTAGCTACACCTATCCTTCCATAACATGCTGTGACCTAATTGTCTCTTTTAAAAACAAACAAACAAACTCAACTGTAATCTGAATACAATCTGGAAATAAAAAAACCCCAAACCACCAACCCCCAAATGTTTTTATGCTCACGAAAGGAAAATCCCCTAAGGTTTCAGAAGACCCAGTCATATGAGTAGACATGAAGGGTTATTATTTCCCCCTAAAGGATTTTAGAAGATACAAACATAGCTCTGCAACCATTTCTGCTGGGGAGTTTTTATTATGATTTATCTTCTTCTGGTAATGCCTCTGTGATACTAGTTTAAAGCATGACAGCTCTCTGGTGACAGTAAAATATCCTTGAAGACTACCATAACAAAATATTTTCATATTCTACATAGTCTGAAAAATGTGCTAAACACTCTATTTCAGTGTTTCCAAAATAATTCTGTATGGAGCATTCTATATCCTGATAGTTTATGCTGTATCATTGATCAAGTCATCTTAGAGGTGATAAATTTTCTGAGGCATTAGAATAATGCTGTGTTGGAAAATTGCAAAATTAGTATTTGTGTACACTATGGAATACTGCAGTCTAGTAGAGAATTGGCATCCTGTGTTAAGAAAGTATCAACACAGTAAAACTGATAATAAAGCACAAACTGAAAACTTATTGTGGAAAATAATTCCTATGTTTGCCAGGCACACCATCTCTTCATTCTGTCCCTTAGAATGATGATGTTTTTGTGTTTGTGAGACAAAATCACAGTGAGGTGTGGTCTGCATTTAGCTGCTCCTGAGCAACCCAACACATTTTAAAATGGAAAATTACATTGTTTATATTGTATTGCGTTAAAAAAATGACCACTTCTGGTGCTCATGATCGTTTCCTGTGTGTTAAAGATAGGATGACCTAGTACCTGCTTTTAGTGAATGAAAAGTCTCCATAAATTGCTATGTTGTCAGATCTGATGCAATAAATCTTTAATGCAGAGCATGCTACTTATATAGCATCTGCATAGGCATCAGGCATCTGTTCCACTTGAAAAAAAAATCAGTTCAGCTTTAGGGCTAAAAATTTAAAGAAATGAAACCTTAGGAAATCTTTCCTTACACATCTACTCCCAGGGCCAAAGAGCATGAACTTACTCCATATAGCTGTATAAGGGGGTTCCTGTGAAAGAAAAGCAGCACATCAGAAGAGCTCAGTGAGTGATGTTACATTTCTTCTTACTAATAAATTAATGTTATTATTCAGGACACTTAAGAATGCTGTCAGGGATACATTTTTAGCTCTCTACAGGCAAATCTGGGAAAATTTATCCAGTCTTTTTCAACCAGATTAGATTTTTACAGTTCCTGAGTTAGCTGTGAATTGTGTCCTTTCTGCCTTTGAGATGTGGCCCTTTATAATAGATTCAAGCCTTGTTCATTCTGTCTAAATTTCAGTTATGCTATATGTCTTGAAATAGGATTATCCACATGTTTCCTAAGGGATGATGAGAGTAATGAGCAATTAGTCCACAGCGGGACAGCTTTTCATGGCAATTCCTTCCTTCATTCTGCTTTCGTTAACAGAAACTGACCTTTATATTTCAAATTGCCAGCTCCCAGGAGTTTCTCTAGTCTCCAAACTATACCACAAAAAAGAAGAACAAAGAAAAAAGAATGTTTCACTACGTTATCCTTTGTCAGTTTAATACCAGTGTAAACATCAAAGTGCCAAAAATATACTTCTCTATTTAGTAGTTAGCTAATGTTTCGAAGATTCATTATCATTAAATAAAGGTATGAAACTGGGGGTTCATACAGGCATTATGAGTGTAATAAAGTTGTGCAATAAAGGTTTCTGTTTTTGTATATCAGCTTTTATAATACTAAAGTTGATGTGCTTTTGTTTGGTATATATTGGATGTGCAGTGAATGATAGAGCTTAACTTTCCAGGTAAATACTCACAAAAGAAAAGCAGAAAGTCTAGTGCAGTGTGTGTTCCAGGACTGGAATGTTCTCACACTCTTTGTGCCTGCATGAAGCACTAGTATCCTAAGATACACCTTGATTAGCTACAACTTGGAGAACTTGATGAGAAGAATGAATGGATGCTTTGCTGTCCTGTAACGGTGCCGTTTTCTGCACAGGATTTCTCTACTCCATATGCCCTACCCTTTAAGATAAGGTAGACTTTGATCGGTCCCATCTCATGACTGACAACTGACATTCCTATGAGTTTCCTGCAGCAGCTGTATGCCATCCTGTCCAGTTCATAGGAATGTACTGAAAATACATTTCCAGGAGAGACAGTATGATAATAAGATTTCCTTCAAGAGACCACATGGGCTTATTGGCACAGCAAGCACAGAGGATCACAGATACAAATTGAAGTGGATGGTCCTAATTTTATTTCCTCTTTCAATTTCTTACAGCATGAGTATTGGAATGGTTATATTAACCTCGCTGATCGAATAAAATTTTCACTGCTTGTTACACAGAGCTTTCAGCAGCAAAGCTTGCAGGCCTGAAGTGAAATAAATTCACCTTAGAAGGTAAATACCCACATGGATTTTAAAAATGAAATATTAGCTAGTTCTGCTCTGAAACATTTTCTTGCTACAGTTTCATGAATGCCATTCTCAGCTCCCAGCAGCGCATTTGTGCATCCCGTTGCTGTTCTGCCCTTGCTCTGGGGAATGTGATTGCAGGATCTTCTTTCCTCCTTTCCTGCCAAGTGTCTACAGTCTTTCCCCCTGTCCCTACAAAGATTTCTTACTCTTGGCAGCTGGAAATATTTATTGCTCTGATCTTCATTGCTGGAGTTAATGGCAGATATAAAATATCACAATATCTTTCTTAATAGCTAATTCAAATATCAGTTCTCCCAAGGCAAACCTTTATGACATCGGAGAACTTTCTTCAATGATCAATTTATATTCCAGTACTTTCAAGTGCTCAGTTTTTAGGGAATACACAGAAAAAATGTATTTGAACAGAAATATCCAACACCTGTTTCCAGTCAAGTATATTTTTTTATAATCTCTGCTAGTAGATCAAATGTACTGCTAACAATTCATTTGATGTTACAGGAAAAGAAAATTCTGCAGCAGAAGCCTTTTCAAAGATGTTAATCTGTTAAGAAAATGAAAAGGTGGAAGGACTTCCAGTTTGGATATTTCAGATATGACAAAAGACATTTTTATTTCTGAGGCAAAACCAGAGGTATCTCTAAATAGATGGAGAAATAAGTATTCTTGTGTTTCTTCTGTTTTAGGATATGTGGCCAAAAGGGGGTGCCTTCAAACTGCTCTATTGCTTATTCTTGTAAGGAAGAGGCCTTGAATAAAAAAAAAAAAAAAATTAAATTACCAGATTTTTGACTTTATGCTGGGAATAACATTTCACATGGAGGAAAAACCCCTACATTTCTTCAGTAACAACTTGTTTCTCATTTTAAAATACGGTCAGAAGACAATGGCTTGGGAAACAGCAAGTAAGTGCTGAGCTGCATCATAGACATGAACACTTCCCTCTCATCAGTGGTATAGTTACTTGTTTCCACATGGTACTAGAAAATTAAAGTTTTCTACTCAGACTGCAAGTAGAAATGCCAATTAGGGTCTGCTGTGCTGCTGATTTCTTGAGTAGACTTCTGCCCACTGGAATAACTATTTATGTCACATAAGGCTCAGAATATGTAAAATAGTAACAACTCAGTCAATTTATCACAGCTTTGCTGAACAGAGGTAAAAGCTTCCTTATCCCACTCTAATTTGTTGGATGGTTTAGCTCCTTGACTATGAACATGTATTTTCTCTTGTCAAGTCCCTTAGGGGAGATTTTCTTCCCTTGTGTGTTTTGCCTCATTACAAAACTTTTGAAAGATTTCACAAGTTCTTAACAGATTTAACAAGCTATTTTTTGCTTCTTTCTTTAAGGTCTCTCAGAAAACTTAACCAAATTTCTTTTCAGTTCTCATCCTTGATTTGATCTAAAGGGTCTGAACCCCACCCCAAATTACAAGAACACTTTGCAACACTGATAGATTTGTTTAGAATATGGTGGTGATGCTGCATTGTAGCAGAAAATTACATTTCAGATATACTTGCCTGCTTGATCCTGGTGTAGAATGAGGATTATTTAAAATAAGAATGTCTGTACCCATGACATGCTTAATGTTATTTACAAGTGTATGTATTTTTATAAGATATATATATGTGCGTATGCAAGAGAAAGAGTGCATAATTTATGAAATGAAAAAATGAAGAATAAATTAAAACACAAGTAGCATTAGTGAGAATACTGGTAAACATTTCAAAGAACTTAATATAAATACAGCGGGTAAAAATCACAGTTTCCTCTTTTGAGTTGTCAGACAAACCAGAAGCTGTGTGAGCAAATGGGAAAACATTTTCAACCTAGGCTACCCTTTTTGCCAGTTCTTCCCTTTCTCAACCTCTCTCTGAGCTATTGTTCCTGACAGCTTCACTTCATGACCTATCTCAGCACTTATGCACAGGCCATGTGCCTAAAAATGTGTATTAGCTTTCAAATATGGCCGAGAAACTGCATCTCAGGCAAATGTCATTATTATTAGTGCTGAAACTTAATATTTATGTAAGGCCTGGGAAACTCAGTCTGCTCTGTAGGTGCTGCTGATACCCCTAAAGTTACTGTGTGACCAACATGTATGGCCAAATGGGATAGAAATTACTTTGACCTACATTTTTGCCCTTCCTAACAGAAATAGAAACAGGAACCTGGGAGGAAGTTTTACTTTGACCATGCCATTTTGTGTAGGTTTTATCATGACTATTCCTTTGGCTATCTTTTTTTAATACTCTGAGAGATGAGGGGGGGAAAAAAATCCCACAAGTAACAGTTTTGCTTTATAATATTAAGTTTAGTAAGATTTATTAAAGAAGGAATAGCAGAGAGTGGTGAATTTGCAGATGGTTAGTAATATTTCTGAGAGGTCTGAAGAAAGGCAGGCTAAGGTGAAGAATGTAATTGCCAACTTCAACTGCTGAGGGAGTGCTTACAGGGAAGGCAGAACCACACTCTTCTTGTGCCCAAAGAAAGCGTAAGGGGCAACAGACACAAGTTGCAGCAAGGGAAAAGCTTATTAGGAGAAATGAAAGTGTTCTCCACAACAAGCAGTAGTTAAAATTGAAGAGTTGTCCCAGAAAAGTCAGAATCTCCATTCTTGGGGATTTTTGAAACTCAGCTGGACAAGCTGCTGAGGAAGTTGGTCTAGCTGCGAAGTTGCATTGCCTTGAGCAGGGAGTTGAACTGGATCATCTCTGAAAGTCCTCCCCAACCTAAATTGTTGTATAATTATACTGCTGATTGTTTATGGTGATATTTCTAAGTCATAACAATTACATGGTTCTCCACTTAAAGTGTTAGTTTTGCCCTTTTGATTTAGAAATTAAAGAATTTAAACTTGATTTTAATTTAAACCCTAGATTTTACACCACAATTAGGAAAGACAATACTTGTGTGCAAGACTATTTCTATATCAGATATTAAATTAATTTAAAGATGACCCAGGGTAGAGTGCTCAGCAAATCCACATGCTGAGAGTAAATTTAAAAAAAGGCACTTTTGATATTTTGTACATTGCTGTTCTTAAATCTAATAAAATTTGCAAGATTTTCCTAAAATAAGTTCTTAATAATGAAAATTAAACTGGTAAGAATGGTGAAAATTTAGTTTACATATAATGAATTAACATTTGAATACTTTTAAAATAAGTATTGTAAAACCTGTGTTTTGAACAGCGATTCCTTTAATGTGGGGGAACAGATGCTATTATTGAATTTATAGATCAGATTCCTGCAAAATTCTGAATATCACTATAAATTGATGACATTATTTCAGAACATGCAATCAAGCTTACAATTACTCAGTCATAGGTATTGGGACTAAGCTTATATTTAGCCAAGCATGTGATATATCAGTAATTGTGATACTGTGAAAGACTGAGTGAAGAAATTACTTGGGTGCTCATGTAGTTTGCCTGACTTTGCTTCTCATCCATGTCTGAAAGTTAGCTGTGTAAAAAGTCTCGTTTCTTCTTCAGGCTTTAGGTTTTTGACACCCAGGAGGGAAAACCCAATACTTTCACTACTTAGAGAAATGTAACAGTGATTGGAAATACTTTGTCATGCTCTGAAGTGAATATTCATCTTCCTATGAAACACTTCTCTTTAAGGAAATGTACGAGATTCTGTCATTGCCCGTTTAATAATTCCAGAAGTTGGATGATTTACACTAGACCTGGAGAGCGCAGTGTTTGCCTGCCATCTGTCCCAGCTAATCTCCGAATTCCATCTCCAAACGCGGATGACTTACAACTTCCCTGATTAATGGCATCTATCATGTTCTTCATAACACAGACCAATTAATCTCGGCCGGTCCCAGGGGGTCCCCGCACTAATTGGTTTGGGGGGAGAAACAGCCCGCAAAAGTCCGTTTGGATAACACCCTTTTTTTTTTTTTTTTTTCTTTGTATTCGTC
>VWZG01009757.1:751418-886944 GCA_013396735.1 Grallaria varia | reverse complement strand
GGCGTCCGCCCGCTACGGGACAGCACCTGCCCTGCCCGGGGCGGGGAGTTGCGGGCGGCCGCGGAGCTGGGCTCTCACCTGCGCCCTCCGCGCCCTGCCCGCCGCCCCGCTCAGTGACACCGGGACTTGCCCTCGACTGCCCACCCGCCTTCCCTCCTCGGTGACACCGGGACTTGCCCACGGCTGTCCACCCGGCTCGGTGACACCGGGACTTGCCCACGGCTGTCCACCCGGCTCGGTGACACCGGGACTCGCCCACGGCCGCCCCGGCGCGGCTGTGAGCGCGGGTTGTCGTGTCCTGGCAGCCGGTGCGGGCTGTTCCGCCGTGGAGTTGCGACGGGGCCGGGCGGGCGGCTTGGAAAACTGCTGGGGATTCTTTTAGGTTTCACGCAGAGTTCACTACCCTTGGAGCGGCTGCTTGGCTGGGGATACACTTTGGGTTGGTTTGGGTGTTTTTTTGACTGGGGGGCGTGGTGGGCAGAGATGGCAAAGCAAAAAGGCATGACGTGGAGTCATGGCTATAAAAAGCAAAGAAGCCGTCAGAGGGTTTGCCCGGCGCTTCGTCAGCGAGCCTTCGGCCCGGGACTGAAGCTGTTTGTGAAAGCAAATAATTGCAGTCTCTGAAAGACCTTAGAAAAGAATAAAATCTCCTTTGTCAGGTTAATTTGTGCGTGTTACCGGAGCTGGGTTGCAGTTTCACCCTTTCTATGCATGCAGCAGTGCAGGTCCGTGGCTGGCAGCGCGCAGCGCTGTTACTGGCGGGGTTGTACGGCGTTGTGTAACGGGAGTGGTGAAGCTGATGCTGCGAGGGCAGCGAAGGAGCGTGTGAAAAGAGACCAGGGGGGATAGGGACAGACTGATGTCCCAAGCACTGAGAGGTCTTATGGAGCTCTCTTAACAAACCTTCAGGAAAGTAAAGAAAAAGGTATAATTAAAGAGGAAAATAAGTCTTACAGTAAATGCCATTGACATAAAGTTAAATTCAAGTTGATGGTGTTTCCTTTTAATAACTCAGCCTAAGTGAAATGTAAATCTGTGGTATTATGGAAACTGAATAAAACCACCCCGGTTCTGGGTTGTGGATGCAGTTTTCTGTGTTGTATGCACTATTTAACGTTTAACACTGAGGTTGGGATGATTAATCCTGAGTGAAATTTCTCATGTGGATTCATTTAGTGATTTATAAATTGGCACTAAGTTCAGTGAAGATGAACTGAAAAAAGTTGTTTTAACAGGCTCTTCATTAGAAATGTCCACTTTCTTAAAACTGATCAGGTCATCCTTTAAGTTTTAATGTTTGTAGGGTAGTGTAGTAAAATTATTTGCTACTTATGTATAGGTCACAGGACCTGTCCTGTCCTTTCCTAACCATACTCCTCTTTTCCAAAGACTCTTGAAAAAGCCGGTTTTTTTCTAGGAGGTCTCTTGAAGGGCATCTGGAAGACAATAGGGGACAAATGTTATCCAAGTCACTTGAGAACAACATGCCATGCTTTAGGAGCAGGTGACTTTTTAGGTACAAGTTGTCTATGATGTGTTCCTGTTTTGGCTATACTATTTGCTTTATGGAATGACTTGGTTTCTCTTAAGGCCATTGGTATAATAATAGATATTAATTTAAGACTTAAAAAAATTCCAGATTTATATGACTGGTTAATTTTGTGAGACTTGTTCTGAACTGAGATTCTGCAGGACTGTAGAGGTGTTTCTTCTTCATATGTGAGATTATCAGATGTTTCATTGGGTTTATGGCACTTCTCTGGAGCAATGCAAGTTTTCTGGTGAGATGGCTCTGGCTCTACTCCATCACTTCTTTGTGTCCATGGAACAAATTGAGACTTAAAATTGTCAATGGCTTGTCTTTGTAAACTAAGGAATTTAGAGCATCCTTAACAACTTTCACATTATTCCTGATGTTTTATAATTCATTTTACTGGGCAGTATGACTTACCAGAAATTCCAGCTGTGGTTAGGCACTTGGGTCTGCATTTATCTTTCCACATTCTGCATTTTATGACAAGGGAGAGTAGTGGAAAGCTGTCAAAGGGATAATACTCTGGTGTAGTAATTCTATAGGCTATATATTATGTCAGTATACCATATATTACAGCAGTTGTACGTAGTGTATTTGTCACAGCTGGCCTTAAGAGCAGGAGAAGGGAACTAGGATAGCTGCAGTTAAGCCCTTCTTGAAATCCACATAACAACAGCGCAGTTTTTATTTGGATCCTTCTGAACCATTGATGTGGTCAGAAGAGAATGGCATAACTTTAATGATTAGTTTGTACCTGATACTAAAAATTTTATTGAATTAATAATTCAACTGAATGGTAAAATCTCATGCTTTCAATTCTTACTTTGGTAATTAGTCAGTGTGTGTGGGGTGAAATAATACCTTTTCACTTATCTCTCCCTGACTGCTTTAAATTTTAAAGTTGTAAGGCATTACATTATCACACCTAATCAATAGTCAATCAATATATCCCAAATGTATTTGGAATGTAATTAGAAAGAGAAGGCATTTTATCTTTTGTCTTAACAGCTGCAAAACTATTGATTCTTTTCCATTGCATAGTCTACCTTCTTCAGCTCTATTTCATTAGACAGAAAAGACAAAGTGTATATAATATAAAATATATCCTAGGATTTGTTTGTTTAATAATATGAAAAAAATTCTTGCTACTTTCTTCGTGCTTGTGACTTGTGCAGGATGGAGGTTGAAACCAGGATTAAACATGTGGTGAAGGAGATGCAGGAAAAGATGAGCTAGAATGCACATACATCACTGCTTTCAGTCTGCTGTTCTGGATTGTGCTGATGTAAAAGTTACTCTTCCTTCTAGAAGTAGAACTATTCATGTGCTAAATATATTCAATATCTTCTTTGAGCTGCTAGTTTCATTTATTGTCAGCTCATAACACCCGTTAGAACTGTACCCCTGAAACTGAATTACCACATACAAGGAAGATACCCAAATAATATAAGAAGTGGTTCTCAAATTTATTTCGATTTGCAAACCATGAACAATTTTTACAGTGGAATCAATTTGCCATTTAAATCTTGTCATTTTCTTAACTGTGTTTAATAGATCACATGGAAGTAATTTGCATATTACAAGTTGAAAATTACAGTTGTAATATTTGGGTATTCACTTTAACTTTCATGTGGTGTGTGGATGTATAGAAGCTCTCTTGAAATTTATGTATCAAAACCAGGTCTCTTTCCACAGTTGTTCTTGTCTCCTCTGTTGTATGTTTGGCAAAGATGTTTAAGGTTTGGTTGTTGAGGTATTTGAATGATATTGTAATTAATTCATTAGTTCTTATATCCATATATGAATATATGACCTGTATAGAATTTGTTCTGTGATAGAAACTTAGGTGAAAAATAAAGGAAATATTCACCGGGATGGCCAATGTAGCCACAATGGGACAAACAAAATCTAACCTTATGATGCCCAAGTAGAGAGGGTTCTGAAAGATCTGATCAAAATAATAGTGTAAACTCACAGTAATGTATTTCTTCAAGAAGAAATAACTGAAATTGGGTCAGGTGCTGAAAAGAGCTAACAGGATGGTCTGGTCATATGGAGATAAGGGAGATCCTGATTTGCTTGACTAAGTGAAATGAAAACTGTATTGGATATGGACTCCATCTCCAAACCCGTGGATCAACAGAAGAGGCTTTTGATAAAGGATGTTGCTGTCATGAGCACAACTAAGTACTACCCATGATAAAATTTCCTTGCAGAAATTTGAAAAACATGCTTCTGTTGGAGCGCACCGGTTCTGAAACATCCAGTGGTAGCAGAGAGCGTTGGGGAAGTACTGCATAAGTTTTAAGATGGAATTTGTCTGTTTTCCAGGAGGGATTATATGTCCTCAGGGAATGGTTGTATTTATCTTCTGTCAAAGCTTTGAATGTCATGCCATGCAGCATGCCAATCCAGCTCCCCTTCGGTCTGTTTAAAATGCAGCTTCAGAAACCCTTTGTTCTTTTTTGGTGCTTGCCAATGTTTAACCCCTCTTGAGTGATTTCTCCTACGTCACATTTAAGCTGCTTGTCTGCTCCTTAGCAGGCTAAAGCCGCATTGTGTCCAGCCAGTCTCTCTATTCTTGTTTCTTTTGCTTTTCCTTCAGGAGCCTTCTGGGCTGCCCGAAGTGGGACATAAATCTTTCCTGCTCTCTCCTTCCTCAGCCTGTGCTTAGGGCTGGCTCCCCCTTTGTATGGCCTGACACACTCTTATAAATTCCTTCTGAAACCGTGTAATATTTAAAATGATTTCAAATCAGAGCCCTTTCATAAAGAAATACGAAAAATAGACAATGTAGACGTTTTTAAACATTCTTCTTTAATCCTAACATATGAAAGGGCAACAAGGAAAATGTATGCAGTAGTTTGTGGGGCTGAAACTCAGCTAATAATGACAGAGAATTCTAAAAGCAAAAGAAAGATAAGTCTAGAAGAGCTTTAGTCTGGGGAATCTTGCTCTTTTTTTTTCTCCCTCTTTTTGTGTTGTGCATGAGAGAGCGTCACTTTGCCTTTGTGTGGCATGCCAGCATCTCCAGTGGAACTACTCGTATTTCAGATCATAGCACAGGCTTCTCTTTAGCTCTCCATTGTTCCTTAGAGATGTCTTTTGGATTAATCTATTAGCGACCATAGAATATGTGCTGTGCTCTTTCTGCTTCAAGTGAGGATAACAGTTTGGAAAATGCTGCTCTGTCTCTTGTGGACACCTAGGTAACTCATATACTTTGGGACTCCTTGTTTGTCTGTTTGGGTAGAAAGGACTTTACTTCTACCATGATTTTATTTAGATACTTTACATGAGTAATTTTAAATGTCGTAGATTCCAAGCAGAGAAAGTTAAGTGGTCCTTGCACCCCTCTCTTCCCTGGTCCAAGAAGATTGGTGGTGGTGGCGGTATGGAAATGGAAATCCAAAAGACGGTGGACTTTGAAATGTGGACATGTTCGCCCTGGCCAGAGTGAAAAGAGCTGTGAGAGCCGTGCTTAAACATGTTAGTAAACTTGGATGAGTTTTTTGGAAGTATCTCATTATGCACATGAAATTAGTTGCCTCCTGCCTGGCTTTTTACGTCCTCACTCTTGATTACTGTCCACTCTTTTGGTTTTATTGTTATTTTTTTGCTGCTTCTTCTGTTTGCTTACTAATCACTTTATTGTGGCTACTCTTGTGTCTTTTAGTATCTGCATCCCCGGAGCTAAGGCAGTGGAAAGTTTAAAGATGAATTTTTATGCAAATGCAGCTGGCTGGGTGAAAATTCTATGTGTATAAGGTCTATTAACATTGTATTGAAGCGTCCATGGGGAACTTAAAGATATTTGGGTTTTATTAAGACTTCTGGACAGAAATGTCATGGAGTGGTTAGTGTTACTTTAGGTTAAAATTTCAGCTAGGTTGTAAAATTATTTAATTTGGTATAAATTGCCTGGGGGAGAGAATGAAAACATAATTATTGTCTCAAATAATTTACAATAAGGGAACTTTACTATGCAGAGATTAAACTGTGTTATCTCTTGGAAATGCAAATAGTTCTATTGAAATCTGTAATGTCTTTCATAGAATCATAGAATCATAGAATTGATTGGGTTGGAAAAGACCTCAGAGATCATCAAGTCCAACCCTTGGTCCAACTCTAGTCAGTTTACTATATCATGGCACCCAGTGCCACGTCCAATCTCAGTTTAAAAACCTCCAGGGACGGTGAATCCACCACCTCTCCGGGCAGGCCATTCCAATGCCTGATTACTCTCTCTGTAAAGAATTTTTTTCTAATATCCAACCTAAACTTCCCCTGGCAGAGCTTAAGCCCGTGCCCCCTTGTCCTATTGCTGACTGCCTGGGAGAAGAGACCGACCCCCACCTGGCTATAACCTCCCTTCAGGTAGTTATAGAGAGTGATGAGGTCACCTCTAAGCCTCCTCTTCTCCAGACTAAACTTTGGGAGGCAAAATTATGTTTTGTAACAAGAACAAAAAGGCATTAAATGAAACTACTAATTTTAATTTTTAAAAATATAAAGTATATACTGTATTTATTGATCTTTCTCTCTTGTGTTTTTCTAAGCTTGATGCTTGGTTTTGTTTGTTTGGGGGAAAAGAGTAAAAGTGATGAGAAGCCTACCCCAGATCAGTCAGTAACACTTCTGTCGTTATGTTATCACCTGCTTGAATGCATGTATAGTTTTTATAGTCCTGATTTAAAAATGAGCTTTATGCAAATATGCTTCTGGGTGCCATGATTCTTCTCTTAAAAATGTGCTGGTCAATGTACTTTGATTGAAAAGGATTCTTCTGGTTTGCTTTCAGGGGGACTTAAAGTATAAATGCAGTATTTTAAACTCCCCCTGTTCTTTAGGAGTTCAGTTTTGATACTGAAGGGGAAATATATTGCCACATTGACTTTAATATGTGTAAGATTGGATTCCAATGGTCCAGTAACTATATAATATGGTCGTGTTCCTTCAATTAGATAAATACTAAAAGATTAATCTTAAAATAATAGAGTATGGATCAAGATATTTCGAGAAATCCGCTACAGTGACAATGTGATTATGTGAATTATTAGTTGCATGTGAATCTTACTAAGGATAATGGATAGGAATCCCAGATAGAAACAGTTGTAACAATACACCTTTTGTGGTCTCTGAAATTAATTTAATAAATGTTTTGGAGATTGACTAATATACATATAATGACCTTTTTGATTAGGTCAGTGTGGATTCCAATATATCTTGGAGATTAGTATTGATCAGATTAAAACCAAAATCAATCTTGGATTTTGAGGGTCATTACACTTGGAAATAGGATGCAATATAACAAATGTTGGGTTGTGGAAGGCTTTTACAGTAATTGTGGGAAAATAATCTTTTGCTTAGTTGCAGTGTCTAAAAAATGGACAATTTGCTAAAAGATTAGCTATTTAAATAAGCAATAAATTAAACTCCTTGCATTTTCCTTAGTTTGACAGATGATATCTGACAGTCTTGAAGCTGATATTAAAGTTCCCTTCTGCTTCAGTGGTGGAGGGATTTTGCCCTCCCTGTTTGGAAGTCATAAGATGGTGTTGAGGAAAAGGTTAACCTAGGTTTGTTTAGAGAAATTTATTTTTTAATATGGTGAATTGTTTTCTGTCCTTTTCTTAGATGTTTTGGTCAAGTTCAGTCTGCACGGTTGGAGAAGTACAAGTGGAAAAGGTAAGTTACAATACAGTGTACCCTTCAAATATTGCATAGCAAGCATAGATTTCACTGAAGGTGAGCTAGTGCTGTTTGCTAAATAAGAAATATTTGATCAGAACTTTTTATTTTTGTCTTAAATAGATTTTGTTTGTTTCTTTGTCTGTTTTGTCTGGTACAAAGACTCTGGCCTGGGTATTTCATTTAAAAATAACTTGGTAGTAATTTTTAAGATCTTGGCCAAGTTTTCAACAAGAATAAGTCTGTGAAAATCTGACTTGACTGATATGTTTATCCTGTATTAAGTGAAACAGCACAAATAGTATTTTATCCAAGATTCCTTGGGAAAAGATACCTTGCTTTCCCCCCATATTTCCAGAACCTATAAAATAAAGGAAGATTGTTTTGTTTATTCTCTGCACAGAAGTCATCTGCAGAGAGCACTGAATGATGTTCTCCACAATTAATTCATACCATTGCATTGATAGCTGTGATTATACTTATCACCTTGCCTTACATATTGAAGTCTGAAAAACTATAGTTAAGATGATAGATAATGCATTTATATTTATGAATGGATAAATATTTCTAATCTTAATGATATATTTGAATGCAAATGGAAGTCTATAGGTACATGTATATCAGATTCAGGGATGATGTAGCATTGTCCCTCAAAATGAAAGCCTTCTATAAATGCAAGCTAGTGATGCTGAATGTGACCTGCAAAGCTGCTTCATTTAAAGATATTTAACAATTAATAATAAGCTACATTTCAGATACAACATTAGCTCATATTCTGAGGGATCAAAGTGCAAAGATTATAGATAGCAGTTCTGAGGCTTTGAAAGTTCTTTTACCTGAGCAGCTCTTCTTATCAGTTAACTTCTCTTGAATTTCTCACAATAGTTATCCTCAGAGAAAATCTGAAGTGTATATATTAAGAAATTCACCTTATTTGCACCTGAAATAACACTTTGAAATGTATTAACAGGAATTTCTAGAGAGGACTAATATATGCCACCTTTTGCTGCACTGACAGTTGCTTTGGATTTAAGGCAGTCTCAGCCAGAAAAAAAACCCAAACCAAAAAATCCTGATAACTGGTTTTCAGAATAAAATTGTTTAAAAATCATAATGAAGCTGTTTTTAAAAGTATATCAGAAAATATGACTTTTAATGTAGAAATGTTTTTCTTTTTACTGAAATGTTTTAGATGAAATTTGCCAGAAGATTGTTTTCCAACTGACATTCCCACAGGGGATTTTATTTAGATCAGTTTTACTAACTTGAAGTTTGTCCATTACTGTATCCAAATGCATCTTGTTCCTCTGTTTCAAGTTCTAACAAAAGATGCTAGAGCTGAGTTAAAGAATTATCATTGTTTAGCTTCTCAAAAGAAGGAAGCAGTATAGTAATTATATTGTAGCTTCATATATTCTGACTTTTGGTGTTTCTTTTTTTCTTCAATAGAACTAATGGATGCTGATCAGAAAAAGTAATGATTTTTCTGTTATGTGCAACCTTTATTTGGTAAACATTGGTTTACTCTATTAAATAAAACACAGAAAGGACTAATCTACCTTGAGCTACCTAATGAGCCTCAAACACATGCAAGTTCTTCACATCAGTCTTTTCAGAACATGGAATTCAAATGCTAATATATTTCACATGCAAGACCTTTCATGCAGAAAAAATATATTAGAAAAGGTGATACAGCCACCTGATTATCTAGTTAGTTTTGAAGGGCCCACTTCAAGTGGGTCAGGCTTGCACTATTCAAGCTGACTTTGAAAAAGTTTGGAAACAGTAGGAAACCTGACCTATATTTTTGAACTGGGACTTCAGAAACTGGGCTGAAGGAAAAATTATGCTTTATAAACTTTCTTCTATGCATAGAAATGTTGACGTTTGGACACTGATTTAATCCTGTTCTAAAAATTCATATTTTTAATGTATGCCTGAGTTTGGGACTGTCTGATTTCATCATCAGTTTTAATCATTAAGTGAAGTTCTTTATAATTTTATCTGAGTAAGAACAGAGGAGGCTCAAGTTGGATTTAGCCATGCACATGTCTTTTAAGAAGATATGGTATGTTAGAAAAGTGGTTCGTGGTGATTTTTAATGTTTTGTTTCTTTTTCAGTAATGGAATTGAGTATTTTTGAAGTAAAGTATTATTTTGCTTTTTAAAAAGTCAAGGTTATTATAGCATTGACACTGCTGCAAAGAGCTACTGCTTTGATTGGTATCACAAGTCTTCAATAGTGTTTTGCTTGAACTTTGCCTCCTACTATGTTAATGTTCTGTAATTTCTCAGAAAAAAGATCACAGTCCAGATCTTTTTGCCTCTTACACTATTAACTATTCAGCACAGACAATTCAAATTGTCTGGCTTTGAGTCTAAAAAGTTCATAGCAATTTCAACCTATTCTTAATTAGAAAAAAGTGTGAATAGTATTAGTAAAAGCATGACAGTGGGGATGCCTGTTAGTGGTGTGCCTTGGTGTGTTGATTTTGCAACTACTGTCATAACTGTACATTTCCAAAGTGGAAAGATGGCCACCACAATGCAAAAAAAGTTTGTGGAAGAAGAGGTGATTATCCTTAGTTACTGCAGTTTTTCTCTTGCTGATTTATGTTGTTCTCTCCTCTCTGAATTTCTCCATGCTTTCACAATCCTCCAGTAAGTTCCAACAACTCTTAATTTAGTAAGTTCTCTGCTTAAAAGGATGGCCTGCCCTCTGTTTTTCTTATATGTCAGAACCTGTAGTGATCAAAAAGGAGATTGATGCTTAGGATTTTTGGCACTGTATGAGCATGTACAAGGTCCACTTGAAAAATGAGGAAAGTGGGTGTAGAAATCCAGAACACAGAAAATGAAGGTGGCTCTGATCAACTGATACCAAAGACAGTGCAAAGCCCTTCTTTAGATGTGGTCCTCTTGGGCAGCTTTTATATACTCTTTCGACTGCTTGCAGTATGTTAAATTGAAGTGCTTTCTAGGCAAACCTCTTTTAAGCAACTTTGATTTTTAGGTTGTAACAAATGTGAGTTTGTGTTACAAAAATGGAGTGGGTTTGAGATACAGTTTTGCCTGCCCCAGGAAAGTTTTCAGAAACGCTTGGATTATCACTTTTTTCCTTTGATTTCGGAAAGAAGCCTGTCAGGACATGAAGAGAGCATCTTAATTGTCATGATGGCAGCAGATTTGGTGGCCTAGCTGCTTAGTTAACTTACAAATTCATTTGAAGCAAACTTATTTGGGGAAACGAGCAAGTCTCTTATGCAGTTCTGCTACAATCAACTTTCTACTGTGAATTTGTTGTATTAGAGTAGGAGTTTTACTCATGGGTAGCAATGGCATTACATACCTTCTGAGTGCTGCGGGGTCTTTGTGTATGCTTGAGGCATAACTTGTCATAAAAATGCTGCTGATAAAACAAAAGCCCTTTTCTATTACTTGTGGTCTTACTTGCCAAATAAAAAGACAATGGAGACTAGCAACACTTACTGTAATCTTGTAGAAGTAAAATCAAGCTATTCAACTGAAGTAATTAATATCTTTTTGTTGCTTAACTTCTGTATTTTTAATTCTTTAAAAGTTTTTTTTTTTTTCTATATAATCTTGTGGTTATCCCTACAAGTAGTTTCATTATGTAATGTCATTGTAGGGACTGACCCACAGCTTAAGCCTGGCAGACAATTGCTGTTCAGTGCATGTTGTGTGGGAAGAGTGGCTTTAGATAAAAACACTTTGTGAGGCATTTAAAAAATTAACTTTTTTATTTTGTTTGCTTGTTTCACATGAAAAAGGAGGCTTTCTTTTGGAAATATAAATGCTTAACTATGCTAATGAATAGAAAATTCCTTCACATATTGTAAAAGAGGGTTACAATACCAAGAAGAGCCAAGGTTCTGATTTTAGGCTGTATGAGCCGAAGGATGCTGTTTAGAACAAATTCTGCCTCAGGTCACAGCTGAAACATTTATTTAACTAGTCTCATTATAAAGTTTTATAGGCTTCTAAAATAAGTTAATAATTAAAAAGGACATCTGTTAGTAAATAATTTAAATAATCATTTTTAAGATAATAGTCATTAGTTATGTGTGTGATATTTCTGAAGAACAGTTCTTCAATAGAAAATAATGTGTGGCAAGTCTACAAGAAGGAAATAAGTCTTCAATATGTGAAACACATTCTTCTACTGTCATTAGTTCTTTTAACTCTCTATATAAGCTTAAATGCTTTCAGTTTTTAAGGTGGGGCATGGGCACAAGTTTGGACACCCAAAGATGTAAAGACTAGAAGGGACTAGACTGCGTTTGAAGGTATACAAACATGTAGCGTGTGACCAGTTCCTAATAAGTAATCATTCGGATAATGATTTAAGGTAAACTTTTAATTTTATATCTTCATTACACTTAGAAAACTTTCCACTTCAGAGTCTGTTAGAAAATAGAAAAGTTCATTGCATACTTAAAAAGAAGCTCAGCTTTTTGTAGTGCTGATGCTTCTGTAAGAGTTCATGTGATGACATTTGGAGACTTCAGGGTGTCTTTGGTGTATACAGACCTTTTGCATTTTCCTGTGGCATGACCTAGACTCAATCCTAGAACAAATTCCCCAAATCTGCTGTAGAAACCTTTATGGCCCATTATGGTTTTATTTTTCTGTTTTCAGTTTCTTACTCAGCAGAAATGCTGTTCTGGATCAATTTAAACAAAACCTTGAGTAGGCTCATTTTAGGCTTAGCCAAGTCCTCAGTTTATGTGCAAATACAGTCAATTGCATTGCTGAATTCAGTATACTGCGTGCATTAAAATATGTAAAAAGTATTGCACCACTCACCACCACGCATTATAAAGAAAATTGCTTCAGGTCTTGATACCTTGGGGAAAAGAAATTGTCAATATAAAGGAGATTTTAATATGTTTGTTGTTTAGTACTGTTTGTTGATTAGATTATTAGCAATAAATGTATGTAAGGATATTAACTTCAGAATATATACAATACTAAAGTTACTTAAAAATCTAAATATAACTGTAAAATATAAATATATTTTCAACTTAGAGATGTTGGGGAATAGAAAGGATCAGAGTAGAGTTGAAAATTTTCAACACTAGCAAATAATTCATAAGAGTGAGTTTAATAAATGGAGGTAGCATAAAATGGACTTTTTCTTGGAAGAGACTGTCAGCTTCTTCTGTTGCCTTCCACGTCTAGATCTCTGTGTGACCCTAGTGTTTAATGATTTATGCTTTACTACCTTATGTAATCCTCATTTTTAACATTTGACCTTCAAAGTATGTTGTGACAATGGATTCCACAAAACTGTTAAGCATCTGTAAAATAACTGTTCCTTATATTTGAAAATTTTCAATAACTATATTAAATGACCTCTAGTTTGTGAGCCTCAATTTCTCTTTCATACTCTTAGATTTGATGGACCTCTGCTGTAGTCACTCTGTTGTACATCTCTCTTTCATGATGAAAAATACTTTTCTAAAATAAGTCATAGTATAATCTTTGTATCTGTGTTGCTTTGCCCTGTGATTTTTCTAGTTCTTCAGCATCTCTGTAGTGATGTAAAGTGAACAGGAATCAGGATTTGAGCTACCAGGGAGCTATGTGTTTTATGAAGTCACATTATGATGATTCTTGGTTTGCTATCTAAATCTTTTCCAATTAAAACTCCTTCCACTTTGTCCCATTGCCAAAACGTATAGATTCTTCTCTGCTGCTGGACATCAAGATGGCATTTTCAGATAGTTGTCCTTGATGACTCTAAAATGTCATCCTTATAAAATGCTATAGAGCTCATGTGTGTTTATATAGGTTTGGAGTTATGTGTGTGTAATTTTTTAACACATTACTTTAAATTTGTAGGCAATGGATTTCATCTGTAATTCAATTTTCTACACATGCAGTTGTGAGAGCCTTCTGCGACTTTGGTCATTCTGAGTTATTAGCAGATATGTTTTTCCTTCATTATTGGATTTTGAACAGTTTGTTTTTCTTTAGTTACATGTGGAAATGTATAAATAAATGTATCTATCTACAGATAGATTATTGTATTTTAGATATCGTATGTCTGTAGTATACATTTATACTTATATGATGCTGTAATGAATCAATACATTTCCTTTATATATCCTCTTATTTCTGTATCATTTCTATCTTCTATTATCTTCTTTCTACTACTGCTAAACACATATGCAAGAGATAGTCATTACTGTCTGTTTATTTTAACTGAATAAAATACTGTCTTACAGAAGTATGTGTATGCACTCATACAGATAGGTGAATTCACATACTCCTCTGTTTAGTTTTAGTATCAATATAATCTTAGTCTTACTGGTAATTTACATATATCCCACTTAATCCTTATACTGCTGGTTTTGTAAAATTGTCAGAGAATTTCCTATTTAATTTTGTAGCTATTTTTCCTCCTGTTAAAATTATATCAGTGTTGTTTCTGGGGCCACCAAATCTGAGACTTGTACAGAGATGCTTAAAAGTAGCAGCTGGCATCAAAACTAATTTTTAGTAGTCCTATATCCACCTGAATAAAATCTGCAGTGCAGATTCGCCCAGAGGGAGGAATTTTTGGGGAGGCCTCTGGAATATATTTATTTTTACGAAGTTTAAACTTTATAAAGCTCGGGTTCTGCAGTTTTAAGTTTTGCTTCACTGGGGTGGAACAGTTGTGAGTTATGAACTGTTCACTGTTATTTTGCAAGTTTTTGGAAATAGAAAAGTTCCACAGCGGGAAGATATAACTGAAGCCCGGTCCTCATGGCTCAGTCAAGTTTGTGCCCTCTCCATTGCACCTGTCTCTCATTGTTCCCGCTACATTTGCCCTTGTATCTTGAGAAGATTTAGGCAAAGAATTACCAGACGTGTTCATACCTTCTTTAAGCTGTGCCCTGTGGTACAGGAACTGCATGTGGACAGGCAATATCTGTATGTGTGCATTCGAAGCGTGTTCCATAAGCATGAGGGTTTGGTGAAGGCGTGGGGATGTTCTGTGGGATTTGCGAATCCTCACGCAGGGGTAGAGGAAAGTTTCTCTGTCCTGTGTGCCCTGCTCTTACACAACAAAGCAGCAGGGACTTGCTGGCAAGTGAGTGCTGTCCATGGGGTTGTGGTGAAGGGGATGGTTAGACCCAGGTCAAAATCGTTCATGTGCTATGAAGTGTTATGATTAGAAGTATTTTGTTTGAGAAAGTTGGCTTGTTGTCTGTATGCAATACTACTACTGCTTTATGTCATACCTAGAGCCTGTCAGATATTGAGGGGGCTGTATCGATGTCCCATATTGTTATTTTTGGTAGTTCTGTGTGTGGATGTCTTTCTGTACTGTGAATTTATGAGCACATTTTAAGTATAGCTCTTAGTCTGTGGTGGGTAAGGACATTCTTGTTTGTTGTTTTCCTCGAAGTTGAGTGCAACAAAGAGCCTCTGTTTGTTGAGTAAACTTCAGTAAAGAGTTCAGCTGTGTCTCAACAAGAGTATTAAGGAATATCAGACTCTCCAAACAAAAAAGAAAGGATTAAAATAATTTTTTTCCAACTGAGAGGCTATGTTAATAGAATAAATATATTGAAGGAGAACAATGACATCCTTACACAAATAAACCAGGAGAGTTTTTGAAAATGTGTCTGAAATCTGGATGTCACTTTTCTTTTGTAATATAATTAGATCTAGAAAGGCATGTGTGAGATTGACTCAATGTCATCCAGTCAGCCCTGCACTGCAGTGCTTCCAGGAGGAAGATGAGAAGCAGGATTTGAATGTATTTTTTTTTGCTGTTTTGTTTTAATTTTTTTTTTTATTTTGGGGTTTGTGGCTTTTTTTTGTTTGTGTTTTCTTCAAAGAAATGCTTCTTAAATGCCCAGTATTTATTTGCTATGACCTTCTATGTGAAATTGATTATACTTAATGATGAATTAGGGTGCATTTGCATTTCATTTTAAAAAGAATGAAAAAACATTGCTTAGGTTTGTTGTGTAAATGTACTTTGTTTTCATTCAGGGAAAAGTCATTTCTTGTTAGGAGAAGAACAAAATGTCTGCATGTGTCCTGAAATGGTCCCTTTTACTGGATGTGAGTGCTGTTGTCTGAGTTCCACTTCAAACAGTAGTGGCAAGACTTACTGTGAAGATTTTTGATAACAGTAGGAATACATGTTGGAGTTATCTTGATTTAATCTCGCCTGTCAGCTGTGAAGGCTTGTGCTTCTTGCTTTGCTGTCTGTTAATTGGTTTTTGTCTGGGCAGCACAAGATGAAAAACTCCTCTTGTAGGCAAAGTTAGAAAGCCTGAGAGGGCTGAGACTAGTGCTATTCTTACCAATGGCCTTAGAAGGAGCCAGAATAAGCCAGAGGGGTAACCTGTCTTCTTCAGTGAATGCATTTTCTCCATAGCTCCTCATCTGAATGCAAAATTTCTGGGAAAAGTAGATAAATTCATGTGGACTTTGTTCCTCTGCTTGTCCAAGGGTCTCATTTGTTTGAGAGTACACTTTTTTGTTGATGCTAGAAAGAATCAAAATAATTAAGGAGAAATGAAAGACTGAGTATTTATCATGTATGAGATAATTAAAAACTAAATCCATGATTAATTATTTAGTATTTATTAACTTATATTGAACTGGGTCTGTAAGAAGAGGCAGGATCTAGCCTTTTAATTTCCAACATAAAAATAAAAATCAACAGTTTTATAGATGGGCATTTTTCTGCAAGATGTTGTTGATTTCCTGCATTATATATCATATTCACTGAAACAGACTTGCTTTTCTGTGGACTCTTGCTTCTTTTAGCCTTATAAAAATGAACACATTACTTGAGGATATAATGTGGCACATCCTTGTGATCCTTTCGGGGTAAGATTAATTCCTGCCTTCACTTTAAGCCAACCACAAGTTGTAGAGAAAGAGCTGAGCACTCGTTAAACTCTAGATGAGCCCTGAACTACTTTCCATCAGTTAATTTTTCTTGCTACAGGTTTCCCTCTGGCTTTAATACAAAATAAGATTAAAAACTGCTGAAATGTAATCCTTTTCTAGAATTTTGTTACCTCATATGATTAGCTGACTTCAAGTTTAGTGTTTTGTGACAAGTTTGCCAAATTTGTCCTTGCCTGGTATCTTGAAGAGGCCGGTGTTGCACTACTGGTCCATCTTCAGTCCCTTGCTGTGAAAAATGTTTAACTTTCTTGGTTGCTCTAGATCACAATCTCTTGATTTTGGCATTTTTTTGTCCTATTGCTTGTGGCACTACTAGAAGTTTCTGGGACAGCGCGTTACCTTTGAGCCTTGTGTGTGAAAGCCCTGCTCTGCTCCAGTGCCAGTCCCTTGTTAATGCAGGCAGAGCTGGGACAGGGACCCTCACTGGGGCTTCATGAGGCCAAGCAGTGGCCAGAGCTGCAGTTCTATTAAAGCTCAGGGTCACCTGAGCAGTGTGGAAACATCTCTGACAGCTTTCACACCAGCTGTCTTTCACAGGCGCTTGAGGAAACCCCCGAGAGCGATCTGTGTGTTGCTCACCCGAAGGTGAGAAGCAGCGGTGCGTGGTCTGGCCGTGCTGCCCTCCCTGCAGCTGCCTGAGGTTGGGGGCCAGGACCCTCCAGGGCTCCCTGTGCCCCCCTGGCTGGCAGAGGCTTCCCTGCCATTTAATTGGCATCCCATTTCCCCCCCGAGGCCACTGCTGGCTCCCTCGCTGCCTTGATGGCTGCAATGCGCAGCACGTCCCTCTGCAGTGCTGCACTGACTGTGACTTGTCGTGTTGGTCTGCTGGCATGGACCCTGTCCCTCTGGGGGTCCTATCAGCAATGCTGTCCTCAGGATTGTTTTTCAAGATACGGTTATCAGTTTAATTTGCTTAAAATTTGCCATAAGGAGAAACAGGCCATGAGATGTCTCTTCCTAGAAGGAATTTCCATCAGGCCAAACCTGTCACAGAGCATTAGCTGCACACTGTCAGACTGTACTGCTAAAAAAAAAAAAAAAAGA
The DNA here is from genome assembly GCA_013396735.1 of Grallaria varia. NCBI lineage: Eukaryota > Metazoa > Chordata > Aves > Passeriformes > Formicariidae > Grallaria > Grallaria varia. Next base: position 869,729 of record VWZG01009757.1, on the reverse strand, counting down.
GCAAGTGAAACTAAAATAGTTTATCTCTGTGTTAAAATTTTCATTTTTCTGTATGTTACATGTGCTATTAGGAAGAGAGGATCCTTTAGGAACCATCCTGTTCTGGTTGGTGCTTTAAATCCTGAGATCTCAGGTCTCTTTCACTTTTGTGTCTGATGTAGATAGTTTCGTTGTTGCATAAAATCGCCAATTTCAAGGGGGAGTAAGAAGAAAATGAACTCAGCATTTGGTGAGCCTTTCCCACAAAGTGGAAAGCCACAGAGCAGGTGGATTTAATACACGGAGGTGAACTCACTGACCCTAATAAAGACTTCTGCTGAGCCCTTGAAGTCTTCTTTAATGATACAATCAGGGTTAATACTTGGTGGTGATTATGCAAATTTAGAGACTAAAAAATTGCATATTGTAAGATCTAGATCTACTGTGTCTAATACTTTTGACTAGATTTGATGTGAGACAAAGGTTTGCCTACTTGGGCTTTCTAGGGGCACTTTTTTTCTTTGTGCTTTCAAAATATGCTAAGTGCTGACAAGCAAAGCAGTTCTTAGTTTTCTCCTGGAATCTCTTAAATTGCTGTATCTGTTCTGGTGGAAGACGGCTACTTTGTAAAAAGATTGGGTATTGGTTCGAAAAGGTAGATATGTAGGTTTGGACTTGTCCCATCTTGAGGAATTTTCCTATCGTGTTTAATACTCAATGCAAATTTAATAACTAAAATCTATTTTGTTTGAGCAGATGTCAGAACAAAAGAATAACATAAGTAACCAGTTATTGGTGTCTGATAGGAGGAAGTTCAGGAGAGGGAGGACCTGTAAGGCTTGAGATTTCTTACTGTTTTTTCTTTTCAAATCTATGATAACATTGATGCTGCACAGCTTAAGCAGGGCAGGTTTAGATGCCACTTGATCAAACTCTATCACTGTTTACAATAAAGCACCTTCATCTTTGGCAAATATTATAAATTGTTAATAATGATTACTTTGTGTTTTACTTCTGGATTCTGTAAGGTTGAGAGTAGCAAAAAGCCAAGACCAAAAGGGTCTGTAGCTCCCTCTTAAAACTAAAGAAAACCACCACCAGCACCAAAAACCCCCTGTGCAGCTGTACTGTTTACCAATGCCATGTCTGGAATTCCAAGTTCCATTTTGTATTTTTTAATGTATTTTTCATTTAAAAATCCTATATTGTTAAAATAATCAGTTCTAAAAACATTTAATGTTTTGGCATTTGAGATGTTGCCTTTCTGTATATAATTGCATGTGACCTTTCTATGACATTTGCAGAATCAGTGTCACACTGAGTATAAATCTGTGGGTCATCCTTTTTCAGTTGGCTGTTTTTGTTTTATAAGTACCATTAACTTTCTCTTTTTGGATTGTGTTACTTTGTAACTGTTTGGACCTTTCCTTTGCTAAGGCAACATTCCAAGCTGGGGGAGCTCTGTAAACATTTTTAATGCTTTGGGATGCATGCTTTCTGCTTTTGAAGACTTAAAAGTATTTCATCAAGTGGTTATTTAATAACCTATTTTTAATAAATAGAACATTTATTGTCACTGTAAAACACTGATGCATCATTCTACTTCCTTATGGTACAGGAGAAATATATTTTGAACACTTCTGCCTTCTGTCTCCTAAAGAAGATCAAAAGATAAAAGTTTGGACTTTGAACTCCTTGCTTGCTAACTTAGGCATGCCTTTCATTTAACTGCAAAAGCATCAGTGGAGCACGTGAATTTGTGGAAGGCGGTGATTTCATAATTAGACTACCCAGGAGAGTTTTGACTGTAGCCTTAACAAGGCTCTGTTTTGTTTTTCTTTTTTTTTAAATTTGGTTGTTTTGTTTTGGGGTTCTTTATGTCTAATGAAGCTTGACCTAATAGATCCGTATGTCTAAGTGTAAATTGAGCTGATTTAATTTATCTTTTTCTCAAGTCTGTGTTGGTAAATTGGGTTCTGGTAGCAAGGGGCATATGGAGACAGTAATGCTGAGGTGCTTTAGGATCTGCTCTGTGAATTCCCTTTGAGCTGATTAGAGCAGACAGCTCTTGGCCCTGAAATCAACATGACTACTGAAGGGATTTTGGTTATTGCTAAGAAATGTCACAGCAATAGAAATGTTTCATTTAAAAAATAGATTGGCTCCTCTTAGGGGAATTTCTTTAAAGTAAACCTTTTATTTTAAAAGGGTGATGTATGCTCCAAACAAAATCCATGGATATTTTCATTATAGTAGCTACATATCTGGGTATATTTAAGATTATTTGAAATATTTAAGATTATTTGCTAGTTTTTTTTCATGTCTCTTTTTATTTAATGCTTATTAGTAAGCATTGCAATATTTTAACTTCTTAATTAAGAAGAATCAGTTTTCTTAATTAAAGTAGATGCTCCATGATTTCAAGTACTGTATTATGAACTTCTAATGAAATTGTTTTACTGCTGATCCTTCACTACTGTATTAGATATTCCTAATCTCTGTCTGTTGTTCTTGGGTAGGATGGAGTATCTTTTCACTTGGAAAACTGAGCTTGGATACTGCAACTGAATATTGACACAATTGCTGCAAACTGTCCTAGTTATAGTGGCTGGGACCAGTTTATCACTGTGGGAATGTAACTGGAACTGTGTATTCCATACCCTCTCTGCCATTTATCATGAACTGTTAACGATGCATTGTTTGCAACAGCTGCCCAGGACACACCTGACACCCTCAGGCTATGAACTGTCTGCATGGGAAAAACAGAGATAAGAAGGTTCCCTGTCTTCACACCAATGATTCAGGTGTGATAACTCCCCTCCAGGAGTCATTAACACCTTCACATCCAACCTGAGGGGTCATGTCTGCTAATGGGCCATCAAGTAGACCAAAAATATCCTGTGACTCACTGAGTAAATTGCCCATTGTGAAAACCCTCACCCTGGGAGAGGTACTGGGTGTTCCTATCTGAACTGAAGCATATATAAGCTTGGGGTTTTGGAACTTGAGGCACTCACTCACTCGTCAGACTGAGAGGAGGACCAGAACCTCAACAGGACTGCATCTACCGCTCTCAACCAGACTGCGACCACCAACCTTCTGGAAGGAAAACAGGTTTTCCTTTTTCTTTTTGCTTTGTACTCAGGGGACCACGTGGTGCTCAGCACAGGGGCTGGTGAGCACCATACTGTTTGTGCCCCAGGGGGCTGGGTTGTACAACTGGGTTTTGAGGGCTGAAACCAATTTTCCTTTGTATCAGTGTATCCATTGTAATCTTTTTATTAAATTGTAGTTCTGACTTCTAAACTCTTTTGAGTTGGATTCATTTCTCCTGCCGGTTTACTTTTAAAACCAGCACACAAACCCAGTCAAATTTTAGAGAAAACATGCATTTTATGGTTTTATTTCCTGAGCCAAATCATAGTAAGGAAAAACAGCTGGGTAACTTGGTGAGAAGGTTTAGCTCAGTTGGTTAACATGTGGTACTAACCTCAACACCAAAGTTCATGAGTTTGATCCCTGTATGGACCATTCATTGAAGAGTTGGACTTGGTGATCCTTGTGGGTCCCTTCCAACTCAGACTATTTTGTGATATCAAGAGTAAATTTTATGAAATCTCTTATTTGGGGCCAGTGATATTGACATCTTTGAAGTTTTTAATATAAGAAGTGGAAAATAAATTAATATTTAGGCAACATGTTATTTGGAGAGATATTGTAATTACCTGTGGGATTATAGGGTGGTGTGCAAAGGTTTATTCCTGTAAGTAAAGCAGATTTGAGTGGGTTGAGGTTTTAAGTTGCAAGAAAGCCGAAGTGTAGTATATTCTTTTGTTTCAGATCTCATCAGATGATGCTTCCCTCTTCTGGATGTCAGTCACTTGTCCCCTGGTTTTTGGCATGTTTTTGTGACTTACTTGTTGTAAATTGTACTCTGCTTATATTTCTCTGTTGAGTTTTCTCACAAAATCATGAGAACAGCAGTTTGTGAAGCAGTACCTATCAAAATGTTTCACCCCAAAGTTGCCAAGTCCAAGGTGTGGTGCTGTGTGTGTCCCGGTAAGCTCTTTCAGGACAGAGGGAGGGGACCGTGTGAGGGGCTGTCAAGAGGAGATGTTTAGGTGAGTGCAGGCTGGTGTGTGTGGTCCTCACTGTCCACGTGTTGCCATGGACAAGAGCCATGCAGTTGCTCCAGAAATGACATCTCTTATACAAGTTGGCTTTCAGCTGATTTCCTGTTGAGATGCTTTTGGATCCCTGGTGGAACCACTTAGAGGGTTTTGTACTTTGGAAACAAAAGCCCTTTCTCTCCTAGGTATAAGTGACAAGTTGGTATAGAGGCAGAGCCTTCAAAAGTGTGTTTTATTCATCAGCTGTCAGAAAGTGTGAAGCTTCTTCCCTTAAGAAATAGTAACAAAACAAAAGCATGTTGTTTGATAAATATTTTTGGAAAATCTTGTGGAACCCTGTTAACGATTGGTTTTACATTGAATTGTCTTCAGTATAGTCCTGGAAGCTACATGAATAAATTCCATCAATTTATCAGGAAGGAACATGAAAATGAGGGTCAGTAGGAACCTGTGAGCAGTCTGTTACAACAAATGAGTGCCTGGAGATGTGGGCTTCATTTATGTCTTTGCTACCACAGGGCATTTTAAGGCAGGTATTACAATTTGGAGTAAGTTGAAAGATGTATCAGAAATCATGAGCGGTTGCGGATATTATTTGTGTTTGGCTGACAATATGTGAGAGAGAGCATGCTTTGATACATCCTTGTCATTCAAAGACTATTTTTAGTTTCACTTTCACAGTTTGTTTCATTATCTCCAGCACTGTAAATCATTCATGCACCATAAACTATTTAAGCTGTGCATGTTTGTTCCTCAAGTATAAACTGGAGTATAAAATTCACTTTACCATTTTACTGGCATCTATTTGTCCTTAGACCCAAATTCTACTTGCCTTGACTCTCAAGTTGACTCCTAAGTAATTAGCATTATAAAATGATACACTTTTAGTGACTGAAAGACTTTAGATATTATTTTAACTTAGATTTTATTATTTGATCTTTTAATATGTTCAGTTTCTCCCCCTTTGTTGCTTTAAACAAAGGTGTAACAATCTGGATTGATATGAAGTCCTACAGGAATTTTCGTAGTTATTATTGTTCAGTCTTAAGGTTTCCGATGATTGCCAAAAAGTTGAGAGTGTTGTAACGAAAAGTGTTTTAATGAACCAAAGCAAAACTGATTTTTCTAGTACTTAAAAACCCAACAAAATGGCTCCTCATAAATCTTGAATTCCCAGGTTGTGACTAGAATACTGAGCCCATTTTTTCAGTCACAAGTGAACTGCAAAAATGCATATCACCAAAAAGAATACTAATTTTACTTCAGGAATGACACTGTAGCCTTTTTTGCATATCTTAATGCTTNTTTTTCCAGCTTGTGATATTCTCCAACAGAGTACTTGGTTTGCTGCAGTATATGCTCATTCCTGACTTTGGCTGGAATTCAGCTGGGAACATTTTTAAAGTAAGGATCCTGTTCTATGAGTTCTCATGTGAAATTGTGTCATTTTCCTCTATTGTCACTCAGGAACAAGATGATTTTGCACACATCATTAATAGCTAAAATTGGGAAGTATAAGTTATTGCCAAATACTAAAACATACAGTTTTGCAGAAATTCCAGTTATTGTCTATAGAGAAGTCTTGCATAATAAATGAATTTAGAAACTGTCATTCAACTACCAAAAAAAAAAAAAAAAAGTTTAATTTGAATCTTTAAAAATGGGCCACAGCAAATGAATTTAATTGGGACATGCTGTCCCAGAAAAGCTCCTGCTTGTCTTTGAAGATCTGGAACAAAAGTGGTTATTTAGACAATAGCCAGCTACAGGAGAGAAGAGGCAGCAGGTTTTTTCGTGTTTATTTTTTTAAAAATTTAAATAACCATGTTTACTTTTTTTTCCTTGAGTACATTTGCATATCAGTTCAAAGTATAGCATAGTTCAGNATGCTTTCCAGAAGGGACTCAAAATTTTTTTTTTTTTTTTTTTTATACATAACCTCATCCAGGCTAATTTTTTGCATGGCTTCCAAGGAGGGATTTTTCTAAATCCTCCTCCATCTCTGTCAGCCACTGAACCATACTATGTTTTCCCTGAAGGTCACAAGGAAGAATTAAAAAAAAATCNAGTTTTGCAGAAATTCCAGTTATTGTCTATAGAGAAGTCTTGCATAATAAATGAATTTAGAAACTGTCATTCAACTACCAAAAAAAAAAAAAAAAAGTTTAATTTGAATCTTTAAAAATGGGCCACAGCAAATGAATTTAATTGGGACATGCTGTCCCAGAAAAGCTCCTGCTTGTCTTTGAAGATCTGGAACAAAAGTGGTTATTTAGACAATAGCCAGCTACAGGAGAGAAGAGGCAGCAGGTTTTTTCGTGTTTATTTTTTTAAAAATTTAAATAACCATGTTTACTTTTTTTTCCTTGAGTACATTTGCATATCAGTTCAAAGTATAGCATAGTTCAGCATGAATATGCCTTTGTTAAAGCGATGGAAAATTGGGCAATTGTTGAATGTAGTACTGACAGCATTGAACTAACAAGCATTAGGAATATTGCATGTTAAGTGTTGAATACTTTGTCCTCCTTCCCTTCCCATGCCTGTTTTAATTTTTAATGACGTGTAGTTGAAGGAAAGTTATTAGACAGCCCAAAAGCTCTCCTGAATTGTATTTAGTCAGAAAAATTGTTTTTTCTCTAATGCCTTACATGCTAGTATAGGCATAAACTTTTCAATGCAATTTAACTATAAAGAGTGGGTTTTATTCATTCTTGTTTCAGAAGACAAATAGATGACACTGTGACTTCCAATGGGTATAACTCACTAGAGTTTATGGAAATCCACTATTCCCCATCCTGTAGCCATGAAATTCTTTTTTTTAAGTACAAGAATAATTTCTTCACTCTTTTAATGTGTAGTGTCACTGCAATCACTTGATAAGATTGTAAGATTAGTGAATGACTTTTAGGAGAAACAGATTATCTCATTTACCTCTGAGTTGCATGTCAGCCATGTCTGATTCCCAAGTCAATGTGAACTGATAAATAACAGCTTGATTTTTATTTTCTGTGTTGTGTCTGGTTGCTCTTTTTTTTTTTCTAATGGACTTCTTATATCTGAAATTTTAAGTGGAGATAATCTAGTGTCTAAGTAACCTTGTTCGAATTCATTCGCAAGACCAAAAACATAGTTTGTATTTGTGATTGTAAACTCAGGAGAAATAGTTGGAAGGTAAGAGATGTATGATGGAAAAAAATCAGGAGATAAATAAGCGCAAAAGTGAAGGGAGGATAGAACTAGACTGTCTAGTTGCAACCTATGCACTGTCCTCTTGAATGCTTTCCAGGAAAACCAAGGTGTCAGTTTTGGTCTGAAGGTTCAGACGAGTAGGTCTTCTGCATAAAATCTGTGGAGTGGTCCCACTTCCAGCATCTGCAGAGGAGGAGGCCAGCAGCTGGGCAGTGGGACACTGAAGGAGAAATCACATGGTGACAACATTTGAAAGGTGTAGTAGACATGCTAATCACCTTTGGGGTTTGTGGAGTATGTCCATGCTGTTTACCCTGTGAGCTTCTGACAGCACAGCACAGTGAAGAGATGTAGGGATGGGACACAGGTTGCATAGAAACACTCACATAGCTTTGTCTGGGCCTGAGCTTATGTATTTATTCTGTATGTCTTACCACTTATCTGGCATAGCAGGTCCAAGACAGATCACTGATAGGAAAATTACATCTTGGTTTTCCCCCTCCTTGTTCCGATAACTGAGGTGTTTTTGAAACTCAGAATTTTTACTGGGAAAAAGATTAGTTAGTAAGTACTAAATTAGGTGTCCCGAAGTCAAAGTTTCATACTCTGAATTTTCCATCCCAAACTTGGAAAGTAAAGCCTTGCTATGGTGGGATAAATCTATGTTTGTTCCCTTAAGGAGAGAGACAGCATCCTGCCTTTTCTTGTGAGCTGAAGTGGAAGGAAGGATGGAGATACGGAGTGGGGCAGGGTGATAAATCTGGAGAGTGGGATTTGCTGCCAGCACAGGTCCATTGTGAGGGACTCTGATTCTCTGAGGAGATGCTCCTCCTGTAGTAAAAGCTACATGAGCTGAAGAGGAACTAAACAATCAGTAGCTTCCTCTTTGCAATGTCTCTTCACTACTAGGTAAGGCATCAAAGCTTTGGTGGTTGTGTTGCAGGAGGTGGAAAAAATCCCATGCCTTGATCTGCTTGCTCCTAAACATGGACTATGTTCAGAGCAGCAGTATAAAACCAAGCGAGTTTTAATTTCCTTCAGCACCCTGTCAAACCAGCTTTGAGAGATTGTGTGTCACATATACCAGACAGCTTTCTTCAAAAATGATGCCTCCTTTCAATGCTAGTGGTAAGTTACTTTATGAACTGAGCTTCTGAAATTAATCACAAAAAAATCAGAGTAAGCCTCAAGGGGCTCTTTTAAAGGAGACATTCCAGGTATCCATTTGGGTAGATTATTTTAACCTTTTAGTACAATAAAATGCTTATGTTCAGTTAAAACCATCTAATTAAGTTCCTGTCTAAAGTCTCTTTTTCTCCATAAAACGGTAATAGTATGTCTTGACTTTTATTTTATTACAGTCTGGCCTATTTCATAGCATTTAGCTTAACTTCATTAGAAATAGAGAGGGCTTAACTTGTATAGTAGCAAATATTGGTTTCTTACTTGTATTAGTACTGTAGTAATGTTTCACTGAATAGGCCTAATCCTGTGAGGGTGAGTTCCAGGTGCAACGTGAATTCCCATGTTGTAACTTAAGACTAAATGTGTGTAGCTTTTACACGAAGATTGATGCTGTGAATATGTGTAATAAGAAGACTGGAGGAAGTTTGAAAAGATAAGTGCATGTAGTAGACTTTCCAAAGACCTTTCCTCAGTGGTATATGGGCAGATCAGCACATGCGGCCCTTGGCGTCAGTTTTGGTAGGTGTGTATTTGTTGTAGCCTGACAGTCAGTGTAAAGTCAGGGAGCTGCATAGGAGCCTGCCTGCCCCAGGCAGCCAGCAGTGCTCATGGGGAACACAGCTGTCTATTTGTTCTTTGAATAGCACCTTTTGTGTCATTCACATTCCTCAGGACTTTAAAATGACTAAAAGCATATTCCAACAATTCACAACTAGTGTGTCACTCAACAGGATTTGATCCTATTGGGGCTGTACATGTGAGGTTGCTCTTGGAAAAAAAAAATCTTAGATGCTAAGTTTTCCTTGGATTTCTTCCACGTGGAATCCTAACTGTGACCTAAATCAGTGTTGCATAAGATTTGTTCTGTGATAGATTAATTCTTAATCGTTATAATTGCACAGAACAGACTTTTTTTTCTCCTCAGTCTGTCCAACGTCTACATGGCAGACAGGAATTCTGAGCTTTTGAAAAATCCCAATGTAATATCCCCTTTAAAAGGATTGGAGTATCATGTTGAAACTTATGTATAGTTTCTTTTATCAAGCGCAAGAGTGATGTGAAAACATCAGCAGTAGTCGAGTAGTTTGATTTAGAAAACTAAACTTCCAAATTATTCAATGAAAAAAGGAGAAGATTCTTAACTCACTCATGGTGAGAAAGTATTTGATAATGTGGCATGGATACTAAAAGTTAAGATGTTTTTTGGCTGCTGTGGTTAAACAAAGGCATAAGAATATTTCTCCAAATGGAGACTTTGAAAGTTCTATACTTTAGAGTTGTTTTTTTTTTCCTTAAGCATTTTGGTTCAAGACTTTGAGAACAACAAGAATATTTTGATTGTAAAGGTCATACATTTGTCTTTTATATTCATACATAGTAGCATGATTTCAGAATGTACTGTACAAATATCGCACACAAAACTTGGTTGTGTTTCCCACTCATGGGCTGTGTCCAAATCGCGTGTTTGAGTTGCTGTAGATGAACCTACCCCTTGAAGTTCATGGTGGTGCTTTCCTGAGTTTCAGCTAGGGCGTCTTTTGTAGGTGTTTTGATCATTTTTCTTGCCGAGTGCTGTTGTGAAGCTGTTTGCACTGATCTAGATTCTGACTGCGGTGGCATGTATGCCCTGAACTTAATCTGTGTTGTGTTTTTAGATCAGAGGCAAGAACAATTTTTTTTTTTTTTCATGTCTTCCCATGTTTCAGTAGAAAAGTGTTCTTTAACATTTCTGTGGGTACCAGTTATGGGCCTGGATTGAGCTATTTCTGTAAAACTCTGTAGATTAAATACAGAACTGAAGTGGTTAAGGTTACCAGAGTCCAAGGCAGAAGTTTTTAACCAGCTTGGTGATGCTGAGAAGCGGTAGCTGAACACTGTAGAGAGATGAGTTGCATCGTAGCACAAACTCTCTCTTTTTACTGGCACTTAGGTGAGTAATGTCATCAAATAATATAAATAATGTAACAAGGCAAGTTGAAATTAAGAAAAAGAAACATTAGACTCACAGTGTTCAGAACAAGAGAGCAAGAAGGCTAACCTGATTTTGTTAATTTAATGTTATAATTTTAAGAGCTGATTGAAGTTACTGGCTGTAGAATATTACACTCACAGTACATTGAGCAGTGTTTGAACAAGTGACTTAATGATCCTGCATTGTTCAGTACGTGTCATTGGTGGGTGTTTGCAAGTTACCTGGTACCAGCTGACAAATACAGGATTCCAAGGTGGCAAAGTTTCTTACCTTAATGAGGAGTATCATGCTTTTATTAGCCAAACCCATTTTTTAAATTAAAACATTTCTTAAATATTTTCTGAAGTGTAGTAAAAGAAAAATGTTTTGCTGTGTTAGAGAGAATTTCATAATACATCAGTGTGATAGAATGTGTATAATACACCTTTATTTTTTAAGCCTTAAGATAAGGTCTTTTCTCCTGCTCGCATTTATAGAGTAACTAAAACCAAAATACACTGTTTTATGATCATACTAATTTAATACAATCATCCTGAGGATAAGAAGGTGTGTGTTTGTGCATATTTGTGTGTATTTCTTAGCTAACTGCTGTTAAATGGCTTAGTTACAAATTTTAATTCCTTATTCTATGTCTGAACTTATCTTTATAAAACTCACATGGAGATGGAAAGCAATTCTCTGTATGGCATCATGTTAATGCTAATTTTTGAGTTATTACTTTAGAATGTAGAGTTTTTTAATCTGATTCAGATGTTTGGTCATATGATGAATATGTATCAGGGATGGACTGATTTGCTGCGTGTAGTTTGGGAATAACTTCATAAAGGCTGTTGGTTCAACAAGTTTCCAATACTCTAAATACAGCCAAGCTTTTCCAGCCTGAAAACTGTTTACTTGTTGGCCTTGCAGTTGTCTGCGCCTGTTACCTGTGACCTCAGAGGTTGTAGCACTAGACCAGGGCTCTGGGCCTGGGTGCAGTGAGAGGCTCCAGGTAGGAGTGCTGAACAAGGGTCAAGGCATTAGTGGCTGCCAAAAGCCATGTTGTCACCTCTCAGTTCTTCCCAGCTGTGACTGACCTGGCAGACTTCCGAAAACATGTATCAGAAAAGCACCGTGTGCCTCAGCAGCTGTCGCTGCCTCTGTTCTCATCATTCCTGGTCCCAGCCATCTCTCCCTGGTTGTTGTCCTTGCTCCACTCCCTGGTGACTTACCGCCCCAAGCATGTTCCCTGACCCCTCCATTGGGGAGTCGAGGATCTGTACAGATAAACACGTTGCTGAGTGGAAAATATTACAGCTATTGGTGTTGCCCTGTGTTCCCTTCCCTGAAAGTGTTTCAGGTAACATGGTTATGTGTGTGATATATTAAGACCTAAATAATGTGGAAGAACTGAATTATGTAGCTAGCTTTGATATTTATTCCTTGTCTGATCAAGATAGTGGGAGGATGGTGAAATTGGGTTAAATGCAAGATATGTATAGAGCTGTGTGCCATTGGTACAGTAACTCAAAACGTTTTGTTTCTCACTTGTCATGAGTTGCCTGTTGGATGGTAAGAAGGGTGACTTGGATTCTCATGTTTAGCAACCAATAAACTTCTCAATAATCTCACTGAATATGTTAAAGTAATGTAGCATTTGGTGTAAAAGGACTGTGAACCTTCGTAATGGCAGTCAGTCTGGGAAAGAAAAAATAAATAATTTGCAATTGGAAATTATGGTATTGTGTAATTTTTTCTTACTATTTTAAAAATTATTTTTAAATGTATATAAGGACTGTCTCCACTAATGATTCCACTTAATAGAAAAGTAATATTAAGATACAGTCATGCTCTAGGGTATTTGAAAATTGCCTCAAGTTTCCTAAGTAGCTCAAGGCATTTTGACAAGATAGGTCAAGGGCTGTTGCAGTTCCTGTGACAAATTCATGTCACGTTTTGTAAGATATAATTTATTTTTTCTTCCTTTGACATACTCTGTGAATAGGAGATACTTCTCATTTAAGAGATAATGAACAGATATCTGTAGGTAAAATTTATATTTTTAGCTGTTTATGTTAACATAATGCGTCATGTTATAGTTTATTAGGATAACAGAAGTGTTTGGAAATGCTAATAACTTACGTGAAATAAAAGAAAATATAGGTAAAATGTAAGCACTTTGTCCTGCCGTTAAAAGAGGTGATTTCATTGGAGGTTGAATTTCATCAAAAAACTATTGAAGTCATCTTACAGGCATACCTAAGTGCAAATTGGTTAGTAATTTTGTTGTGGTCTTTGACTGGAACCAACCTCAAATAATAGGGTGAGGTTTTTCCAGTGATCTTAGGAGCTATTCACGTCATTTCCATCTCATATTTACTTTGGCTACTATGTTTGAAGTCAAGAATCTAAGTTTTAATGGAGATACTCTTGGCTTGAACCCCAGAGGAGATTTGCTTAGGTTATATATGTTAGCTAGACAGTGTGAATGCCCTTCATGAGCCAAACTGTGTGTCTGTGGTCATTCAGTCAGCTTCAGTGCACTTAGCAGGATTGCATGGATACAGTAGAGATCAGGATTTGTTTAGTATGCTCTATTCGCATGTATTCTTTTATTGCAAACAATAGACTAATATACTATTCACTCCTTTCATGAAATCACAAGGATGTGTGTAATGAAAATGATCATTATGGGATTTTTTTTTTTTTATGCCTGATGAATTGTTTATAAAGTGCTTTGTGTACCCAACAAAAAACCCTCTCACTGAGAGAATTGGTTTGGTCGAGTATGTTAATTCTGAGGCTGGACTAGGACTGTATGCTCATACTAATCAGTTAATTTTTGAAAGGAATTCCAGTAAAGTAAGTAATCTAGGCCAAAGATGTAAGCAATACTAGGTACCCACCATAATTGAAGAAAATTGCCATGGGCAAAATTTTGTAGGGTAAAATGGGACAATAACCTTTTCTAAACCTTCCCTAGGGAAAGGAGAAAGAAGACCTTTGGCCTAAATTTACATTCTGAGAAAGAGAAAATCCATTTTAATTCCTTCCCATTAAATGTAATGTTGCACTTGGTTGGTACTTCTGGTTTTGGAATTAGTGGTCTGTTAAGAGACTGTAAGCACTGCAGAGGCACGGGATATAGTAGCAACCTCTCACCCAAATTTAAAAGCACTAGTCTGAGTCTTTCAGGATTCTTTTTTACTAGTACTTGAACTGTGTGGGTTTAGATGTAAACATCTGGTTTTATACCCTTTACTAGTGTTCCATGTCCATTCCTTTATACACAATTTCTTGTAGAAGATCGTAATGTAAAAATGTTAAACAAAACATGACTATTGTATACATAAGAATATTGTGAAAATTAAAGATGGGTGTTAAAACTACACATATAGAAGCCTAATTTGAGTACATACTGTGTGAGAAATTTGTGCAGTGGATTCCCAGCCTTCTGGGAGGTAATTATTGTGACAATTTGTTATTAGAACACTTAGAATGCATATATGAAGTGATCATTGAAAGATTTAAAAAAACCCTGTTAAAGCAAGTGAAGTTGTGTTGAAGGAGAGAATCTGCAGGAATGATTCCAGTGTCAACAAGACCTATTTGGTATCAGATTTTTCGCTGTGCGCAATGGTTGTGGAATGACATGGACTTTTGGTTTTTGGGTGTCCTGGCCAACAGTTCCATACAGAAGAACTGGACTGTGGTGCAAGTGGTTTGGTAGTGTGTAGAGAACAGTAAAACTAGACCATATTATTTCCTGAAATGGGTGAGAGAAGTTGAAGGTATTGTGATCCTTAGGTCTTAATTCAGAAGTGGTTTTAAAGAAATGGAATTTGTCGTTCCTGCTTAAAGCTAATTAAGTTCTTTTTACAGTTAATAGTGCATTTTATTCAAGGTGTTGTTTTGGGATAGCCAAAAAAAATTTAATATTTGTTTTGTAGATTTGTCCAAAGTATAAATGGCATTGTCTTTCAGCTTGGTGCACTTGTCAGGAAACTGAAGAGTTAGAGCTTTAGCAACATTCATTCTTGCTTTCAAATGCACAAAGTTAGACAAATTACTCAAACATTTTCTTTACTGATAAGCCTTCTGCTTTTGTTCAGAGGACTTGGATCCATAATTCTGATTGCATAGACTAGGGGAAAAAGTATTTTCTGCCTTCATTGAAACATTCTGCAGCATAAGATACTACAGCTTAAGAGGGTAGCTAATTGCAGCTGGGATAGTCATTCTTGCTTTTTCCTCTAGTGAATATTCAGTGTTGTCTTATGAAACTGGCCAAATCTCCTTGAGCAAAGTTTCATGTGAATGACTCTGGACTTTGATCTCTGCTGTTCCAGGGGAATAACAACTCTTAACGGTAGCTCATAAAACACAGTCTGTTCTTTTGTGTAGTTGATTCTGAATGTTAATGCCAGGATCTTAATGGATTAGAAACTTCCATGGAGGCATTAATGTCTTGTGATAGAAACTTCTTTTGCAGAAGATGGCCCTACTTTAGGAGATGTGAGGTAGCTGCTTCAGCACATCTAGAGCTTCCATATTGCTCTCCATTTTACTGTGCATCATCTATGCAGAATTTAGTCAAAAGCTACATGGATTTCTGTGAGAAGGCTTTCCTCATAAGGAAACAGTAAAATATGTTGTCCACATGAGCCCCTGAATTTTGTTGCCTTCCAGAGGTGGGTTGGAAGATGAATTAGAAATATTTGGCATGTTCTACATGGTACAGAAAGAAATACTCATGTAAATGCCATGAAGTAGTATTAAATATTAAAAGTAAGGTTTATGCTGAACTGGCCATGCATAAAAATTACTTTGGACTTTATTATTTTAAGTAGCTAATGTTTTCATTATTTCCAGAGGTGGTGTATGTACCTAGTTTAGAATTTATTTTTTTTAACTCTTGATTCAGTCAAGCATTTCTTTACTGAGAGGTTGGTCAAACACTGGAACAGGCTTCCTGCAGATGTTGTCGATGTCCCAAGCCTGGCAGTGCTTAGGAGGCATTTGAATGTTGCCCTTAATAACATACTTTAACTTGATCAGCCCTGAAGTGGTCAGGCAATTGGACCAGCCTATCACTGCAGGCCCCTTCCAAACGAAACAGTGTTTTATTCAAACATGAGCTGTGAGCTGGTTCTGCACTGAAAGTGTCAATAATACCTTCATACTGATGTGTCTGCCATACTCCAGAGGGCCTGGGTTCATGCATTACTTCTGAGCTGTAGCTGAATGCTGCCTGCCTCACACCACCTGGAGGAGGTGGCCCCTTGGAACGGTGTACCCTTCCAGAGAAAGAGGGCAAACAAGAAACTTTGGGTTTCGAATAAAATTGAGAGCAAAGATGCTCAAACACGGTAAAAATAGGGCCCTGAGAACCTGAGTCACCCTCCGGGAGTCACTTCAGTGTTATGTAGTGTTGGTGGGGTGCGTGTTTCCAGATGGAGGCGGAACACCTGGCCTATTTAAATAAGCAAAGCAGAGGTAAAAGTTACATGCAAGTGGCACATACAGTTGTTTGCGTGTATGTATGCATCTATATTTAACAGCTTTAGTTTCTCTGAGGCTGTAATGAGATTCTTGTCTGAAATCCCTGATGTCTTGCACATTAGATGGAGAAGTAGTTTTGCAAGTCCAGGTCCTGCTGCTTTTGAAGGAGGTGCATGTGCTCAGTATTTCCAGCCTCTCCAGAACATGCCCATGTATGTGTTAGTTTTCTCGTCAGTGATGCAGAATTCACTGTTTTTCTCTAGGAATGCTGCACTGAGGTGAATGTGTAGGGCTTAAGACTTGTGGCATAAGACTGTGGTGGCTACATATTGTGTGTCCTAATCATGCCTCAGAAGGGCCTTTCTTATGAAGCTCAGATCATGTGCAATCTGTTTCTACTCAAGAGTTGTTTTGTTTTTACTTTCCCTCAGTAGTAGTCTATCACAGTGACATGGGGTAGGATATTGTCCTTGTTTACAGTCTGTCTGTCTTCATTCAGCTCCAGGAATCAGAAAAGGCCATTTTAGACCTTAAAAAAGAAATGTCCTTGCAGTGTCTTTCTAAGTTACTTTGCTTTTGTCAGTTAAAAAAGGCACTGCTGTGTTCTTTGGCCTGAGCATCTGCACAGATTTTAGGGTGCTGTCACAATTTCTAGTAACTTCAACAGTTTTTTCTTTTAATAGAACAAGAGAACCAAATGACCCTTGATCAAAAATTGTTTTATTTTGCATATTCTGCACTAAGCAGTTTCCAGATGTGGTCTGTTACATTTGCAAACAGGGTTTCATATTTTACTTACTTTTGTATAATAGAATATAAAACTATATGAAGTTTCATGACTTTTAAAAATAGAATGTCCACAAGGTTCGCTAGCATCTGGACTAAATATCTGCATAGTGCAGTTAATTTATTTAGCAAGTTCATATCTGGGGCTTGATAGAAGTGACTATATAACCTGAGAAATCCTAGCTGATATTCCTACAAAGATGTGGAATAATAATTTTAAATATATTTTGAGGGCATTTTAGGAAATTAGTGGTAGTTTGACATATGATTATAGTATAAAATAATTTTATTTTGCCTAATAAAACAGTGAGGCTAAACATTGTCAACCAGCATGGAAAGAACTACATAAAAAAAAAAACCTATTCCCTTTTCAAATTATTAGAACATTGTGTTTATTCTTAACTTTCTTTGAGTTGCTACAAGGATTTTTGGTCTAAAGAAACCCATTTTTAATAGATAAACTGAACTGATGTCACTGTTGGTTTTGTTGTTTAGCTGCTGTGTCCTTTGTTCCTTGGTATGAGAGCACTCTACATAGTAAATATTAAGCTTTCATGCCTTGAAGATAAAAATTCCTCATGGGTGAGTCTGAACTGCTTATTCAGACAAGAACTAATGACCATCACAGACCCACAATTTTCTGACTAGGCAGAAACACTTTTTGACCTTGTTTTCTACAACCTAATGGCACAGGCAAGTATATGATTATAAAAATCCCAACACAAACAGAAATGCCTTCCTAGAACAACATACTAGTTGCAATTAGCTCTGAAGTTTGCTGGGTCTGTGTCTGATAGTACTGATTTTTATTATTTCTTTTCTCATCTCCAGCCAGGTGTGTGGGGGAATAAGGTGCCACCAGCCTTGCTTCCCTTAGGTCTTCAGGCCATCATAACTCTAGAAGGATGCATTCAGCACTACATAAAACTGCCTACACTTCTTCTCCAGTGGAAGAGGACAAGGGGATAGAGATGATGTGTGGTTTTCATATACTATACAATGGGGAGATGCTGAGAGTGCTAAGGAAATCCACAATTTCTGGAAGAAACAATGGCCATAATAATGGGCTTGTTTTCATCCTATTTGTTCAGCACTGATACTTTAAAAGTACAGCTACGCATAGTCAATGATCTGAGAAATTCCATTCCATGCACTGCAGGAGACTTTGAGAATTTCATCTCAAGTCCTGCATCCTTGAGAGGTCATTTTAGTTCTGTTTGCAGTTCATCACTTTTTCTGTAAGCGATGAGTTATGACATGGTGGAGATGGAGTTCTTGCTGTATTCCTGAATGTTTCTCAGACTGTGTCACAGGCTAAGAAGCAGGTGGTCACTGTTGTTCTCCCTGAATTGTAACCCAAGCTGTAGGGTGGTAATTTTTTATTTCTTTTTATTTTCTTGTACAGGTGTGGATATCTCATATCCCTGAGACACTGGGTTCAGAAACTGGTGTTACAGCCTTGATAAATGCTTTTTTTGAGTGTTTTTTGAAGTGATGCAAGGTATATAGACTGAAATATAAAATTTATTTTTCCTTTAAAATCTGTTTAAAAGTTTGCCCTTTTCAAATAGCATCCAAGATGAACATTCCTTTAATTTCTTATCTGCAGATGCTGGTCTGTATGAATAATTACTGGTAGTTTCTGTTAAGCCTCAAATCAACATACTATTAATATGAATAGGTCTTTTAAATTTTATTTTTAGTGAATGTCATCAAACTAGAAAATGTGAGGAAGTAGATACAAAGGTATGCGTCCAAAATGTGCAGAATAACGTGATCATTTGATAGAATTCTATCTCTGAGAATTAAGAATCCTTAGGTTAAAATGCTTGTCAATTAGTGGGATTGTAGGTTGGTTTTGGGGTTTTTTTAAATTTAATTTTATTTATTTAATTGAAGAAATAGTTCACCTGTTTTGTATGCTATGCTGTTTCATTGGAGTCAGGCTGAATGAGAGTCTGGAAACTAACTGTTTAAAATGTTTTCACTATAATAATCTGCTGCTGTCTACTATGTTCTTCAGGATTAAGTGCAGTAGTGCTTGAAAAAAGGTAGTGAGTTTCCAGCACAATGAAGCACAAGCAAATAATGCTTAAGTGAAGATTAAAGTTCTTCAATGCCAATAGATTTATTTTATTTTTAACGTCAATCAATAAACAAGACATTGCAATATGCGGACCTCCAAATGAAAAAGTCACAGCATGTAGAAGGAAAGAAGAAAGAATATCGGAAAAACAAAAGCAGTTTGTGGTAAGACATTGTGTGTGGGGTTTGACTGCTTATTTAAAAGCTGGGGTTTTTTTAGGAATGATTTATGCACAGGTAAGGCTTTGGGTTTTCTTTTTTCTTTTTGTTTTTGTTTTTAAAGTATGCATCCATCAACTACAAAGCACAAAAAAATCTGCAGTGTCTGGAATTTCAAAGTATTGTGTCTGCATTTTCTCATTTGACTTTATATTTCCTTCAAGAAAACTTAATATATTGATGTGTGTGAAGAGAATGTCTCTGCCCAGCACTGTTCTAGACTGGATTTTAGTACTTCATATTTTAAACACAAATGCGTTTAATTGGAACTGCTCATGAAAATACTTCCAGATCATAGATTTGTCTCTCTTAGAGCTGGTTGATTCTTTGTTTTGTCTTTTTAATGCTACATACCTTTTCTGCTGCATTCTGAAGTGTTCCTCCAGCTCCTTCAAGATTTCTGGGCACTCAGATCTCTTGGCCATTCCTATGTTCCTCAAATGTCTTTGTATGAGTTGTGTATCTTTGCCATTTCCAGCCATAGCCCTTACTCTTTTGTATTCTTTTTAGTCTTATGTCATTCCCTTTATGGGAAAATTTAATTTATTTCAATTTTAATGTTTTAAAATGATTTTTTACTCTGAAGATAAGTGATTGCGTCCTACTTCTGCAGAAAAGAATAAACCATGTGTTGGACTTTTACATCTGAAATCAGTCTATTTTAAGTAACTGCAGACAGCTTAAAATTGTGACTTGAACTTTTTTTAATTCATCGCTGTTTTTAGGCTTAATGTTTCTTTGCGCCTGAATGTTCAGGTTCGTTTGTGTTCATGATTATCAAGTTTAGCTAGCTAGTTCAGGAATGTTCTTCTCATCTTAAAATGATATATTTGACTTATCTTTACTAATCTTAAGTCAAATTTCTCCAGAAGTCTCCAGAAATCATGATCTTTATCATATGTTCTTGCGTTCTTTTATTAGCAGGATTATCATATCAAAAAAGTTGCTGCAGGCTCATCTTGAAGCAGCAATGACCCTGGTTTCCCAGAACCACTGTGCAAAGCCGTAGGGATCTGGCTGTAGGGAACCATGTATCTCCCTGCCTTAGTGCCTTATTATGATCAAACGGAGCAAGGGCTTCACTCAGTATTAGCACTCTTACTTTTTGAACCAGAAACACTCCATTGTATCACTGTAATAATTTTCTAGGAGGTTCCTGACTGATTGCAGCCCAGAGGCCATCTCATGCCATGCAATGATTATATGCTTTCTTTAAATCTGCTGTGTCCTCTGATCTTACTTCATTCATCTCTTTCATTATCAATTATATGATTTGAAATATTTGAAACACTGTGTGCCTGTCTTCACTTATATTCTCACTTATTTAAAAATTATTAGATGGGAAAGGTCTTAGTAGCTTAGGATTTTAAAAAGTATGCTTTGCTGCAATGGAAGGTCTTATCCTTACCTTTTTACATAAAAAAATTATTTAAGTAAGCCAGAGGTTGCTAGCACAGTAATGCTTAAACATAACCCAAAAAAAGTACTTGATAATTCTTCAGTTTTCAATTTCGTAGTTTAGAGTTTGGAAAACAGCAAGAACGATAAAAGTTTCAGCAAAACATAGCAGCTTGAAGACAATAAAAAACAAACCTTAATCAAATGATAAAGGAACTGATGTAAGTTCTCTTCCCTGTATGTTTTTTCTTGCCCAAATGCTGTAGGCTTGAACTTAGTTTAACTTACCAGCACAGTAACTTTTCTTGTTCACCTTTGTAGTAGAGTGCATTGCCAGGCAGGCAGATCTAGGTGGGACCTCTACACCACCTCTTTGGTGGCGGGCACTTCTTGTCCTTCCTTGAGTCTTACTTTGTCTGGTGGAATGAAGTATGGGGATCATCAGTAAAATAGATGTTTGGGTGACAAGAATGCTTATTTACAAACTTCTACTTGTAATAAAAGCTGAGTTACAAAAATATAGAACTACATGTTCCTTTAGCATTATACTGATCTGTAATTAATATTCTTACAAACTGCAGTAGACACTAGCTTTGGAGTTTGGTCAATGTGACCCAAAATTTTCTGAGTGCCATGCTTTCTCTCTTCCTATATATAAAGGAAATCTCTAGGACAGGCTGTTTGAGAACCTTCATTACCTCTGACCAGGGGTATCATGATTTGACTGTGGCTTTCATTTTGGATGATCCATATTCTCAGATATTATGCCACCGGACATCATATGATAATATTCTTCCTCATCTTCCCCAAGTTTCTTAAAAATATTTGAAACGCCTTTGCAAAATATGCATGTAAATATTGCTAACTCTTTCAAAACTCAGTGTTTCTTGGTATGTTTCGTAATTTCATTGCCTGCAGTGTTGGTGTGCAACTAACGATCACTGAGTTAGCACGAACACCACTTAGAGCAGGTGGAGACAAAGAAACACTTCAAGGTGTCTTTATTCTGGATGTCTGCTTGGAGGGTCACTTACTTCATCCATAAGATGCGTTGCCTAGGATGCTGTCTTAGATATCGGCCTTATATCTATTTTTAAATATATTTCATGTATGATAAGATGTTTCTCTGAAGACAGTAGCGTTCAGAGAGCACAGCCTTCACTTCACAGTTTTAAAATTTAGGATAGTCCATTGCACAAGTGTTTGGTTCAGATTAGGATCAGTGTTATCCCATGAAATAGGAAGATATATAGAAAAGAATACAACGTACTTTCTAAGATGGTAGAATATAAATTTCCTGAAAAGAATGTGTGGATGGGAGAGATTAATGTCAGGGGGAATGTCTTCACAGAATCTTGACATTTAAACCTGATCTGCCAGAGAACCAGTCATGAATATGAAATCCAAATGTCACTTCTGTGCTTGTGTGGGTTTGTTCCTTATATTGTAGATATCCAAAGCTGTAAAATATGTAATCAAATTTACTGTAGCAGTAAAATTTGGTTTTTATTATATTTTTATTGTAAAGAGTGCAAAAAAAGTAAGGAAATCACTGGAGTGACTACTGAATTGTAACTGTCAAAATTGGAAATCAAATAACTGCAAGTGGAAAGCACTTTCTGAAATTAATACTGAATATTTTCATTACTCTTAGTTGGACTTGCATGGTTAAGGCAAAATATGTGCCAATGAGTCTGGTTCATAAACTTACTACAGGCCTAGGTCTCTTTTTTTTTTTTTTTTTTTGGTTGTTGTTGTTTGTTTTTTCTTCTTTTTAATCACAATGTGCTCTGATATTTTCTTTACTACCAGTGTGACTGTAGAAAGCAGTGATTACTAAGTTATTCTGGGTGAGTTATTGTACTTACTTTGTCAAGCATGGGTTAAATTGAAAACCTTTAGGCATCTCAGTGAGCATTCTCTAAGTCTTTATCCCTCTGGAACTGCAGTGCAACTTCCTAAAGTCCAGGCATTTGCAGCCACTGCTGACACCTAATGCAATGCAAAAGCTAAAGCTGAGGCCTGCAGGTTGACCAAATTATAATGCTACCCACAGTGTCTTGCTTGCCTACTAGTAATTCCCAAATCTGAATATGAATGCTTCGTTTGTTTTAGGTAATAAGAATATTAATCTGTAAATGAACCTCTGAGATGCAAATAGAATATGCTGAATAAATATCAATTATTATTCATTAAAATGCAAATGAAGGTAGGCACTTTAGAGACAGTTCAGGTAGTCAAATGAAACAAAATAAAAGACAGGACATCAGTAGTTAGACACTTACAAGATGGGTATAATATTTTACCATGATTGCTGGGTGCAGACATTGTAAAGGTCTTTTTTCTTCAGGTTTATGTTGCAGACGCACAACAATTTTTGTCTCCAGTGACTATTTAAAATATGCAGGTACTGCTGCTCATACTTAAATTTTATTAAATGTATTCTAAGGATAACTGTTTCTATGGCAGTAAATTTTAGCTCTGACTTGCACTCACTTTAATGAATTCTGTAGTTAAATCCCTTTATGCCATGTAAAAAAACCCACTCTCAGTTTACAGAGTGGGATGAAAATATTTTAGTTTAGTGCTTAATGAGCATGTTTTCTACGTTTACACAGGCTTTATACTTTCAGTTCAGTACTCAAGAAAACAATTAAAACCCTCTACACACAGAGGTCAGTCAAGTAAGTAAGAAAAATGACAATGACAATTTTGTGAACTTTGCTTCTGAATGACATGGAAGGCTCATTGCGGTAAGCCCTAAAAAGGGTGTTGCTCTGTTAGGAATGATTCGTTGTGGCTATTTTGTACTTACAGTGCTATCCCAAAACAGGGACAACAAAGTTGGGGACACAACTGTACAATGTGTTCCTATTAACTTTTAAGCATCCTCTGAGGTTATAAATTTGCAGCAGTCTGCTAATGGCTGTATAATAACAGAGGTGGCACTTGGTCTGATATCAGTGTTGCTACGGCTTCATTAAGCCATTTCTGTGTGCATGTATATTCATGCATAATTAACGCTAAGTATAGCCACATATCAACATTTAACCCTTCATTATCTCCTGAGTTAGACGTTAAAAAGATCAAGTGACATAAAAATAATTGTATATAATGTTAATTAGTAGTCTGTTGAATCCCTTGAATCTAGAAGAAAGTGGGATCCAAATATAAATTGAATAGTGATATCCTATCTACTAATAACCATATCTTAAGGCATAGTTATTTTAGAGACTCTTGAGAACACAACTTTTTGTATTTTAAAATTAATTAATTAATTTTTTAAATGAGTTCAAGTGACTGATTTTCATGGTCTATTGAAGAGCTTATTGTGATCTTTTCTTTTTTTAGAATATTATTGTGAAATTTGATCATGTAAGATCCTCCTATAGGTACTTTGAAATAAAGTCTGATAAGAATTAATTGCTTTATAGTAATTTCTATTTTCCCTATGATAGCACCAAAATGGGAGATTATTTTAATGTCATGAGAATTAATTAACATATATTTGGCAAATATGAATTATGGTCCGAGTCCTTAGTGAATTCCAAATTGCATTCAAATTGCTGTACAATGAGTGGTGTTTTACAGAGGGTAATATCCAAGATTTTTTCTATTTGTGTCAGTCCCTGAAGTATAACATGAAAGAATCATTAGGTAAAGTTCCATGGGAATTGTTTTGCTCTGTCTTGAAGCCAGTCTTTCAGTGGCATCAAAACCAGATAAAAAGTATACTAGATAGTGATCTGGAATTGTAATGATGTGAGGAAATGAAAAGGTATGAGAATTAGATATTTTATAGCTTTCTTCTAGTCAAGTACAGCAAAGGCAGAGGAAAAGGAGAGTTGCAATAAAATGCTCTGTGTAAATTCTGAAGCAGAAGTTGAATGATCGCCCTTTTCCTTTATGTACATTGACCCTTAAAGTAACTGGTATGGTGATGTTCATAAATTTTCACACTGGTGCCACTCACTGTTTGCATCTCTGCCTGTTATCAATGCCTTGAAATGATAAAAAAAGATGGCAGGTCTCATTTTCATACAAGGAAATACTTTGCTCATTTTCTTTAAATGAGTAGGCAAAGATCACAGTGTGCTGTAAGTGATAGAAATGGAAATTCTCTTCATAGGAGGTGGGAATGAAATAGTATCACTATGAAGGCTAGAAATAAAAATCCCCATCCCTTTCCCACTTGGAGAACACGTGGACAAACCCTTGTTTCTTCCCTTGAGTTTACTTCCAGTAGTAACATCAGGACTTTCCAATACTAGTAACATAGCATTTACTTTTTATTATCTTTTTACTCATTCATTATATTCCCTTTTTACACCTTCATCTGTCTGCTGTGCTCTTACTATTTTTCTCTGTTAACATGAACTGGTATGTCTACAAAATAGAATATTTCATAAAGGATTTTTTAAAATTTCTGTGATTTTTTTTCATTTCAGTGTAATTTAAAGATGCTTAGGTATGGCAAGCAGTAATGTCCCTATAAAAGCCTGCTTGGGCACAAGGAGTCACAGACTGTAAAAATAAATCTAAAGAAAACCTTCCAGTGCTAGAATGTTCATAGCTATGGTGGGAATTCTGTGGTTTAAATTTATTTATTTAATGTAAGCCTCGTTGTAAAATTGTATCTCTGAGCTTATAATTATTCTGTTCTGATATATGTATGGCTTGCAAATATACAGTCGTAAAAATACTCCTTTATCCTGTGTTACAATGAAAAGTAGATTTTCAGATGGGTCTATTAGATACAGAGTACGTACACATAGTAAATGTCAGAAAAGACAAAAAATCCAAAGTGGATTTGGACTGCTACACATCTGAGATACAATTTGGAGACAGATATGCAAAAATAAGAGATGAAGACCTGACTTTATACTTCAACTTACTTGTGTTTTTTTACATAAATGATTCTTCTCATGAGCTTGTTTGGTCTATGGTATAAAACTTTTTATGTTACAGTTGGGGTTTCTGAAGGCTTGGAAACTTTTTAGATGGTATTCCCAAGCCTATTGAAAAAATTTCCAACTCTGTTTGACTCAAAAGAGGAAAAGGAAAAAGTGAGCTATCAAAAATGCTGCATCTGTGTGATGGCACACTCTGAACAAATTTTACATTAGAAAATTAAGTTTTCTGTCAAGATAGGCTAGTTAAAATGAATTGCATGAACTGTATGAATTTATACAGTTTGACTCTACAGAAGGTGAAAACACTAGATATTATAATCTAGGACTATTTAATGGTTCTACATGGAAATTACAGAATGAAAAAGTATACCATTGATAGAATCGCTGGTGTAACAGTTGTTACTGAACAACGTCTCCTGAAACTAAGTATTTTCAAAACTCTAATGAATAGGGGGGGATGGAAAGTCTCTATGGAAAAGAACTACCTTGCAGTGCCCATTTGTTTTGGGAATGAGCAGGTATAGACCAGACAAACATTGAAAGACTATGTTCTGATTGAAAATGAGGCTTATCAAATGATTGTTTTAAGGGAAAAAAAAAGCACCTCAGAATGAGCGAAAATAGTGGTAGTTTTGCTGTCAGAAAAACAATGTAAGAAATATTTTTGTAGTTTACACATCATTTTGCATAAAATGATCACAAAGGTAACAAGCACAAGTAAACCAAAGACACTTCTGCTTAGGAAAAGCTGTACCTTTTGCCAACAAATGTGAAAAATGTATCCTCTGGTGAACAGAAGGTAGTCACATCAAGGCTACTTTAAAAAAGTTTGTGGAAGGTCCCTGTTTACTGAGCTCATATATTTTAGTGACTGCAATTATCACACATCAGAAAATTGTCTGTTATTAAAGTCTTTAAAACATTCATATTAATTCATAATCTAAAGTGTATTAGAATAGTAAACTGGCATACTTCTGGCATTCTAATTTTAATAGTCAGGTTTCTGTTTGCAAGTCAACAGGATTCATATTCTTTGTTCTAAGTTTTGGGTGCTGGATTGGTTTCATGATGTTTTGTTGTGCAATCTATTGCAGATTCTTGTCACAAATGGCAGCAAGTGATGGCCGTTCACTGTGTATGCATTTCTTCTCAGTGCTGTTAGTGGCACCACACTCTACTAGCAGAAGGCTCAGAACTAGTTTTGGGTTTTTTAAAACAAAGTTCAACTCAGTTATGGGGCAGGAAGAGGGAGAACATCTGCATCAACTGTCTGTTGCATTAAATCATTGGAGCCACAGTGAAGCCGCAAGGGTTGGAATTCTACCACAGGAACATGTCCTTCTGCTTTTGCAGAGGATATTTCTCTTTTTTAAATACTGATGTCATGCAAGACTTAATAGATCTAACTGACCTTAGGGATGAACTCTGAAGCATTTCATCTTTGAACTTAGGACAGGAAAAGAATCTGAACTTTGTCTTTTTCACAAATTATTTCTTGTGTATCAAATAGAAAAAGCCAAAGAGAGTTACAGTTACTGAATGTGAATCGTAGCTCATTTCTTAAATGTAAGTCCCTTTATTTTGAAATGTCAAGAATAGACAATCCACCCTCTAGCAGAAATTATTTTGTGTGGTAAGGGCTTGTCAGCATTTTGTTATAATTCTATTCTTCAGGCTATAAAAATTTGCTTTAAACCGAAAGCTGAATGTGAAATATTACCCTCATGATAAACTTGATTTATCAAATTTGGCTTCATTTTAAACAGTTCAGAAGTTTAAAAAAAAAAAAAAAAGTGTTTTTGACCCATTTGATGTTTGTGTTACTCAAATTAACTGTTTGTATGTAACTGAATGTTTCATGGTGCTTGTGTGAAACTCTTGCAGTGTTTACTTTGTATGGCTTCCATTTATGTTGATAAAAAATGAACACTAACCCATGGCTGAGATATATCCCCAACTAACTCAATTACATTTCCGAATTGAGCCCATTGAGCTTGGTCTAAAATTCTCTGAATTATGGTCAACTTGTGTCATGGTTTAATCCTGGCAGGCAGTTCTGCCTCTGATGGCTGCTCACTCACTCCTCCACTGGCATGGGGAAGAGAATCAGCAGGGTAGAAGTGGATTGAGATAAAGGCGGTTGGACAGGTAAAGCAGGAGTGTTGTACGCAAGCAAAGCAAAGCAAAGCAAGGAATTCATTCACTGCTTCCCATAGATAGGGAAATGTTCAGCCATGCCCGGGAAAGCAGGGCTCCATCACACTTAACCCTTGGGGAGACAAGCACCATCATTCCAAATGTCCCTTCATCCCCAGCTTTACATGCTGCACATGATGCTCTATGGTGTGGAATATCGTTTTGTCTCGTTGGAGGCACTTCTCCCAACTGTGTCCCCTCCCAGTTTTTTGTGCACCCACAGCCACCTCACTGCCCTATGAAAAGGCCTCTGTGTAAGCACTGCTCAGCAGTGGCTGAAACTTCCGTGTGTTATCAATACTGTTATCAACACAAATCCAAAATACAGCCCCATATGAACTACAGTGAAGAAAATTAACTGTATCCCAGCTAAAACCAGTATGTTGATATTAATTCAAAGAAGACTAAAAGCCCAGTAAGATGAATTTTCACTTCTTTGATTACTGAGAGAGATTTACTGCTGAATGGAGGTATCTCCATATAATACATAGATATAATACAGAATTTTCTTGGTGTAGGCAAACATGGGTGCAGCTGAAGAAAAAGTCCTATTGTGGTTTGTCTTCTTATATTCAACTTACTCTGCTCTTCTGTGTTTTCCACAAGACAGAGCAAGCAGGTTACACCAGGAGTAAGGCTGAGGATTTCACTGAACTCCAAAAAAGGAACTGGGACACAGGGCAAATGGACCAGAAGAGAATGGCTAACAGTTATACTTTTTTCTGTTTAGCTGGCATATTTCTCCTAGTTAAGGAGATTCTGAGGTGTGATTGTGTAAAGACAGAATCATTCTGTTTACTGCTTGTTGCCAGTGTGCTGTACTTAGTTTACTGCATTCCATTAGTATTGCTTGGTTGTGGGGCCAAATAATTTAGTAAAAGTTGGATTTTTAAAAAATTTTAATAAGCCTCTGTAAGCATCTGATCTTAGTTGTTTGGCTTGGTAATGGCTGACAGAAAACAGATGGTGTTTATTTTTTATTAAAAAAATTCGGACTGAAAATTAAAATCTCTTTCAATATACTTGGGAAGGTATAGGCAAGACTAAGGTGTGATTCAGATGAATGTCCTCTTAAATTAGGATTTTGAGATGGGTGTAAGTAATGTGCTCAGATGGCATAATGGAAATAAGCATGGGAGGAGGAAAGGTTCCAAACAGATACCTGGCAGCAGTTTTTCACAGAAACAAGAAATGTGTGGAATGACCTTCTGGACATGGTTATGCAATGGAGAGTTAAACTTTGGGCTATTCAGGGAAATTAGAAAGTATCCAGGGAGATGTGGGACACAGTAAGCTTTGAAATGGAGAGAGCCATTAAAATATGCTTTTCTTTGTATGTTTTTGGCTATTCAAAGATACTAATGCTGAATTTACTACTGCTTGTACATAGTTTAGATCATCACAACCTCTCCTTTAGTGAATCACCAGGGAAACTTATATGGATGATTTGTTTAATTTTTGCCTCCTGACTTTTTATTTGCTTATTTATAGGTTTCCTCTGAATTTGTTGCATGGAAGTTTTCCATCCTTGTGGTATTGCTTTAACATGCTGTGAAATTGTGATGGTTGTGAAGTCCTTCTCTAGCAGTGGAGAATTAATGTTTATTGTGGCAGAAAGGTGCGTTTACTTTCTATTACTCACATATTTTCATATGCTATGTTCACTTGCCTCTTTCCTGTCAGCATTTTGATTCTTCTTAAGGAAAATTTGAAATATCTTTTGAATCAATAGCAATTATCTTTACTTACCTGAGACACAATTTACAGATAGGGCTACAATCTGCATAAAGCAGTTCTAGAAGAAGATTGCTAAAGCAGACATGATTCTTATGTTTTTGTCTGAATGAAATGTATAGAGTTTCACGTTTACATTTCTGTTGCACTTATAAATATGTCTGAGTAAAGAAAATTGTCTCTAAAAATAATGGCTAACCTGCTGTTGTACACTTAAGCTGTCTCTTAAGTCAGAAATTGATTCTGAAATTGTACTATGCACCATAAATGAATCCATTTTTCGGTAACACAGCTTTGAATAAAAAAGTAGGTAAAAAAAAATAAAAATTGCAGGTAGCAACAAAATGTTGTTCTTTTTTTCTGCAACTCGCGTTTGTATAGTTTGACCATAAATCCCTCAGGGATCAAGGTTGAAAAAATTCATTTCTGACCAGTAAATGAAAGAATATTTCCTCTGAAATAACATGATTTTTATTCAGTTTGTGATTTTTAGGGACAAAACCAGGAAGTTTTTTTGTAGAGTCATTATTTTAACAGTCAGTAGCCTGACTAGGATAATAGTTTTGTATTAATTATATTTCAGCCTGTCCAAACCTATTCCAGTCACTTTTACTGGGTTTCTGATTGATTTGCTTTTCCACCGTATGTGAAAAATCTGACCTCACAATGACATTGGACACACCATTTTCATAATCAAAAGGCTGCAAACCACTGGGGTTTTTTCCAAATTATTTTGTTTAATTTTTGGGAAAAAACTGTATGGAAACTATAAGAAATATGCAGCAAAATTCCCCATGGTAGGCAGGTATGTGGATTTTCTACAAAGTACTAAAAACATTTAAATCCTCTCAAACATCCTTAATACTGTTTTTATATAAACTATTTAAAATACGCAGTGTGTGATGGTTTAGTGATATGTTATTGACAGTTCTAATAGACAGATGTGCTGTCACTCAAAATTCATCCCAGCAAACTTGTAAAATATTGCAACATTAAAATATTTGTTCATTGTCCTGCATAAATCATACATCTTGCATACTGTTTTGAATTTCCTAAAACTTCACTGGTTGTTTTTTGTTTTTTGTTTTTTTTTTTTTTAAATTTATTTTAGAAGTAAGAAATAGACACTAATCAAAATGTTAATGATAATGGTTGTACGTGAGCAATTGAAAATGAAAAAAAACCAGAATGTTCAGCTATTATCATGAGAAAAGGGAGGGAGTAGTAGTCTTTTTGATTGCTGTACTGTAAAAAATAATTGGCTAATTATCATAATTAATTGTTCATGATATCAAGGTCAAACAAAATAATAGTAGCAGTAGAGGGCTGTCATTTTGCTGGTCCTGGCAGATACTAATTGAGGTAATAAGAATTAGGTGGTGCTGGGAAGGGACAGGTGAATACCAAACCCGGAGGACCTTCACCGTATTGTCTATTCTTTACCATCCATGATGGAAATTCCATATGCAGCCGTGGACTGGAAAAAGATGGAAGGTTACATCTCCTTGTTTTCCATTTAACTTCTTCAAAAATGCTGTTTTCAAGAAGATAGTTCTAAACCAAATAGATGATTAACTGAACAGTATTAATGGTTGCTCAAAGGCATTTTGATTAGTCCATACTAACAGCTGAACTTACTAATATAGAAGGCACAGTGACAAATGTGTTTAAAGAACTAAGTTGATTAAGCAGTGTTACTGTTTTACACAGTCCCTGGCAATGTAACAGCACATGAAGTATAAAGCCAAAACTTTACCAGCTGAATAAACACGAGAATGTTTTTATGCAAAACTGTTGTGATAAATCAAAAATATTTCTTCCTAAGTTCTCCAACATCTTGTTTTGCTTTATCTAATTAGATTTTCTACATGTTCTATAAACATTTTTGGATATTAGTTTGAAATGGCAGTAAAGTTACAAAATCAAACAGAATTTGTGTTCTAAATTACAAAAGCAATGATTTTTTTTTCCGAGTCCAGTTAGTTAATTTTATTTAGACAAAGCTTTGCAAAAATGTCGTCTTGAAGAACATACCGAGCTTGAAAACATCATCAAAGCATTTGGTAAATGTACATGTGAGTTTAAAGAAAAAAATCTTGGAATAGGAGCAGTTTTTTGGTTAATGGAATAAAGTTCAGGCTCGTTGACTTATACATCTGCCTTCAGCTGCTCTCTCATAATGCAGGGAGTGCCACAGGGCAGGTCCAGGGGCCGCTCACACTGGTCCCAGCCCTGACCAGCACAGAGGCCACATAGGGGCTGACAGTGGGTGTTTTTGGCTGTTGGAACTTAGCCCTTAAAGATGAAGCAGTGTTTGCTGAAGGTGACCTTTTGTCCGGAAATGAATTTTATTTTTTTTTTCTATTTTTGTTGAGGTTTTGTTGTTGTTTGTTTGGGGGTTTTTGTGTGATATTTTTTTTTTTTTTTTAGTGTCTCATTTATTCCCTGTAAGCCTGTAGCAGTTGGTGTTGCCTTTGCACAGATTTGAGGGACATGACTTTTGGCTATAGGCTGCATCAATTCTCACTGCAAATATCTGATGGTTACCCTTCTCTCTAGCTGCTCAGTGAAGAAGAGTATCTCATATCCACCCATTAATCAGTGTAATCTGTTACTGGCCTTCTCACATTAGTCCTGTGCCTTCAGTCTGCTGACTTTTATTTCTGCATTCCCCCTGCCTGTCAGGTACTGTGGGACCTGGTAACCCTTCCAGCTTCTTATGCATCACATTATTTTTCAGTTGCTGGCAGGAAGAATTGTATCCTGATCCATGGATATTGCTGTGAAATGCATTTAATGAATGACCAGGCTGTTAAATATCTGAAAGTGATGGAGGAGGAATGTTTCTTGCCAGTTTGAATAAGGATCAGAAACCTGGGATTTGCAGTAGGTGTTGGGGTTCTCAGCATGTCTGGGCAGCAGCTGCCTGCCTGCCAAATCTGGAACCAGAAATTAAACTGTGGCATGGCTGTGCTTGTAAAAATGTTAATATTTGCCTGCTGTGTTGATGGCAGTTTTTAATTCTTCTTGTAAAATGTTTCCTAATTAAACACTGGCATGAGCCTCTTCATGGGAATTAGATGTTTAATTTTTCAGAAAGAAAGGAAGAAATATTTCTCATCCAGCTGGTAGGGGTTGGCAGCAGTACCCAAAATCTTGATATTGCTAAATCAGTTCTTGAACTCAAATGGAAATCAAGTTATGGCTTATAAAATCTGCATGATAATTTAGTTTCCTTCTTACTAATGGGACGTGTATGTGATATGCAGGTCCACTGAATCCTTGCTCTGTATTTTATGTGGGTGTGCATAAATATGCTGCTTGAGCTGAGTCACAGTTCCTGTGTCCTCACAAACCTTCATGAACAATGCAATTAAACAGCTCATGAAGAATGGTATACTAGTAAAATTTGTTATAGGAGAGTGTTTAAAACAAGCAAATGGGCAAAACCTAAACTGTTACTTTGCTTCCTTCATCTGCATATGCGAGTTCTCAGTGTTCCAATGCACATAGAAGCGCTGTCCCATTTCCTAGGGAAAGGAGCTTCCACATGCCTGGACCTTCTTAAGCAGCAACCAGCAAGCAATGTGGAACTGGATTTTCAGGAACAATGACTCTTAATAAATTGATACTTCTCATTAGTCTGTTTCTTGTACACATACTACTTAGAGAAACAAGTTGTTCTCTAAATGCATGTATTAATTATTACGTTATTATGTAATAACTATTATCCCAATCCGTAATGGATGTATTTTGAACTATCTAGGCTAGCTGAAAAATAAACAGTCTCAAAACTTGGAAGGTGTTTCTAGGAAAGTGTGATGACTTTCAGAGTTTTTTAATTAATGAATTAAAATAGTAATCTTTGTTTTCTCAAAAGTGTGTCTGGATTAGTTAAAGATGTGCAACGCAGTAAAATAAATTTGTAAGTTATTTTCTACGTAAAGGATTTAGAACAAGAAGATTTCTGTTTCATTACATTTACATCACTTTCTATGTTTTGGATAACATTTTCAGATATAAAGCAACTCCTGAGAAATACTGTAAAATGAGAAAAGCTTAAGGGTAAGTTGTGCCAACAGTGAGTGATGACACTTTTGTCTGGCAGTTCAGTTGGCTTGAATAATACAAAGCTTATGTGATTTATTATCTTACAGTGCTGAAATAGTATCTACTAATACCAGTGTTTCCATTAAAAGAGAAAGTGAACTTACTAAATGGAAAAGATAATGTTTTATTAATTTTTCTACTTGGTTTTATATTCTTGTACCCTGCAGCTCTAGTGCAGCTGCTCTAAGTGCAAATGCAAATACCAACTTGCTTAATGGGGTAATTAAAGGCAGTGGAGGAAAGTTAGGTAATGGATACTCACAGTGTGTAAAATATATTCAAGCCATACCATATGATGTTTTAAAATGTGGAATTGTCTCCTGAGGTTGAAAAGGCATTGCACACCACTTCTCAAATAGTTCTTTTTTTTTTCTGAAATTGGATATGGAAAAAATAAATATAGGCCCTTCCTGCAGGTTCTAAATTCATTTTACTTGAGTAGGATAATTTAACATTTTTTCCCATTATTAACCTAGCTTCCTTATATAGTTAGAAAACAATGTATTGAAATTCTGACTAACAGCTGTTTTATCAGGAAGACCATTATGGAACAACAGTTTTCATTGAAAATGCTTTGTGTGTTCAACATTGCTCTGTACAGCTTTGTGCAGAGCATCCTGAATCTAATTGAGGATGGCCTCCAAGGACACAGTGCATTGTGTAGGTTAGCAGGGGAAATAAAAAACGGCCTGTTTAACATGTTCAGAAATCTGTGATCGGGCAATTGAAGACTTTTGTTTTCAAAACTACGAAGTTTTGAAACTGGACTTCATCTTTCTAAAACTAGTAGCTACATTTTGGGACAGCTTCCAATACACTAGACTTCACAAATCTTTCCAATGAAGTAGTATTTGGGCTACTCACTAGAACTGTAGTAGCAGAGTGTAAAATTCAAGTGTAATTAGCAGTGTAACCATAGAGATAAGGTTCTGAATATACAGAATTCAGTGTACATTTGAAAGATTTCCTACATTTTAAAGAATGTAGCATAAATCGACTTTGCTACTGAAATAAATGTATATGGGACTGCAATGTGTTTCAAATTAACTGAATAAATGTTTGGACAAAATGTATCGTGTAGCCTCAAGTTGAAGCAAAGGAGATTTAGAATGGATTTTAGGAAAAGCATTCTTCATGGAAAAGATTGTCAAAGACTGGGACAGGCTGTCCAGGGAAGTGGATGGATCTCCGTCCCTGGAGGTGTTTAAAAGATGTGCAGTTGTGGCGCTCAGGGACATGGTTTAGTGGTGACTTGACAGTGCCAGGTTAACAGTTGAACTTGATGATCATAAAGATGTCTTCAGCCTAAAAAATTCCCTGAATCTATGATGATGTGTTAGATTATAGCACTGGAAGACTTGGAAGGGGTGCTCTTGTGGCATATTATGACGCTTTTCTTTTTGCAGTTCATATCAGATCATTTTACGTAGGATCCAGTTTGAGCCCTGAACAATGTTGGTATCACCCACAGTCTTTCTCCTGCTTCCTGTCCTCAAACAACTGTCTCATCAAAGTTTTTCTTTTCTATTTCCTTACCTAAAACTCTAGTCTGCAAAGCTATTTCCACTCCTTTCTGTGTGCAGATGGAGAGTATTGGAAACAGAGGGCAACTCTTCCAGGTCCACCTTGCAGTGAGAAAAGTTACTGAAAGCAAGGCCTGTGCTTGGCTGCTGTGCAGGATTGCACTTGTGTAATTGGTGTCACACAGAAGGTGGAGTGCAATTGGTGTAGTCCTCTGCTGGAGACCCCACAACTGGATGCAGCACTGCAGGAGGGGTCTCTCCAGAGAGGAGGAGAGGGGCAGAATCTCCTCCCTCCTACCTGCTGGCCTAGGACACATTTGGCTTTCTGAGCTGCAAGTGCACATTTTAACTCATGTCCGGCCTCCCATCCATCAGTGGCTCCAAGCCTTGGCAGGGCTGCTCTCTGTTCATCCCCCAGGCTTTCACCACTGGGGACCCAGGTGTAGCACTCTACACCTCTTCTAGTTAAACCTCCATTTTATATATTCATTCCATGTTTTACATATGTTGTGTATACCCTCTAAAGTATTTAAAAATATCTGATAAAGATAAGTGTAGTAAACAGTCAGGGTTTGATAAGACATGTAAAAAAGTGTCCCCTGGAATTCTATGTAGAAATGCTGGATCTATCTAGAAGTGAGCAATTATAAAAAAAAAAATAAAAGGAAAATGCATCAACTGTTTTAAAAAATCTGTTATTGGTCATACTGCAAAAAGGAATAACTGGGATCATTGTTGTATTGTTTCTGTTGAACAACCTTACTTTAGGAAACACTGTTATTTTGTATTTTAGATAGTAGCCTGACTTTAAGTTTCAAAATCAGTACTCATAAAATTTGCAGTTGATAACTTGTTTTTTAGAGTGGCAGAATAACCTGGACTACTTTGTAATATAGTTTTGTGCAGGGTAAAGTATGATTTGGTCAAAATGATGCCTCTAGAAACAAGAAGTTCAGGCTGCAGGCCATATTTTCAGAAAGCTTCTGGATTCTTGGCTGGGGAAAGCACTGACTCTAGAGAGGGAGTCAAGGCAGAGCAAATAAATCCTTGCGAGCAACCAGTTTGGCAAATATTAGTTCCGTCTCTGGTTGTGAAATTGTGCAGGAAAGACTAAAATCCAGCATTTAGTAGAAAGACTGAAAGACTTGTTCTTTAATGTGTGAAATGGATACTGGAAGTGTTCTTAGTGATTGATGTTGATAGTTTAAAAGGGTGCAGAAGAGCAAGAGAAGATGTAGAAAAATGTCACATAAATATTGCTTGAGGAAACTGCAAAGCCCCGGTGTTTATTTCCTTGATAGCGGTCTTAAGTATTACTTGGTATACGATACATAAATCCCTTCAGATGAAGAATAAATATTGGGTGCTAAAAATATTCTGTTAAGATAAATGTGTTTTTTTAAATCTGGTATGGATCACATGTAGTGATATGGAAATATGTGAGGGAGCTTAAGGTTTGGCAATAACCCAGCAAATTCTGGTCTAGTGAATCTTAGGAACACGTGAAACTCTGGGGTGACATATTCAGTGGATATAGTCAGATATAATGTGTGAGGAGTGTACATACCCCATTATAGTCCCTCTGCGTTGTAGTGGATACAGATAAGCAAGGCTGAGATTCCAGAATTCCAAGGCTGAGTTGAGTTTCTCTGATTCCATTATCTTAATTTCATAAATCTCTTCACTTTGAGATGTTTGATTTTTTTTTTTTTTTTTAGTTACTTAAATAATTATTATTTCAGTATAATTGTAGTCTCTTTAAATAGTTAGTGGGGTTTGTTTTAGGAGGATAGCGTATAAAAGTTATAGGTCAGTTTTTGGTAGTCAGGAAAGGTCCATTAATGACAAATATTTCAGTTAATATAGTGGAAATTACTACCTTGCTAGGTGTTAATATACACATATTTAGTCCAGCCCTCCACTCTCAAATCTACATTCCAGCCCAGATTTGGAGTATTTTTGTTTAGTGTGGCAGCATTTTAATGTTATTAGCAGGTTGTAGAGGCTGTTCGCTGCTGTGCCTAGGCAGATCTCTGAATCTGTGTGTCATATTGGAAGCATAGGAAAGGTTCAAGATGTGCTGTGTTGGAAACTATTATATGTTTATGGTTTGAGCTGTGTAAACATTTCCCAGTCCAATAGAGTGACTGGCTGGAAGGGAAGCTTATAAGAAGCATAAGAACAGGGTTTATGAATGCAAGTGTTAAAGAACTGAAATTACCATATAAATATATATGTTTTTTATTGCTACGGAAGACAGGAACATACTGCAAATCTGGAAGCCAGATAACATGGTCTTAATCTAATTGAGATGTCTGTAGCTGAGTTGGTAATATGTCATGTTTTCTATATTCAAAGAGTGCTTTAATATTTTGGGGAAGGATTCCTCTGACTGATTTTAGGATATATTCTTCCAGGCAAGATGAATTGTATCTTATTGACTAGGTATTTACTGACTATAGTAAAGTATAGCTGAAGCGTAGATAACAACAATGGACACTGATGAATCCTATTCAAGATACATATTCAGGAACTACACAGGGAGGGTAATATTGCACATTTCCATCAAAAATGCGTGTACTTTCCAAAACAGTTGTGAGAAAATTATATCCATGCTTCTCATCATAGCAATGTGAGCATTCATGCAGTTGATTAATAGAGACAAAAAATGAAATGCATTGTATGGTTGACTGATTTATGCTGCTTATCTTTGAACTCTCAGATTGCAGGTCAGATTGAATTATGTAACTTTTGTTTCAGAACATTCTGTGCAGATGTGATTGAACAGATATGTGCAAGAAAGAGTTCTTTCAGACAAAAGCTGAGTTGTTGCCTGTCCTGGACACAATTAATATAGGCTTGAGAAGCTACCACAGTCCTAATAAATTGCAGTGAGCTTTTAACTGGTATTTTGGAGCAAGGGGTGATAAGTTCTGATGAGTGGTTCTCACTCGTTTTCCTGAAGTTTCTCTCCTTCAGAATGCTGTGTACTTTATCTAAGCTTCCTTTTTGTATTTTTTCATGTACCTTTTTACACAAATGTTGAGGCTTATTTATATACTTCAAAGAAATAATTGTACAGGAAGTATAAATATTTTTAAGTGACTGCCTACATACCCAGATTAAATGAGACACTGTTCTTTTCACTTTTGTTAAAGTTGTTCAATAAAGTAGTTAACTTCTGAAAGACTTTTTTTCTTTTTTTTCACTTAATATAACTTTGGTATTGACATTTGGTGAATTTATACTTTTGAATGAAAATATTGAGATCTTTTATATGGCTTGAAGTGTTAATGTCCTGTATATGCAATATATTAAAACAATAGAGCTTTGGTGACTTAATGAAAATAAGCAATGGGATGTTGGTAGCTGCCAGAAACACTGTGGTTTTGCATCAGCTGGAAAGGCTTCTGTATCTTCTAAAATTTTTTGTCAACAAACATTATGATTTGAAGAGAAATTGTTTAAATACATAGAGGAAAGTCCTACAATGGCCTTCTTGGTTAGCGTGAAACAAGGAAAGGAATTTGGTTTTCTTCTTTATGGTCGTATTGAGGTGTTGAAGTATCTGTGTTCTTTCTAATTTTGTGGAGTATGTAACTGTCAATAAAGTTCGAAGGTAGGACTGAGGCAGTTGAGAGAATATTTATTCATTAACAGTATAAGATATAACATCAATGGATTGGTTAAGGATATGAATGTTTGTCTTAATGCATGATTTTTCCAACCATGGAGAAGGCTTTTTTAATAACTTCTGGCTGCTGGTAGCTGTAAAATGTCCACGGTAGGCAGCCAAACAGGGAACTTAAAATTCAAGAATAATGATTTCTGCTGATGTCTAGTCTTTTGCTTAATAGAGTAAAAGAATGTAAAAAAGAATGTAAAAGATCAGGCATGAATTGAATCACATAGGTTTTCTCTGTGGCTTTGAAGTTCTCATTTTAACACTGAGCTACTTTGTTGTGTGAGTAATTGATTTAACATTTTAGATATTTTTAGTGTTATGTCAGAGAGTAAATGAAAGTTCTTTAGTGCTGTGCTGTGGTATGTATCCTCCTGATCCATGGAAAGTCCGTAGAAATTCTGTTTTGAAAGCCAAAGAGTATTGGTAGCACTTCTTGTTGCTGAATCAGCTCATATTTGTATTGAGAATAGTAATTGAGAGGGGGCAGCTGAGGGGTAATTAAAGTGCTCAAATGCTGCAGTTTGATGTGGTTTCTTAGTTATTCTGTTCCTGGTTTTAAACAGTTTCTGCTGGAATTTGCAAAGCCGAGCGGTTATTCAAGACTCTGCAGGAGTGATGAGTTCTGAAACTGCTTGCTGTTCATACTGGTAGCACACGTATGTGCGTCCAAGGCAGTTTGGGACTGGATCGGCATGCTGAAATGTTGGGCCATTGCATCTGCTTAATCTCCCAGTACAAATGAATAGCTGTCTTGCCATTAAAAGGAAGGTGTCGTGTTGTGTACTTTGGCATGAATTTCCATCCTATGTGCATCAGGAAGTTTGAAGGAGGTAAAGCATTTGGCAATACAACGAGAGCTGCCAGGTGTTCTGTGCTTCCTAGGACGCAACTGCACCTGGCAGCTTTGAGGCACCTGGCAGCTTTGAGGCACCTGGCTGAGATGGCCAATGTTCATCGGGGCTGAGGGAATGGCCTGCAGCTCTGTTCTTTCCATGCTGGGGATATTCTGTTGTGCTGTTGAGATCTGCTCCTGGTGCAGTGCTGGCCTCAGGTGTTCACCAGGGCATGCTGTCTGGTGGTTTCATATTCCCTGTCACGCTCAGATGCTGATATGTCCTAAACCATAGCCTGCTTCCTGCAGTGTGTCACTGTCAGTGTCCAGGCATGGCTCCCACCATGCCACTGTCTTTCCTCATGTATCACCATCTGAAAGTTATGCTTTTGAGCACTGTATTTATAAACATTTATAAAGTCATTACATATGCACAAGATTATTTTTTGGAAGATAGCTGGAATTGGTAATTAATTAAGAAAAGTGGAGTGAAGGCCCAATAGAGGTGGAGAATGTGTTTTTGTGAGAATTTAGTGCAAGACTTTCAACTGAAAATTAATCTCCCTTCATACATTAGCAGTGGTGTGAGAATGCTACTTTCCCAGCACACTTTGTGGGAGAGTCCCATTACAAATGTTTCTTTTTTATTGGCTCTTCAGTGATTGTCCTTGGCTTCCATATCCGCCAACTAGCCTCTCCGAGGCTTACATATAGCAAAGAGGCATTTATATATGGTTTTCAGGGGAATAATCAGGAAAACTAAATAATAAATAAATCTTCTTGCAATACAAGGTGGATTAAAAAATACCCTTTAGAGGAATTTGTTATATATATATATGTTCAGTCTATAGTTAATCTCAGATGTCTCTTGTACTGCTAAATATTTGTTGTTGTAAAGTCTACTATATGAATATAAGTATATATATTTAATTTAAATGTTGAGTTCTATTATTTTTGCTTCCTTTTGTAATATTTAGTGGCTTCTTATTACAGTTCACATTTTAGCTTTATTCTCTTTTTTTTTGCTTTCTTGCATGAGACAAGATCACGTGCGAAGTATAGTAACTGAATCTTGATGAGGAGCATGTCCATGGGTGCTATTAATGTAATTTAATCTTTATAATTTTCAGTATATAGTTTAATTGGACTATAAATTAATTAAAGCATTATGTAATTCTGTGGAACTTCTGGTTTTTGGATAACAAACCCATCTCTATTTTTTAATTTGTATTCTGTGTTCGTTATTCCATTACTTGGTGCTCGTATCTTTTTTTTTTTTTCCCTAGTGGCAATCATAGAAGTCAGGACTGCAAATAGGGGTGCCATCACTAGCAAGAAATACCTGTATGGAGTTTGATTTCTTTTTAGTGTTTTGGACTTCATTCCCCCGTAGCTCGTATAATAAATTGTCTCATATTATGTGCCTTTTTTACTTTTTATCAGTAATTTGAAGTGTCAATCTGTCTTTCAGGACGTCCACATGTTCCATTAACTTTCATGCCTCCCTGGCAGCCTTGATAATGGAATGATAGATACTGAAATAACAACAAGAGATAAGTATGAGAACTCTCCAGGAATGTATTGTACTAACATAATGCCATACTTGAATGGTCTGATATTTTTCTGACACTGTAAAGTAAAAAAATAAAAAAAAACCTCTTGGCAGAATCATGTAGTTATATGAATCCATTTTAATTTACATGTGCTCTCATATATTAATGAAACTGTTTGTAGGTTTTAGAGATAAGTCATATGTTATGATATTACTACTTATGATTCTCAGTTAATGAGAGTTGCAAGCAGTCAACAGAGCCATGTGTTTGCAGTCATTTATAGCTTAGAACTCTCACATTTTGTATAAAAAGCACTTGCTTAAAATACCTTTTGTGACCTTGATTGGGGGATTTCACAAAAATTAGTTTGGATTTATTCCAAACCTCTATTATTAATCTGAAAACAGTAGAAGCTACTTATATATGAATTTCTTAAACTGTAACCTATAGTGTCAAATTACTGAAGACTGAAACATTAATAATATCATTTCTCTGTGTCTGGTCAGCATTTTTGAGATGTTTTGTTGGAATGATTAGAAATCTTGGGTTTCAAAAGAAGGTAGCTTTAGATTATACACCTATTCTCAGCAAAGATAAACTACCTTGTAGTGCAAAATCATGAATACTGAAGAGCAGTGTTGACTGGTGCAAGCCATTTGGTTTTTTCTGTGAAGTCACATTTTTGAACATCT
Organism: Grallaria varia; assembly: GCA_013396735.1. NCBI lineage: Eukaryota > Metazoa > Chordata > Aves > Passeriformes > Formicariidae > Grallaria > Grallaria varia. Next base: position 828,064 of record VWZG01009757.1, on the reverse strand, counting down.
GCCAGTGTTGCTGAATGTTTTTGTTGGTGACATGGACAGTGGGACTGAACACTACCTCAGTGAGTTTGCTGATGACACCAAGCTGTATGGTGCTGTTAACACAGTGCAGAGGAGGGATGCTATCCAGATGGACCTTGACAGGTTTAAGAGGTGTGCCTCTTGAAGTTCAGCATGGTCAAGTGCAGGGTCCTGCACCTGGTCAGGGCATTTCCAAGCACAAATCAAGGTTGGGTGGAGAATGGATTGAGAGCAGCCCTGAGGAGAAGGACTTGCATGAGCTGGTGAATGAGAAGCTTGACATGACCAGGCACTATGTGCTTGCGGCTCAGTAAGCCAACCATGTCCTGGGCTGCATCAAAAGAAACATGACCAGCAGGTTGAGAAAAGTGATTCTGCTCCTCTGCTCTGCTCTGATGAGACCACCCAAGTGGACTTCAGTTGTGTCTACTTGTGCAGCCCCCAACATAAGGATGTGAACCTATTGAACTAAGTCCAGAGGAGAGCTGTGAAGATGATCAGTGGGCTGGAACACCTCGCCTGTGAGGAAAGACTGAGAGAGTTGGGAGTATTCAGCCTAAAGAAGAGGAGGCTCTGTGAGACCTTGTAGCACCTTTCAGTACCTAAAGAGGGCCTGCAAGAAAGCCAGAGAGGGACTTTTTACAAGGACATGTAGTGATAGAACAACAGGGAATGGCTTTAAACTGTAAAAAAATAGATTTAGATTGGATGTTAAGATATTGGAACAGGTTGCCCAGAGAAGTGTTGGATTTCCTATCCCTGGAAGTGTTCAAGGCCAGGTTAGATGGGGCTTTGGTCAACCTGGTGTAGTGGAAGATGTTCCTGCTCATGGCAGGGGGATTGGAGCTAGATGCCCTTCAAGATATCTTCCGACCCAAGCTGTTATGATTCTATGAAAAAGATATAGAGAAACAGTAAAAATTAAAAAAGGAAAAAAAAGGAAAGGGAAAAACATCTTACTTTGATAATTTTATTCCTGTAAATATCTAAAACTAAGTTTGCTGTTGGTGCACAGACCTGTGCAAGCTTGTCCCACAACTATAAATACTAGTGGTCTGTAGAATGCAGCAGAGGCTGTCTGGTCTTCAAAATATGAATTGAAAATACATGAAAGTATTTCTCAAGCTTAAGATTTGTCATTTACTCTGTACTGAGAGTACAACTGGTGAATGACTGCAGCTTTATCAAAGAGATCTCAAAGGAAAGTTTCTGGTTGTGGAAATACCTATGAAGGTATTGTAAAGATACAAATCTCTGTTCAACAAGAGGTCATTGAAGAAGAGCCTGAGCTAAATAATAGAATCAGTGTCATGGTAAGAAAACTCTGCAGACAGAGAGCAAAGCATTTGAACAATCAGGCCAGTGCTTTGTTCTAAAATTAAATAAATGCATAAAGGAGTCAAGCTTTGGAAAATCTATATTTTTGGGGGTTACAAAAGATGTTAGAAACCTGAACTTCCACACGGCAGTTTGAACAATCTAGCTGTTGATTTTGCGAACATAGTTTATGGCTGCTGGACATGTCCAAGAGTAAATCTTCTGAGAACTGGATTTCAGAAAGAAAATATCTGATGTGTATTCATACTAACCTTGCCAATAATTGAACGTCCTTTTAGTCCTCAAAGTACATTGCAATTATGCAGTAAATTTTAAAATGCTGTCATGACAAGTAGGAAGTGGTCAATAAAAATACCACCATCTTTAGTCAAAAATATCTAAGAGTAGTCAATACTGTGAGGTACTTGTGGTGTTCCACAAAAATGAGGTTATTTCAACCATTGTTTTGGTTACTTTCCCCTCATTTTCTTTTTCTTTTCAGAATATCTACTATTTTTGGTAAAAATAAATTCTAGAGTCTTATCAAACTGATCAACATTGAGATATGATGGTAGATGAGTTCAGTTTAGTGCAACACAGCTTTTCTGTTGTAGATTTATGTGTGCGTATTTACTTGAGCTTACTGAGTCTTAGAACCAATATCTGAGCAGTCTCCTTAAAACATACCATGTTCTCCTCAATTTGGAGAAAATAGGTCAAATGCTGACATCTACAGTGATTTCTTTTAAGCTTGAATTCTGACTTTCTGCTGCAGATAAAGTGATGGCAAATTTGTCTTGAAAATATTTTGGGTTAATAATCTTTGTTAGTGTTGAGAGAACAGCTTCAGCTTCAAAGTTATTGGAAAAGGTAAAAATTGTGTTTTGTGCACTCTCTAGTTGTGTTACATTAAATGAAAAAAAATACTTTGCTCTGCTTTACATTAGAAAAAGTAGCTTGTGTATTAAGTTCTGTTGTTATTACTCTAGGAGTCCAGATTTGCTCATTTGGGTCAGATTGTTACCAGGGTAATATAACCCTTCACTGCCCAAATGGCACAGGTGTGGTAGAAAGATGTCCTTAGCTGGAGAGTACTGTAAAGGTCTATATGTACGTGGTGGGACGTCTTGCTTTGTAAAGCCAGATGCAACTGCTCTTTACATTCAACTCCATGTTAGCATAACAGCAAATGGGAAACAGAAGGTAGAAGCCAGAGCAGTGCTACAGGAACCCAGCCCGCACATCGGTCTGAATTATCCTGGAGGTCTTATCATGGTGTGGCCAGAACTGGTCTGCTTGCTTGTAAGGGGGCATACCTTTGTGGCTTCATTCTAGGAGAAATGTACAGTCAGCTCTAATGAAAGCTATTGATCTCAGAAATTACATGGAGTGACTGAATGCTACTAGAATAACTCTTCTTGTCAGAATGTTAAAATATTGTTTGTTTGTGCTGAAAATAATTGTATTCCAGATGTTTTATACACATTACAAACATTATATCTACTTCTGTGTACTGAAAATAACTGTTTGACAACGTATTTTGCAGATAAGTACATAGTAAACCTTGCTTCTCTTTCCCCCATGGTGTATCACAGATGGAGTAAATGGGGCTGTAACTCCCCTGGGTTTTTAAAAATGCACTGCCTTAGTTCAGCTGCTGTAGCTGCATCATTGCCTTGCTACTAAAACTATCTGACTCAGTCTGGCATATTGGATGCAAAGCCCTGCTAGATTAAACTGACAGCTTTGCTTAAAATCTCTTTATGGATTGTTAATCACCAAAACAGAGACTATACTGCAAATATTTACTGGTCTGCAAGTGTTCTTATGCCTGCATAATCTGCTAGATTTGAAAGGCAATGGTAAGCAGCTATTCTGAATTGGTGAACAGCTATTCTGAATTAGGAACCAGGTGAAATACAGAAGTAGCAGCTGTAAGAAGAGTTTTGACTTATCCCATTAAAATTCTTGTCTTTCAACTTGGTAGAGGTCTCTCTCCCTGGAGTTCAAGGAAAAATTCCAGGATTTATTCTTAGAATTACCATTTATTGGTAACAGGAAAGATGATTGAAGTGAATAAAATATTTGTCTGGAAACACTTTGGATGTGTTGAATTCCCTTTTTTTATTTATGATATACGTTGGAACGCAGAATGCAGTTGAGATTCATGAAAATCTGTCTCTTGTACATCTGCCTCCCTTCCTTACTTTTATCACAAACCAGTATGTATGTGAATCTGTGAAATCTGTTTTAAAGATTTTTTTTTTTCTAATTTTTTTTTTTTTTTCATTTTTTCCCCAGGGAGCTTTTTCCCCCCTTAGCTGTAGTTTGGATTTTTGTTAATTATGTAAGTTGATGTAATGAAATTTAGCTAACCTTTTAATTTACGTGAGGAGTTTGTTTCCTGTGAAAGGATTTGTTTTTAAATCTTGGGTCTTTCCCTCTGCTTGCCCACTGACAAATATATAGAGGAAATTAATGTGCTAATCTTCTTGGAAAGCACATTTAACAGGAAAGGGAAGGCTATATTTGAAGCAGGAAAAGAAAGTGCTTATTGTAATAGGATGTTGATGAAAATAATTACCATACAGAATTACCTTATTGTAGATAGTAAATTATATGAAGGAGGTATCTAAATAGAAGAAATGCAAATTGTGACATATAGTAAAACAAGCATTTGCTAATATAGCTCATAGGTTGTATGAATATGTTGTGTTATTTTGATAGTATCTGAATCCTAATGTGTCTGAAATGTCCAGAAAGTTTAACCTTCTTTTATTAAGTTTAACATGCACAGAAAAACACTCCTGTTTTTTAAATGATTTTTGAAATTATTTAGTTTAGCTAAAGCATTTTCTGTGTTCAAAATCCTGCATCACAGCCACAGAAATCCAGCTGACAGCAACCTAATGGACAGAGATGAAGAAGACACCAGCCGAGGGCTGCTGGAAGGGTGAAGATAGTTCTCATTTCTACCATAGGGCTGAGTGCTTTTGATTCAAAGGGCTGCCAGGTGTATTCTTTACCCCATACAAATGGAATGCTCTTACAACTTAGCTCCTCCCTTTCATAGAGTAATAGAATCGGCTGGGTTGGAAGAGACCTCCGAGATCATAATTTCGAAGTATGAAAACTTCTGAATGACTTCATAGCTTTCCTTACATGTTTGTCAGACTTCCACTATAGTTAAGGTTGCAATTTGGAGTCAGGCACAAAATAAAAGGATGTGTTATGAAGGTACCATTAATACAAAACTTTGTGGTAAAGCAGTATTTCCTCTAGAGTTAAAGGCAAGACCCAGCCTCTCTAACACACTGAATGTTTAGTTGTCACCTGATGGACAGTTGAAGGCTTCCTCATGCCCTGTCCCATTTCCACGTATCCTCCCACTGCCTCTACAGAGGAGTCTTGCCTCACCCTGCAATCTTGTCTGCTGCTGAGCCCCTTCACCTCATTCATTGTCCTACAAGCCACGGGAGCCCAACACCCTCAGAACTGGGCTGGGACTCATTGTTTTGCACAGTTTCGTAGACTGGTTAGAACTTACTGTTGCAAAGTTATTTTTGTGGCTCTTCTGTTTTGGATAGCACAAGCATAGGCCTTGCACTTTTCCTGTGCTGATTTCCTGATTCGGAGTCTGTGCCAGTTCCCACTAACATCAGGACTGGGGCTATTCCAGTAATTGTTTTGGATGGAGAGCGTAGGAGGAGTCCTCAATTAAGCTAATTTTCAGCAGATTAACCTTTTATTTGCTGGTCCTTTTCCAGTTGCATTTTGTTTACATAGCTTTTAGTTACAATGGCAGTACAATAAAGCTATGACATTTTTTTGATCTTTACTGAATAAATAAGAGGCAGTGTAATGGAGGCAGACACACTCCTTGAGATTCAAGGTTCTGGATTTCTGTAGCTAACAATCTCTCCTACTTGTGACTCGTAGTTGGAGACATGTTTTTAATAAACTGTCAGTCTGACCAGCTACATGTACTGAAGGTCTGGAAGCAATTTCTTTTTAAAACCTTTGTTTTTCTTTTTTTAACCTTTTGTTAACAGACTGTCAGGTATAGTTGGGTTAATAGCTAAAGGATTTGTAACTGTAATCTTCAGTAACATTTAGTGTTGGTTATTTTATTACCATTGTGGCCAGAGTGGATGAAAAGTTAAAATGGGTAAGTCTTCTACTTCTACGACAGGGGAGAACCTGAGGATTTATCAGAATAGAGTTCATTATTTGGTTATCTTCGTGGATGAAGATTTGGAAAGTGAGTTGAATATTGCAACTAACCCTAGAAGATCCTGTTTGAGGTGGGAAGGGTTCAACAAAGATGTTCAATTTACCTCAAAATGTGTTTCTTAATTTAGTGAAACTGCATTGTTCCACTTTCAAATTAAAGGCACATCTGAAATGTGAATGTCATAAAACTTAAGGTTTTTTTTCAATGATTTCAATATTTTAATGTGCACTTCAATTTTTATGAATGATGTGATTTAAATATATGTTTCTATGTGGTTTTAAAATTATAGAATTGTATGTTAATGAGAAGATAAATAAGTATTACTTTGGTACAAGTTACACTTCTGGTACTGTACTTCACATATTGTAGTTTGCTCCAGTATGAATTTGTGTATATTAATATTGTGGTTTATGAATTGTACTCCCCAATTTAGTGTTCATACTGAAACATCCCAATCGCTGCACCCCACGTTCACTCCCCTCTCCCCCTCTCCCTTGAGGCCAGCTGGAGAGGAGAGAGGAGAATAGGCACAAAAGGTAACGATCATGGGTTGAGATAAGAACAATTTACTGGAAATAGCAATGAAATAAGAAAATAAACAGTAACAGCAACAATATTAGTAACAGAGGGTACAGGAGAGGCGAACGATTCACATGGTTGTTCACCGCATGGAAACTGCCACTACAGGAACCACTGCCACGCTACCCTGACCTGGAAGGGACTCTGTCCCCTGGAAGTGGTGTGAGGGTGTTTAGCGTAACCTCTGGGTCCCAGCCATGCCCCCTCCTGGCTACTGCAAAAATTAGCCCTGTCTTGGCCGAAATTGATCTTTGAGACATTTCTTCCAAAATATATTTGTTTTCTGACTGTACCTAACCTTACAATAGCAGACATGTAATTTCTCAGTCAATATCTAATCACAGTCCCTATATTTGGGAGTTTTAATGTAATGCTCAGGTGTTTTATGAAAGAAAGCAATATGATGAATGCTCTCCAGCTCTATATAAAAACTCAATGTGCTTTCTGAGTCTCCTTTTAAACATTATCCCAGCTCTATCTGCTTGAATCTGTTGTTGTTTATTTTATAGTTACATAAGTTTTATGCATGTTTCAAAGGAAGAGAGTAAGGGTCTCTACTGCAGCTTTGAGAGGAAAATTTGCTCTGAAGATTTTGACCTTATGATTGTTACTGTCTCTTGAGCGAGACTGTAGTCAACATTACTTCTGTTATGCCAGTTCTGTTATGCTAGTTCTTTTTAAGAGTATATACATGTTCATGAATTCTAAGACATGTTGTCTTGTAGATCATAGTTGTAAGTCTATATTGTGTAGACCAAACCGGTCCACAATATTGTTACATTAACTTTGATGGGAAAAAATAAAAGTATTATTTTTACAAAATTTTAACATTAAGCAAATATATCTATTTAGAACAACAAAGAAAAAAAAAGGTAACAGTGGACTGTGTCAACTATATGATCTTAAACTTCAGTTGTTTCATTTTGTCCCTGGAGTGGAGATGATATTAACACCATTAATATTGCAGCCTGTGTCATGCATCAGTCAGGCACTTGTAACATTGCTTTTTTTCAGGTAACTACAAAACTGAATACCTTTCTATTTTCCTTTTCCTATTTTTTTTCTTTCCCCCCCCTTTTTTTTTTTAATATTAGTTAATTGTTTCAAAAATGGAAAAAAAAAACAGTTTTAAGTAGGTAGGAGAGCAGTAGATGGGCCCAAACCTGGAACGTGAACAATGGAGGCATGTTTTCATTAGATTAGAAATATTATTCTTTGGAACTCAAGGTGCAAATTATGCTGTGCCATAATGTTCTTTTCAAACACACAAGATAAAATTTACATATCTAAATTGGATCAGCTTGAATGGGTTTCCCTGCTGTCTCATCCCCTCAGCTACAATCTTTCTGAAATGGCCTGGAGGTGGATCCAAATAGTAACTTTTAAGTCTATTTTTAAGAGCTTCTCTAAAATAAATATTTTCTTCTTTTAGTTTTATATTGATTTCTTGCAGTGAACATCAGCAAAAATTCTCCTATGCCTCATCTGAGTAGAATACACATGATAATTGGAGGTTTAAATTTAATTGTGCTTGTGCTGGCTTTAGAAATAACAATTTAAACTGGCTCAATAAAATCAAAATTGTTTTATGTTGTTACAATAGTAAACTTTTTTCTTTTATTTTCTGTTTTTATATGAAACAAAAGTATGTGTAATTTCATTATGATAAATGTGACAAATCTTGCCATCCAGAGGAGTTTGAGGAAAGACCCTGCAAACAATCGTTTTCTGCATTGCTGGCCTTTTCGTCTGTATTTTAAAGATAAACTCACTGATACTGTATGAATTCAGATTTCAGTTTTCCCTCTCCATAAACCTCTTTCTCATAACTTTGATAATATTTTATGACATTAATCTGTATGGAAGTGTATAGACTATTTTTACCCCTCCTAAAACAATTATATTCTGGAGGGTTGATCTCATCACGGTCTGCAGCATCTTCATGAGAGGAAGTGGAGAGGCAGGCACTGATGTCTTTTTTTCTGGTGATCAGTGAAAGGGCCCAAGGGAACGGCATCATACCATATCAGGGGAAGTTTAGGGTGGATATTAGGAAAAGGTTCTTTACTCAGAGAGTGGCTGGGCGCTGGAACAGGCTCCACAGGGGAGTGGTCACAGCTTGAAGCTTTCCAGAATTCAAGGAGCTTTTTGATAATACTATTAGGCACATCATGTTATTTTTGGGTTTGTCCTGTACAGGGGCAAGAGTTGGAGTTGATGGTCCTTGTGGGTCCCTTCCAACTCAGCATATTCTATGATTCTCTTTAATCCAGCTGCTCAATTTATTTTGTGTTCATTTGGTGGTATGACTTCTGGCATATCCAGGAGAAACCGCAAATGAAATAATTTTTCTTCTGAGGACAACAGGACGACAGCTCAAAGATAATGTTTCATTTCCTGCAAAATAGAGTTAAAAAGTTCTAAGGAGAGTATTTGGAGTGTGTCTCTGATGTAAGTAAAAAAAAAAGCATAGCATAGTCTTAGGCTATAGTGGTTTCTGTATCAAGGAATGGATGACCTCAAGCTAATTCCAGTTCATCTGTGCTTTACTAGCTATGCATGTATTTTAACAGTGCAAAATTTGGATATAAGAATGAGTATGCTGTAAAGAAGGGCCTTGTGATCTGTTTAATGAGCAGACAGAAGCAGAAAGGCGTTTGATGTCAGTGGAGCTTCACAAGCCTCTGTCCAAGGTGCTGAGGGTTAGAGTTGTATCAGCAGTGTGAGCCGGCACAGCGCCTGCGGCGGGACTGGCTCCAGCGGGTGAACCGCAGGTGATGCTCTCCTGCCATCGTTGTGCTTATCTCAAGGTTATATTCTGTGTGGTTTGGGGTTTAGAGGCTTTTTTTTTTTTAAGGTTGGGTTGGGTTGTGGGGGGTTTGTTTCTATTTTTTGTTTTGTTTCTGTTTTGGCTTTTTTTCCGAATGTCTGATATAGTCCATGTAGAATGTTAGAATACTATCAAAAAGTCAAATTTGCTTTGGAAGTTTTGTATACAGGTGGCTAGAACTCAGCATTATCAGCTCTTTATCAGTTTATCTGCGGGCCTTAACTCAGGCTGTTGTTTCTGTTTCTTTACCTGGAAGATCTGAAGACTATTAAGTTCTAGATCTAGTTCTGATTTATGCCTTGAAAGAGTTTGTTTCTCTTGTTCTTGCCAAATGATTTGAAATTTTATATATACTACTTCTGCAAAAACACCTTAGATACACCTTAGAAAACACCTAAGGAATAAGAGATATTCTGGTGGTTTTTCTTTGACTGTAGGATTAGTTCTCTCGCTTTAGGCTTTTAGGGAATATGGCTTTTTAGGGACACAATAGGATCTAAATGCTATTTCTGTTATGGGAAGTTTAAAGTGCCAGCATTTTGGGAGAAGATTCCAGCTATGTTGTGATGGGGAGGGAGGAAACAGAACTCCAGATAAGGTAGTGCTGTTGGGCTCAGTTTATTAGAGGACCAAACAAGGAAATGTTCTCACACGTGCTAATGCAAACAGACTCATCTTGAAAGTCAACTGATGCGTGTCTCACTTAGCACTGCAGTGGGTTGGCACACGTGAGCTGGGGCAAGGAGAGAATGCAGTGGTCACTCTAAGAGGCCCCAGTGCCAGACTTCTATGATTTGTACTGATGTACATAACATTTTAATGTAAGTGCATGGTTCCAGGTGTCACATCATGGATACCGTGTTGTAATTCTGAAAATAGATGAGTAGAAAAATTTTGTGGAAGATTGTAACTGGTCAGCTTCATTTATATGATACCTACATATGTACATAAGATAATATGTTCACCAAGCTGTAGGTGTGATGTTTGGCTTTTTATGGAAAATATTAGACAAAATATCATCACAGTTTAATAATTTTTAATGAAAATGTAATGAATTGGTAAGGTGTAATGAGATTCCTTGCTGCTGCCTTAGTCTTTTAAACTGCATTTATTGCTTATAATCCAATGTGTTTCAGTTTAGCAGACATAACACTTGTGCTAAGACTAGTTTCTCATCTTTTCTCAGTATTTACCATCACATAGAATGTGGATTATTAGTTCATTAGGGAAAATCAGGACACAGAAATGTTAATTAAAACTAAGAGTTTCTTTTATGTAAGACAAGGAATACCTTGAAAGTTTTCCAATGATCTTTGTTAAAAAACTGTGTGTGTGCTTTGCAAAGAAATAATTTGTTTTGCCATGGTGAAGCTAATTATTCTCAGCACACACTAGCTATGTCAAATTGCGAAATGAACATCAGACTTCGTATGCTGTAGGAATTAAAACACCATCAGTTGAGTTAATGAAGAGCATACAATGAATATGATCTCATTTTTGCAGTGCAGTTAAAGTGAAAGCCATTTAAAGAACTGTTGCAAAAATCATAATTTAGGAGGAAAACCAAACAATAAAGCAAATGTTTACTATCTATTTTAATTACTTTCTGCTTAGAGGTATACATTAGGTTTATTTATTGTTTGATTTCAAATTCTTTCTCTTAAATGGTTTAAGACTACAGTGGCTAATGATCCATTCTGAAATCAAATGAGTACAGTCTTCTGTATTCCATTATACAAAGGCAAAGAAACTCATTTGGGACTGTTTCATTGTGATATCATATGAAGATCACTAGTTGAAATTGTAGGTTAACATAAGGATGGGAATGTGAAACAGAATATGCAACACAGAAGATAATGAGAATTACTGCATTCTTTTTCAAATGGAAAAAAAAAAAAAAAGAGGCTGGGATTCTGAATTATGTACTGAACATGTGAATGTTATGAAAATTCCATTCCCTATTCATATTTCAATTATTTTTCTTTCTGTAGAATTTCTTGCAAAGATAGCATTACAAAAATCTCTCTGTAACAGGTGATCTCCTTGAAACTTTCCTAATGTTTAGCCAGGACAGAACTACTTCTTTCCACCAAAGTCCATACCAATTTTTTTCTTGCATATATGTAAGAGAACAGGAGATTTATTTTCCTCCTTTCCACCAAAGATCCAAGATATGTGGTTCTTCCCTGTGTCAGAACTATGTATGCACCTAGACAACTTAGGGTATGAAGTCAGAAGTCTCAACTCTTAACAGAAGCAGGGAACCTTCATTGTATTCACCAGTCCCTTCAGATATGAAAGTTAAGTCTTGGGAGCTTAGAAGAAGCCCTGCCAATCTGCAAATCGAGAATAATTTTTCTCAGAGATCATTGTAGTCAAACAATATGGTTAAGTTTCACCAATATATCAGCCAGACAACTGAAGTTGTGTGTTGTATCTGTATTCGTATATGGATGCTAATAGAATTTAAGCTGATGTAAATTGTGTTAATATATTGTTAGCATAATAATTTTAATATATATATTCAATATCATTAAGATGAAAGAATCATAAATTATTTTTATCCTATTGATACATGTAGGAAACAGGTTCTTATGTGAAGTTTGACTCTTGCTTTGTGCATGATGTGCCTTTTTTTGCACTGATAAATCATATTCATCACTTTACCTTAACTCAGCACCATTCAAACATTATTGTAATTATTTCATTGCAGTTTTGAAGTCGTGCTTCATATTTTTTAGTGCTCTCCACTCCATTCCATCTGTGTAAGTTAAATTTTCCTGTCCCAGGGAAACCATTCACTCATTTAGCTGGATGGTTACAAATGAACTCAGAACTGGTCTGTAGACAATTGCTTTGCAAGTGCATAGATTTGACCACTTGCTTTCTTTTTGCCATAGAAATGTGGATGTGATGGAATGTAGGAGAGGATGGTGCTGCAGCAGAGGAAAAGTCAGCACTTGAGAGAATGAGAGGTTTAGTTAACACAGCTCAGGATTTTGATCTGTGTGGTTTGAAATTATAACTTGCCTTCATTAATATGAGCTTAGAATTTGTTAACTTTGCTGCCTTCCTTATTTATTTTTTATGTTGTAGTTTGCTCCTGAGTTGACTTTAATGAGTGACCTGTAATTTTTCATAGCAAGATCTGTCTTCCTCCTCCCAGTTAAAGCATCTACCATATAACGAAAGTATACACACTTATGAAGCTTTTAGATAGAACTTAGAGTGAAGGATTTATTTTGAGATATTGCCTTCGGTGCTGTAACTTCATTTATAGCCTAAGATTCTGCAAAATATTATTATTAATGATATAATGGGGTCCTATCTTGGGGCTTAGTTAGCAAATCACAATTGAAGCTTGATCCTACATTTAGAATTGTTTAAATCTCACCTACTCTTACCCCATGTCAGAATAGTGTGAGATTGATTAATCAGTTTCCTGAAGTTATACTTCTCTTATTTATTGATCCCTTGAATCCAGCACAAAACACATACTGTACTTTTGGCCAGCTAAGTTAGGACTCTTAAGAAGCTAACAAATTATTAAAAGCTATTTCTAACTATATTGTACTTGTCACTACTACTGAGTCTGTCCATTTCTGGAAACCACTAAATGTATTTGTTAAGTTAAAAAACCCAGCACCAAGGAAACAACAACTCACAAAAGAAAACAGCCTTGTTTAATTTTCTTATTAATTTGTATTACTTAAGTATTTTGAGAATTGATAACAGAATATTTGAGTGATTTATGGCCTGAAAAAAAAGAGCAACATTTCCCTCCTTGAAAATGGAAATTGGATTGTCAGACATTTAGATGAAGAATGATCAATCAATAGGATTTTAATAAGGAAAAGGTTTAAAATTGACTGAAGGTGGCTTTTGTTTAAGGTGATTTGGTATGTGCAAATTACTAAGGTCTCCCTGGAGAGGATTTTCAAAAGCAATAATGGGCCCTGATTTTCTTTGTTTATTCCATTCTCTTTATGTTCCCCTTGTCAGGGATTTCAGTACTTACCTCTCCATTGTGTCTTTGAAATCTCCCTGCCTGCTTTTCAGGCCCCTGTGAATAATTTTATTTATTTGCATGTACAACTATAGGTTTTTACCACTGTTTTTCTCCAGTGAGCATAAGTTCATGCTAGGCATAGGGGCTAGCTGTTCCCAATGATTTTAGGAATACAAATTTCAAAAACACATGCACATGTTGGAGGAACAGAGTTGACTTGGAAAGTCCCATTAAAATCCTCAGTTTTGGTTACCCGTTGGAAAATCTAGTATAATGAGCTTGGAGTTAAAAACTGGTTCTAAATGGCAAATATGGTCATTTGTGTTTGTTTGTTTTCTCCATTGGTGAAGTCTGTACTGGGCTTTCTGAAGCAGGTAACTAAAGTTAGATTAAAAAAGCTCCATTCTCTGTGCAGTGTTAATCACATAGGTATAGAAACTGTAGATCAGTGCCAAATGCCTTAAAGGACTGAACAGTGTACAGCACACCCACCCAAATTATGGTTGTCACTGCTTCCTCACAGTACTTTTTTCCCCTCCACTTGGGTTTCTTATCCTGATTTCAGCCTGTTTTGTTGGGTCTATCATTTTATTTTCCCCACGCTCTCTATCCTAGTGACTCAGAGGCTGGCTTTGTGTTCCAGGCTCACTTTGGCACCCAATCTTATTTTTTTTTCCTCAGCACTCTGCAACCAAGTGCATACTGGTACCACAATTACAGAAGAGGTTCTTGTTTGTGCAGACTTCTTTTTGGAGGTTATGATGAGAAGAGCACGCTGATCATACCCAGTAAAAGCAAAGTTCAAATTTCTTCCCCAAAGCAGGGGTTACCAAAGGTGAAAAATTACCATTTTCCTCATGCACATACTTTTTTTTTTTCTTTTCTTTTTTAATTAACACAGAAAAAGTCATGGAGCTAGTTTTGATCTTTGCAGCCAGTTCCGATCTTTGGATAGGTTCTGCCAATGTAATCTGAGCAGAAAGGACAGAGTTTATTCACAGCGTTTAAAGCCAGAAAGTAGGATTAGCTGATTTAATCTGGCCTTCTGCAGCTCTTGGGCCACTGCATTTCACAAACATATTGATGTATTTAGCCCATGTATTTTCCTTGGTTAAATCATCAAGTCAAAACTAACATTTTTCTTGAAAACAAAGATGGTAAATACACTCTTTCATCATGTATCTTGGTCCAAAGCTAGGTGCCCTTCTTGATAAATTCATTAATTTCTTACTTGAATTCCTTTCTAGCTTGATCTCCCAGCAAGCAGTTCTAGATATACTTCCTGGCCTTACCTTGGTGTGCCCTCCTTACAAAGAATACTTTCTTTTTGTTATCTACCAAAGGGATCTACAAAAAACCCCACAACATCCAGGATAAAAAAGCGCCAAAAAACCAAAAAAAAAGCCCAATTTTTGTTTTTGTAATAAAAAACTCCATAACAATGAAAAAATGACTGAGAAAGTATCTAGATTTAAAACAGATTAAAACCCAAACAAACATTGCCTCCCCAACCCCTCCCCCAGTATAATAAAACAATAAAAAACCTTAAAGAAAAAGATAAATCAGTCCAAGAATTGCTAACGTACCTTAATAAAAGCACTTTGTAAAGTCAGAACTAGATGACTAGATGTTTCAAGTAATCCATGCAAGTAGAATCTATATTAATTTAAAAAAAAACCAAAACCTTTTTGCAAATGTTTTGAAGTAATCAGGAAACACTGAAGAGGTTAAGTGTACATTATGAATATACTCCAGTCCTTTTGTATATGCAGTGCTTTTTTACTTCTGTGCAGCTCATACACATAACTCTGAAAATTGCTAATTTGTTCTCCAATTCCATGATCTAGAATAATGATACTAATTTAACAAACAGACACTGTGATACCTCTAATGTTTGCAAAAACATTTGATCAGGGAAAACCATAAATAATTGTACCACTTGTATGAAAGAGGCTGGATTGACTTTGTTTGTTTTAAAAATTGCAAGTTTAAAAAGAGGATGTGTCATAATATTGCTGAAGGGATAAAATCAACGTCTCTTACCTGCTATGAAAGAATAAGAGAAAGCCATAATAGCATACTATGACATGGGCGAGTGTGACACCTAGAGGCCATTAGTTTAGGATCCCTAACATATAACTTCAGCTGCAAGTTTTGCACAGCACATTTAATTTTTTACTTAAAGACTGGAGCGAAAAATGAACATATTAATTTTTTTCCAGATTTTTCATGTTTAGGCTATTTTTTGTGGCTTCCTTGACTGGGCTTTCTAGTGCTGATATGAAAAAAAATAGAGACTTCTACTTACTGTGGTAAAGAGTACTTAATGCTCTGCAGCAGAGCCTAAGAGTTCCCTGTACAGCTTATTCCATCCTGAAGTCCTCAATATATAATAGAATTCTTGCAATCCCATCTCAAGGCTATTACTACAATATACTTGCAACTGTAGTAAAATATCTGCATGAAAGTCAAGCTCTCACCAAACACAGTGCTAGAATTTTTGGCTGTGAGTTTATGCCAGGGAATGAAAAGAATAAAAGCTTCTTTTAGCTGTTATCCAAATTATTTAGATTGTGGGTGTTGCAAAGCAAACATACATGTACGTACTACACCTTCCTAGCTTCTCTAAAAATTAGGGTGCAACCATACCACTGCATCCCATGAAGGGGATATATCCGAAGGCGTCCTGATACAGTGACTGAACCAGATCAGCATGTTACAAATTTGGAGTGCTTTTCAGAAATATGTGGTACTGTATTTTCCAGTGATCATTGGTTGTAATAAAGTGATCATAACTGTAGAGCTAGGTGACCAGGAGATAGATGTCTTATTCGTCTTTGGCAGCATTTGTCATTTTCATACCTAAGAGAGGGGAGAAAGTCTTGGAGATAAATCAAAATGAGCAGGCTTCAGATGAAGAGGGCTTTGAGTTTTCTACACAAGAAATAAAATATTTTTCATTCTTTAGAATTTGGGTGGGGTTTTTATAGTATTCTAGTACTCATGCAAAACAGATGGTTTAGTGGGGTACAGCTGTAGAGTTCATAAAACTTCTACAGATCTAGAAAAATGGACTGAAAGTTCTCTAAAGATTTCTAGCTTAACCAGAGTCTGAAGTTGAAGGTAGATGAAAGTGATGCTGGATACAGCTCTTCATTTTGTGTTGTTTACTCTAGAAACAAATATGCCATATATATTTTGTACTCTCTGCGTGCTCTTTGACCTTACTATATGTAGAAATACAACACCATCAGGATATGTGATTAGTATGATCCTGAAGCTTTTATTCATGGCATGGGTGTTAGCATGGGACTGCTTGGTAGCAGAGGAATACCAGAAGAGTGATTCCATGTGAAATGTATATCTTGTCATCCTTTCTCTTTCCAATAAAGAAAAGGTATGACATGTTTTTTTGGTCATCCTCTAACTGTTTCATGCTTGGAGATATGAACACAGTAATTCCAATATTTCATAGCTAACTCTACCTCATTTTCACAAAGGTTTTTGAGGTTAGTCATATTTTTTGCAGGAAAATGAAAAGGTGCTAAACTGTCAGTCGTTTGTTTGAGCAGTTTACAGACTTCATGTAGTTGCTGTGCGTCAAATAAAATAATACAATACAATCATTTAGTTGGGAAAAGACCATTAAGATCATTGAGTTCAGTCATGGAGCTAACTCTGCTAAGTCCACCACTAAACCATGTCCCCAAGTGCCACATTTACATCTAAATAAATAATTGCATCTGAATAGAAGTCTTCCAAGGCTCATATGTTGGTGCTCTAAGGGACAACTCTGGTGCTATTAAGTTTGTGTTACGGATACTAATGTTGATTGTAGTTTATTTCTATGCTTTGTCTAGAGGTTTCTTCTCAGAGCTGCTTAACCATTTCTTTGGGACTGCCTAAGCCATATACAACTGATTAGTTATGATTGTTAAGTGTATATTAGAAGATTGTTTACCAGTGGACTGGAAATATTAGTTGCACTGTTAACTGGAGGGAAGTACCTTGTTCACTGTAGCAAATAGGAAGAGAGTAAGAGTGCATTGGATACACAGAGTGGAAAAGGCTAACGAAGCATTTGGGGTAACGCCTGCTGGCAGCAGCTGAAACTTACAGTCAGGGTATAATCCCTCCTGTGTCCCAAGTCTAACTCCTGCAGTAAGTTGCTGAGCTTGGTGTTGCTGTCTTTGCCTAATCTTTGGCCTGTGGTATCACCGGCCCTCCCCTGTCCTGAATAATTGTCTAAGTACTGCATAAGCAATCCAGTGTTTGCCAAAACTAGGTCTTCAGAAGTCCTTAGGTGTTTTTTTCCAGTCACATGAATACTTTTGCATAGTAAATATTCCCTCCATTTTGTCTCTGTGAAATATTTCTGTACAGTTCATAATTCATCATAGCATCTTACAAAAAAAAAAAAAGGATGAAATTATTCTTTTGTAGTTCATTGATTTTTTTGACAAAAAAATGGCAAAACCGTAAAAAATAGTGTGAAAATATTTTATTTTAATGGTGTCTATTTTAGCAGTTTTGAAGTATGTGGTCCTATAGTTGCATAAATATAAGAAAATGTTTGAGTGTTTGTGTACGTGTGCTTACCCTGTCTCATGATACTGCTTTGTTCTGCTGTCAAAACCCACCTTGATTCATTGTGCCAACTACATGGATGATCTGTTCCCTGATGATGTTTCCAGATGATCTGAGTTGCGTACGAAATATTCTCAGAGGCTTTCTTTATACATTCATAAAAAATTCTAGGTAGAATCCACTGTATTTAATAACTCCAAAAAGGATGCCTTTTCCCCTCATCACTCTATAAACTTGACTTTTCCTCTGGTGCACAGCTCTGTCTAGACCATTTTTATTCTTAATTTTTCAAAGGAATTCATAAGCTATATATATTTTATTTTAACTATGCAAGTCAATACAGCTATTGCCACAGATTTCCTGGTGTTCTTAAAACTGCTTTAAGCCCTTAGAGTCTTAACCTTATTTTTTTATAAATTATGAAGCTGGCATTGTTTTTATTAGGTTGAATATTCTCAAGTCCCTCTACACAGCATGTTAAATAATGTGCATGTAATTAACCCCAAATTTAGCTGTAAAATTGCTATAAATTAATAAACTCAGAGAGCACTTGGATGTAAAACAGTGTTTTGCCTAGTTCAACAAAGCACAGGTGGAAGGGGGATACATGCTCTCTAAAGTGAATACAGCATGATGTAGCCTAAGTGAATAACACCCATCTCCTGAAGTGCTTTAGCTGAGGGTACCAGTTCTGCATCAGGATGCTATAAATTTGTTAAGATCATGGCTTTCTATGTATCCCTTATCAACCTATAATCTCCTGATTGTTGCCTGTTTTTCAACAGCTGAGGAACAGTAATCCACACTTGCTTATCTCTCTTAATCACAGCCTCATGGTGCTAGAGCTCCCTGAGCCTTTAATTCCCTCTTAGAGGCGTAACAGAGTGGAAAGTAAACAAAGACGAATTTGCAACCTTCAACATTGCTAATTTGCTCTGATGTCAGAATATTTAAACAGGCAAGGACTTGGGAATTATTTGATCACGACCGATTTTAATCTAATGCATGTGAAAAGGCTGAATCTGGGAAGGTTGTGCAAAATGACAGGCGTCCCAAGAGGGGTTGCCTGAGGGTTTCTTCTTTAAACAACAATGGCTCCATCATTTTTCACTTCTGGGTCCTGTGTTCATGCTGTGTATTTTTGTTTGCATTTGTAATGTAACTTTTTGAATATGATATCAGTTTGCTTGAAAATTCCTCATTTGCTTCCCAGTTTATAGGTGTCAGAAGCCTGGTCTTTAGGCTTGTTATTGCATCTGTTCACTGTGTAGTGGGCGGGAGAGATAAAGATCCCTATTTAAAAAGCTTTGTCTCTCTCCACGTTTTTGTATCATCTTGACAGCCTAATGTATCCTGAATACTTTCATATGTAAAATGATTGATAATTTGATCTTCAAATTATTTTAAATTACACAGTTGACACTTACGCATGTATATATGTGTACATACTTGCTGGATAGGAAAGAATGTTATCTTGCATTGTATATTATGTGCACACTTCATCTACCACAGAGGTGATATGCTTACACATACACACTATCAGATACATATATTCATCTGTCCTTACAGCAAATAGCTATATTTATCAGATTTGTTAAATATGCAAGACAAGGTAGTGGGGTTTTTCAGTTTTTTCTTTTTTTTTTTACATTTTTTTCCATTTCCCTTCATAAAGTATTAATTGTCTGTTTCATGCATGTATAATCACTTATTTTTTTGTTGTTTACAAAATGGTTAATGCAATGTACATATGGTTATCAAAACAAATGTACGATGCTCTCTTAATTGTTATATATTGTTGTGTTTATGTCTGTCCTGGTACAATGACTTGTGTTTTTGAAGCATGTCTGATGATGATTTCTTCTTTGCTTCTTATTGTGTTTCATTTCGGATATTCCAGGGAGAGACGTGTCTGGGAAGCCAGCCTTTTGCAGTCACTCTCTGCGCTGAGATTACAGCGCTGGGCTATTTGTGTTTCTCCTCATCCCTGTTTCTCTGTCTCTCACTCTCTCCAGCTGGTGTAAATGACTGCTGCTGCCTCCCAGAGCAAGATAACCTGCTCAGTCAGCTGGAGCCCCCTGCGGACAGCTGTCTCGCTTTCAGCTGATGGAAAAGTGCTATAACCGCTGAATGGAAGAGCGTGGAGCAGCAACCGCACGAGCAGGAGTAGCCGCCGCCGCCGCTGCACGAGCGAGCGAGGACTCTATTGTTCCTGGTGTTAAACGGTTTTTCCTTTTCAACTGCCATGCACAATAGTGGAAGAAAGGTTTCTGCTCCCTTCCTCCCCGGCAAGAAATTCTGAAGAGTGGAGTATCATTTGAAGACGGTTTCGTGGTCGTGCTGCAGGTTTTGGAGGCAGCAGCAGGCTGCTGAAGGCATGGGGTTGAGTGAAGGGAGCGCTTCTTTCTGCTGTGGTCCAGGGGTTTCCACCGTGCCAGCCCGGTGCGTGGGAGTTCTCATGCTTCTGCTGCTGGGAATCTGGGACTCTCGTGCACAAAGTGAATTTCAAACTTCATCAGTGTATTTGTGGAAGACCGGTAAGTAAGGATGCTGTGATAACACAACAGCGGTGTATTTAGGTTTTGTTGTAAGTAATAATGTTATTGTGTGATTTGTGTACGTGGAGGGAGAAAGTTAATCTAAATTACTAATGCTTACTGGCAGGATTATAGGGGGAAAAAAATAGGTCATCTTAGATTCCACCATCCAAGCAAATATTGCAATTAAAACCCACATTTGTGACTCTGTGGCACTGTTTCTGGGATCTCTTATGTGTTTTCTATGTCTTCTGAGGTTTTTCATTTTGTTTAGCAGCTCTGTGTTGTACATAAAGGTCGGAGTATTACTGCCTGTCCACAATGGGAAGGAATGTTTATTACAATCGGAGTCATCATCATTAACAGTGCTCTAAAAATATTGACTTTTCACAAAGAAAGATGTAATTTGGCATGTCTAATCTTTGTGCCCTGTGCTGACATGTAATATATTCAGTGTGGTAATTGATGGGGAGTTGGGTTTGTTAAATTTAGGTTTGTTGCACAGTATATAGGACACGTGAAAGCTAATGATGGATTAGGTGAAATAATCTAAGTGATGCCAGATCTCATAACCAAAGAGCCAAAGGCAAATAGGCTATGTGGATTCAGCACCACAGTAGATGGATAATTTCTTCTACTTTGATCCTAATGAGTTACGTGTCTGTTTTAAAGATTGCATAGTCATAACAGTGTTTCAGCCTTAACTCTGATTTAAAAATCTGTGGGGAATTTTCCTGTGTCTATTAATATATTACATTAATTCAGAACTTAAGCAGTGATGAATATGTGCATTTTAGTTGTCTTGATACAGTTTTAGTTCCTATGTAAGTGGAGTCAAACTCTCCTCTAGGAAATTTAAAAATTTCTAGCAGGAAATATTTCTTAATGGCTTTGGCAGTTGACTTTCTTCCCTGTACATTGCCAGGAATAAAACAATCCAAAAAAATAGTAGTTTTGTTTAAAAGCTGTTTTTATATGAAAGGATAATATAATAGTAAGAGAGAATGCAAATTAATAATTTCTCTGAAAAACAACTTTGAGAAGACAGTCTCTTTCCTGGATGGAGGGACCAGCCTTCTGCCACAGAAGCAGGTCAATTTACAATTACAGTGATATCCTGAATTTTTTAAGAGGCTCCTTCTACCCAGCATCTCAGGCAGGAGATTAAAAGGAAATTCATTTAATCAAGAAGACAAGCTTTCCAATAACACTAGAAAGAGAATTCTGAAGAAGGGAAAATCCTTTGCAACTTTCACTTCTGACTGAAAGACGGCTTATACAATGACAATGACCCTTTTTTTTTCTTTTGAACCATTGACAAATTAAAAACATAGTTTCCATTTCCATTATAGATTTGTAAACGTACAGTGCGCACTTAAAAAGAGATGAAATACATGCACTGGTTTATGCAAAGGCAGAGTAATAATATAGCATTTTCATAAAACATTTTACATTTACCCTGAGTTTCTAGGCAGCAGTAGAATAAACTCTCCAACATTTTATTATGTCTCCGTTTAACAGTTTAAAAGATTGTATTTAAAAATGTTAAAATAGTAACATAGATTGAGGGTAATAATAATTCTAGTTAACTACTATTTAAGAACACGTGCCGTCAATTTGCTCTGTACTTAACTCCACATGCTTTGCACCACAGTAAGTGTGCTCTGAAGTCATGTCAGTTAAACCAGCAGGAAAGAAACTGGACTCGCTTTTGTCTTCCTCCCCCTTTTCTCCTTTCCTGACAAAGACTGTTCTTAAGAAACTTTGAGTAGAACAGGTATGATCTAATTACTTTGCCTGGTGGAGAGCTTGTTCTTCTGTTCGGCTTCTGTGAACTCTCCCCTCTGTTTTGCCTGCAGTAAGAAATATTGCAGGCATAATGTAAGCGATTTGATGATAACATGATGAATAACAAGTCATGAAAACAAGAGTGCCTCTTTTCAAATGATGAATGACAGATGCATTGAATAAGGGGGTGCATCTCTGTTTGGCTTCTCGTTCAAATTTCATACTCTCTTTCTTAGCTGTTGAATTGTTTTTTGTTTTCCCCTCCTCTTGTGGGAGGATCTAGAAAGTGAACTGAGAGCATTGCTGGTCAGTGATCTGAAGGGATATCTAGTGTGGGATGTATAAAGTTCAGCTAAAGTATCAGAAGCAATAATAAAACTGAAGAGCAGTGAGCTCATGCTCAGTTCAGATAGTATTTTTCTTCTCCTTCTGTGAAGGAGACAGGTTAGGGGAATGTGTAGCTGAGACTTTCTCTTGGAAGTCAGCTTGATTATATGCCTTTTGGGAGCAATTATGTCCAGTTTTTGATAACCATGCTATTTTTGTATTGAATTTAGTCTGTCATGAGGTTTTGTAAGTGCTGTTTATGACTTGCATGCATCTGTTTTTCCATTTCTAATGATTTTTGAAATAATGTCTTGGTTTATGCTGCTCCATGTCTTCTATACTGGTTTACTGCATAGTGTTTTCGTAAGGATGGTCTTGACAATAATTTGCAATGGCTGTGAGGTTTGAATTGAGGCACTGTTTCTGCTATAGAATAATAGTGTGGGGGGTTTGTTTGTTTGTTTTTGGAGGTTTCTTGGTGTTTTTTGTTTTAAGTTTTTTGGTTGGTTTTTGGTTTGTTTTAATTTTTTCCTTGAGTGGTTGGTATTTTATTTATGGGATTTGTTTTTTTTTTGTGTTGTTTTTTTTTTGTTGCATTGAGAGGAGGGGGAAGAGTGTTCCTCTTATTCAAATTTCAAGTGTTTGCTTCAATCTATGAAAGTCTCTTGGGGGTCATGACTTCCTGTTTATTACCATCCTCCTGTATACTACCATAAAAATCTGAGGTTTTTTCAATACTCAATTGAACATTTTGGGTTATTGATTATCTTTGATTCAGCATGGACATTGTTGAGAACAATCTTCTCTGAGCAGGGAGATCAAACTTAAAATTATCTCCAGAGGTCCCTTCTAATCTCTATCATCCTGTGATATGGATGCCATCACTAAGTCATTTTTACTTCTCCACCTGAAAGTACTTTGGCTTTTGTAACTTTCTTTGATCTCTTAAGAGGATGTGTATTAACTGTTCTGATGTGTTTGATGGACCTTCAGAGTTTTGAATGGCATTTAGATGAACATAGTTGTTCATAGTTACTAACATTTAAACTGGGTTTCTCACCAATCTCTTTCTGTATCATGCAGACCTGGTGTATGCGTGTAATTCTGTTACAAATACACAGCTGGTTCATTTTGTGTGGTCACTGGCAAAGTCATCTTGGTTTTAGACATAAACTAAAGCAGTGATGAAGCAGCTACATTCCCCAGATTGAGTCATAATGTGTCTCTGCTTGATGATATAAGCTAAAAAACAGCAGTTTTAGCAACTTATAGAAGAGAAGTTGTGTTACTAAGGGCCAGTGATTACACTGGTGTGAGGTAGACTCATACACTTCCAAGCACTGAACTTTTCAAGTAGAACAAGATTTTTAATGGCCAGTTCTGTTCATCAGTTATTGCCATCTCTGATTCTACTGATTTCATTTGCAATGAGTGGTGGTTTGGTTCAGGTTCTACACTGATACACTGAACTTCTGTGAGTTCCTGAAATGTTTTAAATTTCGTTCATATTCTACCTTAACTATTATGGTTTTCTTTTGAATTTTACTGAATATTATTGAATTATTTCTATGTATGCACAAAAAAAAAAGGAAGGAAATACCTATGTTTCACAACTCAGAAAAAACCCGCATATGTTAACTTTTGTTAAATTTTGTTCTCTAGTTTGTTTTATTTTTAGAGTGACACTGGGTTTTTTGATCATGGTTCAGTATATACAGCACCAAGCCTGCTGGTGACAAATGGAGCCCACTTGTCTCAAAGCTGGAAAAAGCATCTTAGCTCCAGAGTCAGTAGGGCTTGTTGAGAGAGCTTTAAACTAGATTTGAAGGGGGATGGGGTCAGGCCCAGGCTTGGCAGAGGTAAAGTATGGGAAGGGGAGAACTATAGCAACCACTCTAGTAGCTAAAGGAGGCTTAGAGAGGGAATACCTCCAACAAGCACAAGCAGCCAAGGACATAATTACAAGACAGGACTATGGGGCATCCCTTTGCACCCCTGCTGGGATATTGACACAATCAAATACTTCTATAAAATGCCTGTAGACCAATGAAAAACTGTTGGGAACAAACAGGAGGAACTGGAGATCTGTGTGCAGTCACAGGGTTTCGACCTCAGTGCGGTTACAGAGACATGGTGGGATAACCCACAAGGCTGGAATGTTGTCAAGAAGGGCTGCACAGTGTTTAGGAGAGGCAGACCAGGAAGACACAGTGGTGGAGTTCCCCTTTATGTGTGGTGACACTTGGCACGTATTGAGCTCTGTCTTGGGGGTGGATGACAAGAGAGTCAAGAGCTTATGGGTTAGGATAAAGGGAGTGACTAGTAAGGGTGACACTGTTGTGAATGTTTGCTACAGGCCACCTGATCAGGAGGAAGAAGTGGATGAGGCCTTCTAGAGGCAGCTAGAAGCAACCTCAAAGTCACAGGTACTGGTTCTTGTAGAGGACTTCAGCTACCCTGACAGCTGCTGGAGAAGCAACGCAGCAAAGCACAAACAGTCCAGGAGGTTCCTGGAAAGTAATGATGACAACTTTCTTTCACAGTAGTGGAGGATCCCACAAAGAATTGTGTGCTGCTTGACCTACTAACAAGCAGGGCTTTGTTGGTGATGTGAAGGTTGGGGGCAGCTGCGGCTGTAGTGACCATGAGATTGTGTAGTTCAGTATCAGNGGAGGGGGAAGAGTGTTCCTCTTATTCAAATTTCAAGTGTTTGCTTCAATCTATGAAAGTCTCTTGGGGGTCATGACTTCCTGTTTATTACCATCCTCCTGTATACTACCATAAAAATCTGAGGTTTTTTCAATACTCAATTGAACATTTTGGGTTATTGATTATCTTTGATTCAGCATGGACATTGTTGAGAACAATCTTCTCTGAGCAGGGAGATCAAACTTAAAATTATCTCCAGAGGTCCCTTCTAATCTCTATCATCCTGTGATATGGATGCCATCACTAAGTCATTTTTACTTCTCCACCTGAAAGTACTTTGGCTTTTGTAACTTTCTTTGATCTCTTAAGAGGATGTGTATTAACTGTTCTGATGTGTTTGATGGACCTTCAGAGTTTTGAATGGCATTTAGATGAACATAGTTGTTCATAGTTACTAACATTTAAACTGGGTTTCTCACCAATCTCTTTCTGTATCATGCAGACCTGGTGTATGCGTGTAATTCTGTTACAAATACACAGCTGGTTCATTTTGTGTGGTCACTGGCAAAGTCATCTTGGTTTTAGACATAAACTAAAGCAGTGATGAAGCAGCTACATTCCCCAGATTGAGTCATAATGTGTCTCTGCTTGATGATATAAGCTAAAAAACAGCAGTTTTAGCAACTTATAGAAGAGAAGTTGTGTTACTAAGGGCCAGTGATTACACTGGTGTGAGGTAGACTCATACACTTCCAAGCACTGAACTTTTCAAGTAGAACAAGATTTTTAATGGCCAGTTCTGTTCATCAGTTATTGCCATCTCTGATTCTACTGATTTCATTTGCAATGAGTGGTGGTTTGGTTCAGGTTCTACACTGATACACTGAACTTCTGTGAGTTCCTGAAATGTTTTAAATTTCGTTCATATTCTACCTTAACTATTATGGTTTTCTTTTGAATTTTACTGAATATTATTGAATTATTTCTATGTATGCACAAAAAAAAAAGGAAGGAAATACCTATGTTTCACAACTCAGAAAAAACCCGCATATGTTAACTTTTGTTAAATTTTGTTCTCTAGTTTGTTTTATTTTTAGAGTGACACTGGGTTTTTTGATCATGGTTCAGTATATACAGCACCAAGCCTGCTGGTGACAAATGGAGCCCACTTGTCTCAAAGCTGGAAAAAGCATCTTAGCTCCAGAGTCAGTAGGGCTTGTTGAGAGAGCTTTAAACTAGATTTGAAGGGGGATGGGGTCAGGCCCAGGCTTGGCAGAGGTAAAGTATGGGAAGGGGAGAACTATAGCAACCACTCTAGTAGCTAAAGGAGGCTTAGAGAGGGAATACCTCCAACAAGCACAAGCAGCCAAGGACATAATTACAAGACAGGACTATGGGGCATCCCTTTGCACCCCTGCTGGGATATTGACACAATCAAATACTTCTATAAAATGCCTGTAGACCAATGAAAAACTGTTGGGAACAAACAGGAGGAACTGGAGATCTGTGTGCAGTCACAGGGTTTCGACCTCAGTGCGGTTACAGAGACATGGTGGGATAACCCACAAGGCTGGAATGTTGTCAAGAAGGGCTGCACAGTGTTTAGGAGAGGCAGACCAGGAAGACACAGTGGTGGAGTTCCCCTTTATGTGTGGTGACACTTGGCACGTATTGAGCTCTGTCTTGGGGGTGGATGACAAGAGAGTCAAGAGCTTATGGGTTAGGATAAAGGGAGTGACTAGTAAGGGTGACACTGTTGTGAATGTTTGCTACAGGCCACCTGATCAGGAGGAAGAAGTGGATGAGGCCTTCTAGAGGCAGCTAGAAGCAACCTCAAAGTCACAGGTACTGGTTCTTGTAGAGGACTTCAGCTACCCTGACAGCTGCTGGAGAAGCAACGCAGCAAAGCACAAACAGTCCAGGAGGTTCCTGGAAAGTAATGATGACAACTTTCTTTCACAGTAGTGGAGGATCCCACAAAGAATTGTGTGCTGCTTGACCTACTAACAAGCAGGGCTTTGTTGGTGATGTGAAGGTTGGGGGCAGCTGCGGCTGTAGTGACCATGAGATTGTGTAGTTCAGTATCAGGTAAGGAGGAAGCAGCGCAGCAAGTAAGGTTACGAGCATGGACTTCAGGGGAACTAACCTTAGCTNACAGTCCAGGAGGTTCCTGGAAAGTAATGATGACAACTTTCTTTCACAGTAGTGGAGGATCCCACAAAGAATTGTGTGCTGCTTGACCTACTAACAAGCAGGGCTTTGTTGGTGATGTGAAGGTTGGGGGCAGCTGCGGCTGTAGTGACCATGAGATTGTGTAGTTCAGTATCAGGTAAGGAGGAAGCAGCGCAGCAAGTAAGGTTACGAGCATGGACTTCAGGGGAACTAACCTTAGCTTCTTCAGGAATCTTCTTGGAAGAATCCCAGGGGAACAGGCCCTGCAGGGAAGAGAGGCCCAAGGGAGCTGATTGATATTCAAGGGTCACTTCCACCATGCATCCCAATCCATGATGCATCCCAGTGAGCAAGAAATTGGATAAGGAGGCGAGAGACCTGCATGGATAAATAAAGAACTCCTGTTGTTACCGAGGTGTAAGCAGGAAACACACAGGAGCTGGATGCAGGGTCAGGCCACTTGGGATGAATATAGAGAGGTTGTCAAAGTAAGTAAAAATGAGAAGAGGAAGACCATCTGGAATTAAAACTGGACAAGGATGTCAAGGACAACAAGAAGGTCTTTTCCAAATACATCAATAATGAAAACAAAGGATATGGGCCTGTTACTAAATGGAGGGGAGACCTTGATAAAAGAGGATGCCAAGAAGGCATACTTAGTGAATGCCTTTGTTACATTGGTCTTCACTGATGAGGCCAACCCTCAGGAATCTCTGACCCAAGAGACCAGGGTAAAGGAATGTTGGAAGGAAGAATTTCCCTTGATCAAGGAGGATTGGGTTAGAGAACACCTAGGCAAACTTGGTCCTGCCCCTCCACTCAGTTCTTGTGAGGCTGCATCTGGAATACTCCGTCCAGTACTGGGCTCCTTGTTACAAGAGAGACATGGAGCTCCAGGTGGCAGTGCCTGTACCAGCACTGTCTGTTTTAAAGACTGTTGTTCAGATCTCAGATGGTATAGATACGTGTAGCTCTGCAGAATTATTTGAGCTATCTGCAATTGTGTGATACCAAGACTTGGTCTTCTGTATAACAATTGCAGTTGGACATTTTCCCCTTCTTTTTAATGAAGGTAGGACTTGACATAGGCTTTCTGTGAATAATTGTGTGTTTTTCAAAGTAAAGCAGAAAAAGAAAAAGGTCACTATTTCCTGGAGAAAGCAATTCAGTTTCCATATTTTCAGGCTTATGTTGAGTCTCAGTATATGAGAATTAGTCGTTAGATGATAACTTGTTTAACCTTTGGTGCAGTTGAGAATCAGGGGAAAGGCAATAATATGGGTGTAGGCAACATACAGAAGATCACAGGTACTCTTAAGGTAGTGGAGGCCTTGAGTGAAATCAGTGTGTGAAGTGGTTTCCACTGGGACCAGAGGGGTGTTGCAAGCTCTGCAGTCCAAGGGTTCTCCTTATGTGCTTTATGAGCTTTTTCAGACAGCAGCATCTCTTTGTGATTTTCCCCTGTTCCATTGCCTTTGGAAGAGGACTGATCTAGGGCCTCCTACTTCACTGTCAAGAGCCTATAAAGAAATACTTTACTGTTTCCAGGTGTTGCTGTGGGATCTTGTGACAAAATCGTGCTTCTTCACTGCTTGATATGAACTTGGGTCTCAACTCTGCCCTGGTTTTTAACCTCTTGGTTTCTCACTTACCCACAGAGAAGAACAAACACATCTGTACCACTGCGTCCTTATCTGGTTTTAGGTTCTAAGGTCCAAATCTATTTTAAAAACAGTTTGGTACCACAAATGGAATTAGAGAGAGGAGGGTTTTCAACACTTCTGAAATTCCACTTCTAACACCTTTGGTGTCTAAATACCATAAAATTACTGAATTTTCTTTTCTTTTATTCTTTACTTTATTTTCATTATGTATGACTCTAGGAGAGACCTTTTTTTTCCATCACATTCCTATATCATTTTAATACCTGAGGAGGACAGAAGTCCTGCCTAGGACTGGCAGTGTAGCAGGACTTTCAAAATGTACCTAGATACACACTGACAGGAATTATCAGAAGGGAAGAGGGAGAGAGAAAAAATTATCTACCCAGACCTCTGATTAAAGCACTTACCTTTCAAGGGCTGTGTCAGGTTGTTTGTTGAAGCTGTTCCATCACATAGCTGAAAATTTCTCATTTCCTTCGTTTTTTTTTTTTTTTTTTCAAAACCAGAGTAAGGACTTTTTTCAATAATCACAGCTTGAGACCAGAGGTAGATAAGCCTGTGTCAGTAACTAAGAAACTTTAGATTTTAGAGAGATTATGAAGAAATTATCTGAGGAGGAGGATTAGATGTGAAGGCATAGGGAAAATGCTAAATGAGTAAAAGATGTTTTATCTTGAGGCCTAACTGTCAGGAAGGAAATTCACATCTGATGATGAAAGAGGGCAATGAAGACCATTTCAAGGGAAAATAAAACCCTAGGTTTGGCATGGTGATATTGAGCTGGTACCTATGCATCCTTGAGGAGAGAGGTAGGTCAAGATTTTCAAACTGTCAATCGAAAACGTGTTTTTGAGGATTCATCTCTTTGATTCTCTGGTCTTCGGTTACAGAATAAGGTAAAAAGAGTATTAGTAGAAACTGCATTTCATCACCTTTTCAAAGAATAAAAATTATTCAAGCAAAATGTGCTAAACAGCCGTTACTGTTAAATATAAATAGTTCTCCAGACTGGAGCGTGATTAGATGTTGGTTACATATGCCCTGAATAAATTCATTTTAATTAGATTTTATCACTTTTATTACATTCTGTAATGTGCATCTAAGAAACAACACTTCTGTCTGTTAAATTCTAGTTAAATCTGACTTTTTTGTAGTCAAATGGAGCTTGTCTATCTATGACTTGAATAAAGAAATAGTAATTTGCATTAGGCATGTTCATCACTGTTGATCTTTACCCTAATTTATAAAATATCCTTTCAGCTTTCTTGTTCAACAGAAATTTTGCAAAGCTTTTAGTAAGTCTTTGATAAATGCAAAAGGTTTGTGGTGCAGCCTGTCAACAGAGCTTTTGGCAGAGATACAGAAAATGGTTGCTTTAAGGAAATTATTTATAAATGTTGTTTAGGAATATAAAAATATTTAGATGTTTGGAGAAAAATGTTGTGCTGCTGAAATTATTTTTGTTATGCAGTTACTTTGCCATGTTTGAAAAGGAAAATAAAAAAAGTGTGACTGATATTGTAAACCTCTAGTTAACATAAACGAGTACTATATGCTGGGATAGTGGTTGATTTCACTTGTAGGATAGCATTTTGAAGCTGTCAGAAAAGTGGAAAATAGTAGTTGATCATGTTGTACTGGTAGCAGAGAACGGTTGGATTTAGCAAGTGCCCTCGAGTGCTTATGCTAACAGCATCACCCAAACCCCTCAGCTCATAGGGATGCTGGAATAAGAGACTACCTCAAAAGTTAGGGACTGTTTTGTTCAGCAGGCTGGCTGCTCCAGTATTGGATTAATTCAATTTTTTTAATACCTTGTAGACCAGGATTTAACTTTACAGTTCCATAGTCCACTCGATGTGGTCTTTTATCCTGCTCATCCACTCAGTTGTCCAGATAACAGAAGTGTGTATTTTTTAACACAGTAACTCTAGATTTAATAGAAAACTCAATTCCCATAATACATAGTATTATCAAAGACAAGTAGTAATTTGTATTTTGAGGTAAAATTTCTCATGGTACAAATTAAATTGTGCATTAGACTTTGTACTGTGAGAAAGTAATTTCTGGGGTAAAGGACAATACATATATTTATCTTGTTTATTGAAGGTTATGTCCTGCATTCACAACTTCATTATATGCATCTTTTTTTTTTTTTTTTTTTTATTGTATTCTTCTGTGGTCTGTCCACAAACAAGTCCTCTTGTAACAGGGCTGAAAGTCCCTTTTTCTGGATGCATGTCCAGTCAAATCTCTATTTCTCTTAGAGTAATGAAGCTGAAGTAAAGCAATGGGTTCTTTAGGTGGACAGAGATATGTTTAAATTCTTAGTAACAGAAGTAGAAGATCTGATGGTTTTATGTAGCACCTCATAGAAGGCAATGGTCTGCCAGAACCTCCAGTGGGAGGCAGCAGTAGCATTGACTTAAATTCTGTGTATGAATTCGTCTTTCTTTTTTATGTCTGTTTCTGCCTAGTGAGGGAGAAAAAAAATATATGGAGTTACTGTAATAGTGGAATAATTAGAAGAGAGAAACATACAGAAACCCTAAAAAATTTTATTAGTGGGTGAAAGTTTTCCTAAATAATTACCAATTAAAATCACTGTATTGTGTGAATTATAAAACTTAGTCAAACAAAAGTTTAGCTACCACTAACACATAATATCCCCCCCTAGAAATCCAGCTGTTTACTATTTTCATATGAATGGTTTTCAGTGTTAACTTACCAATGTCTGGGATTTCACACAAAATCCAACAGACATTTACTGTAGCAGTGGGCACATTCTCAGCATTAATTAGCACTGTGATTTTTGGTGTGGCTGATGTTGCTCAAAGTTGTCAGTAGACCACAGTAGCTGTTTTGCATTTTTTTAAATTTGCTTTCTGTATTTGTGAGCATTCCCAAGATTTGTTTGGTAGTTTCATGTCTGTGGAATTGAGAAGGAAGGTTTGGTGTATTTACAAGGATTCAGGGGTGGAGTACCATTCGATGCAGCCCTTATTGACTGGCTCAATTGGAGGTTTCTTGTGTGATCCCTTCTGAATGGTGTTGCTAGAAAGCAAGCTTTCAAATGTCCAAATACCTGTAAGAGTTTTCCATAGGTATTTTGAGAGGGAAAGAGATAATGCGACTGTTTTGTGTGGTCTGGTTTTATTACATAAAATGAATTTGAGTGTATTTATTGAAAATGGTTTCTGATGTAATGAGACATACCCAAACATTTTAAAGATTGATGAGTTCTGCTAATCCAATGAGAAATTTCTTAATGAGAGACGTTATTACATTCTACCTCCTGTATTATGCAAAATGAAATGTTTATATTAGTGAACAATAATATAACTCTCCTTATGTGTGCTGGGGAATAGCTGTTTTACCACCAAGCCATTAGAGAAATAAAGAATAGAACAGAGAGAGATTGTTTTATAATAGCTTGTGTTTGTACAGTGCCTAGCACAATTGAATTCTCTTCATTTGCTGGCGTTCCTATGTACCACAGCTTAATACAAAACAACATAATTAAGGCTTGTTAAAGATGCTGTTTACAAAGATATGAAGATAAATTATTAGCATCCTAAAAGAATATTCAAATAATGTAAAGTGCAAAAAATAGCTCAAATAGCTAATATCAAGGTGCCAGAGGACAGTAGAGGAGAAAATTATTTTCATAGTAAAATACTGTTATGAAAGACCTTGGAAAATGGGTTGTCTGTTTAATAGTTCTAAAATGCACTGTTGGGAGAAGATGTCTTCAGTAGTAAGAGGAATGTTTTTAAATGTTACTTAGGATTTCCACATTCACTGATTTGGTAGTCATCCCTTCTATTTGTGAGTAGCAAAACTTTTTTTTTTCTAATTTGGTATGAGTGTGCTTGATTATCCTAAAAGATCACTTGTGTTATGTAAAATTTTGCTTGCTTTGCAGTTTACTGCTGATGGTTTAATCAAGTGTACATTGTGATGAATTTTATCCCATCTTACTCTGCTTCACTTGATTTTCTTGTGGTTTTCAGTCAAAATAATTCCTGGATTAGAGGAAGAGATGGGGGAGAGGGAGAAAAGTCATTACAGTAACAGTAAGATTACTACATCTTGAAACAGGAAGCATAAACCTTATTTGGAAAATTTGTCTTATAAGCTAGTAAAGTGGCTGGATCTTGGATCCAGTCTGAGTCTTGCGAGTGGTTTGCAGTGGTGACATTGGGAATCTCTTTGCTCATCTGTAAAGGGACATTTACATGAGTATAATTTTGTGTTGATCTGTGCAAAAACAAGAATATTTGAGTCTTGTAATTTTTAATACAGTTATCAGACACTATCCAAGGAACGAATGCTTTAGAACACTTGTAGAAATTGCCATATGGAAGCAAAAATGGATGTAATGCAAGAGACCAGGACACTCGAAAGAAGGGAAGAAAGAAACAGGAATGGAGAATACAAACATGAAAAGCATGGGGCAAGCAACCAGCAGCTTTTTTTTTTTTTTTTTTTCTGTTGAAATAAAATATTTAATCTAGATAGTGAGACTGAAAAATTCAGGGGCCTGAGAGAAGGTGAAAACTGCTGTATGAACAGATATGGACATTTTTAAACTAATATGACTTCGCTAATGAATCCCTCTGGAAGCTATTTTCATGCAGTATTTCCAACAATATAAATAGGTGTGTGTACATGCTTGCATGTGTTTTATATGTGTGATGGTCTGAAGACATTGTTGAACAGTGCTGTATGGTTCCAAAGACACTCCTTCAAAATAAACATAATAATAAATTATCCAAGTCATCTTCTTCCTGACTGAAACAGTAGCACTGCTTGAATTTGTGGTCACATCTAATGAGAGAAGTGTATTTTTTTTATATGCTATAACTCCTTTTTACAAATTGCAACTTCACTGTTGCTGAGCTTGCTGTTTTTAAGAGACATACTTTGAAGGCTGCCATTGAAACTACATTTTGCTTGATTTTTTTATTTTTTTTTTTTAATCCTAAATGAAATTCACAGTCAGCATTGCTGTTTAGATGGCAGCACTGGAAAGACCAGCTCATTCCTGTAAGACGTGTTTGGTGCCATGCAGGAGATAATGAAAGGAAGAGGAGAGTGATAAAGTGACAGAGCATGCAAGGAAGATTTGTAGTCTTTAACTTGACGTAGATGAATGACTCGTGGCTATCCATATTTCAACTTGATATATGAATGTCAACACCTTGGGAGTAGTTTGGGTACCTGAACCATAAAGCGAGGAAATTCAGGTTATTTTCTGTGCTGTACTTGCATGTCTTGTAGGGAGCTGCAGGACAGTGCTATGGTCTGTGCTGTAAAAAAGTGAGTTCCCTGAAACTCTGCAAAGTGCACACCATGACAGATTTGCATGGGTGATTTACATATTTACTAGTGATAAATGCTTCTTTTTCTCCCCCCGTGTTAAAGAGAGGGAGAAAATCTAGATAATTAGTAATTCTACTGATTATAACTGCGCCTTGGTTCTTTGTCATACTACATACAGGTTTAAGCTTTCTACCAGATATACTGCAAATTACATGTGATAGAAGTAACTCTAAAATATTTTGTTATATGACTATAAGAAAACTTGTTTTTGAGATGGTATCACTATTGTCTTTTTCTTATCTTAAGTCTGCAAGAAGTTCATTTTATTGCTCTGAGGATGTAATGTAGTAAATGCCTTCCCTTGAAAATACTGGGTTTTCTAGGTTACATGCTTCATAGTTTCTTCTGAACAATGTCCTACTTAGTTTCTATCTTAACAGGAAAGTAATAGTCTTTAAGGATCAGGATCCAAAAAAGTCAAAATTGGGTAGTAAAGATTTTACATTTTGTATGCAGACCTAGATTTTCAAAATAGGTGTCTTTTGCTGAAACCTCACATATGAAGAGCCATTGCTTATTAGAAATGGAGCAACAATTCACTGAACTAAAAGTTACTGTCATGCAAGCAGAAAAAAAGTCTCCCAAAATGACAATCTGTTGGTTATATAGTGTCTTCATCACCCTCATTTAAGAAATACGTTTGTGCATGTCAATGAGGAATATTTTGTGTTATTATGGGACTAGAAACAGACAAAACTGAACCTGTGTCTCAGAGGAAATGACATATTGTTACAGTTAATATACAGATGCTATGTCGGGTGTAAGCCATTTAAAAAAGATGATAGTAGATAATTTGCTTATAAAGTAGTTTATATATCTTTTGCAAAGGTTGTATGTGCACCTTCTGAACAGGATATAGTCTATATATAATCCCCTGAAAATGATGAGTAGTGCTCCTAGAGGCAGGTGTTTATTAACAAAATATGGATTTAAGGAGAACTTGAGATGAAGAAAAGGTGCAACTTAATTAAAGAGAATATATTAAAAGGAAGTGCAGAGAATGACTTTTCAGTCTCGCCATGCCTATATTAGTTGCTAATGCAATTCAGTGTTGCAATTTCTTTTCTTTTTAGGGCAGGCATTCATCACCTTTTATGTAAATGTTACCAGAGAGTTATTTTTGAAAGAAAAGACAAAATATATTAAGAAGCCATAAAAAAAGATGCCCTGCTTTCTTTATAAATCAGATAATATAATGCCTTTTTGTTAACGTCTCTTTTTTTTTTTTTTCATTGAAACTAAAAGAAGCGAGCTATCATTAGCTAAGGCTTGTTAAATCTCAGAATGTTTTTAAAGTAGTTTAATCTAGTCACATGTATCTCGAAAAAACCTCCTGAAGCAACCCCATACATAAAAGATAGCATGTCCATTTAGAAAAATTCTTTTGTGTTATATCACTTCACCGGTGTCCGGAGCCAACAGGCAGAGAGTTCATGTAATTTGCATCAGTTGGTTATAAGGGAGGAGTCCACTTGAAGTAGAAGTGTTGCTTTTGGTTTTGAATTTTTAAAGTAATGATAGAGAAGGCTCTCTGAAGATAGAAACTCATTAAGAAAGCCAAGAGCTTTTGGGAGAATACATTCTGTTAGGGTTCTGTTCCCCACTTTGTATGTCTCAGAGCACTCTGGAGCTTCTAATGAAAAAATAATGCAGTTCATTAATCTGGAAAAACTTCTGAAAGTAGCTACATTCTCACAGTATTCTGGGAATTAGTTTGAACATAATTGGTTGGATGTCAATATTAAAAAGCACTCTAATAAAAAAGGAAATGCTCAAGCTATGATAGTTTGCTGCTTCTGATGAAAAATTTAATGAGGCTGAATAATTAACCCCTTCTTTCTTCTCAATCTGCCATGTCTTTCCCAATCTCTGCTTTACGTTTATTGTAAATTTTTTAAGCAATAGGGTTTCTATCGCTGTAATAAGAAGACTACAGTGTTGTCTGTGTGTTGCACTATAGCTAGTTTGCTTTTTCTCTGCAGTCTGTTTTACCTTCATGGCTGGATTACTCAAGAAGAGTATTTGTCAGTTGTCTTGTCTCTCAGCCGTCACTGAGCTGAACTGCGCTTTGTGAACTCTAATCTTTCTTGAGAGATCAACAAGTGTTGAGCCAAGCAGCACAGGATCTGCCATTTACATGATGGTTCCTCTAGTTTGTTTAATGGGACTTTTATCTTCAAACTTCAGGTTGGGAATTACTTCCTTCTGAGGTGTGATCTGTGCCCAAATTCATACACTTCCCAGTTAATGTGTTGTCTCTTAATCACTTATTAAATAATGCGATGAAGCACATGGAAATTTTTTCATGGAGAATCTGTTTTAAGAAAATAAAGCAATAAAACAACAAAGATGACCAATGCAACACACACAAACAGAAAAGCCACCAAACCACATAACTTGAATAAAGGTCATTTACTTCTGATAACTAAGTTGCCACAGAGTGATACAGTATCAGTTTGGTATCCTGTGCACTGTTTTCTAAACTATTTTGACTTTTAGGCAAAGGACAGATAGTCAGATGAGAAATGAAGCATTTAGACTAGTTCTTGAAACACAGTAAGTTTTTGTAGATGCCAAAGTTTTACTGAGTTTTCAAATCTATCATGTTTGATTTGGTTGGGTTTTTTTTGTTTGTTTGTTTGTTGTTTGGTTTTTTTGTTTGTTTGTTTTTGTAGATACAGTTGTTAGGTTCTCATTCCAGTTTCTCATATGGCTTATATTAGCACTTCCTTTTCTGTCTCAGTGGGCGAATAGATGCTGTATGAGATGCTTGTCCCTGTGACCTGGGTCTGGTTTTGCTGCCTGTTCAATAACTGCTCTGTGTTCTGGAGAGAAAACGTGCTTTTACTGCCATAGACTCCTACCTGCATCCAGAAATAGAGGTTCACTCTTTTTGTTATGTTGTGTTAATGCATGTCCAAAGAGAAAAATGAGCTACAAAGTCTTATTTATCTCATGCTTTCAACAGCTAGGAATTTTTATCAAATATGAATTGAAATTAGGAGACAAAGCCTGAACCAGTTGGGTGCTTTTGTAAATGATACTCTAGATCTGTCTGAAGTTAAAACCCCTGAGTATCAGCCACATCATGATGGCAATGCAAACCTGGATTTAATATTCAGCTGCACTCCACAGAGACATTTGGTGCTTCAGAAGACTGCTGTTTCTTTAGAGCCTGCGGCCTCGAAGATAACCTGAAATGCCGGATAAGGAAATTGATAAAGCTGTCAGTAGTGTGCTATGCTCTACTTCCCAGGCTGTGAGCCACCTTGTCAGTGGTAATACTCGTGATGTCATCCAGTATGTGACACTGAGAGATCATACCTTTTTCCTCACTTCATAAGAAGGTGAGAAACTCTTAGTGTATATTTAATAAGCAAAATACATAACCGCCTAAAAGGCGTTTTTTGCTTTTCTCCTGATTCCATTTCATTTAATAATTCTATGATTATTGTCTTTTCATCATGATCGAGAGAGGCAAATCTGAATCATTCTAGCAATACCTTTAGTTCAGCTAGCTAACTGCTGTAATAACACTGTATTTCTGTGTGATTTTTTCCACTGGGAAGATAAAATTTCTGGGTCCAACCTAATATGCATTTATATGCATTTAGCTTCTGTCTTCTCT
Organism: Grallaria varia; assembly: GCA_013396735.1. Taxonomy (NCBI): domain Eukaryota; kingdom Metazoa; phylum Chordata; class Aves; order Passeriformes; family Formicariidae; genus Grallaria; species Grallaria varia. The sequence continues at coordinate 790,340 of VWZG01009757.1, read as the reverse complement.
CAAGGTAACCTTTCAAGTGCTTAACATCAATTTTGGAACATAAGAATCATGAAGTAGCAAAGCCAGAAGTATTCTGCCCTAAAATAATTTTTAGGTTTTTACAGAGAAAATATTTAACTATTATCTTTTATTTTAACAAAAAAAAGATATATTGAGATTAAAAATATATAAATGGAGCTTCTTGTTTGTTGGATATAATCTCCATGAGAGCATCCTAGATGCTTTGGGGTTAGTTTTGTGTTTTAATTTATATTTTATGATAGAAACTCTTTCTTTTTTAGTATGTGTTTTCTAGTATCACGTTCTCCTTAAAAATACTAAGCTTTTTACAGTTCAATACACTGAGACTTTCTTTGTTGCATTGATTAAATTTTAACATAGTTCACAGTGATTGGGCTTTTCCCTTCATGGAAGCATCGTTATACTTTCTTTCCTACCTGTGTTGTCGGAATTACATCTAACTGAAAGAGTGGCCTATAAAGCAGCTTTTCTATCTCATGAACTTTCATTGTCTTTTCAATTTTATTTGAAGAAATTTTCCTCAATTGCTGTCCCTGACACAATATACATTCAAACAAAGTTTCCAGTGTCGATTGTTTTGTGTTTAACCAGCCATGTTAAAATCTACTTTAAAAAAAAAAAAAAAGCTATAAAACGTGTCTTGATCTTATTCCTTTACAGAAGACTCTTAGCTATTAAGTAGATTAGTCTATATGCTTTAGTTAAGGAATAAAACACCTAATCCCTTCAATGAGAAGGAATGGGAAGCAGAAGATGGACTTGAGCTAGGTGTCACTTTGTTTCCTCTTGGTCAGGAAGGGTTTTTAGAAAATGTCGCTCTGTTATACTTCAGAAATGTGGGTGCCTGTTAGAATTTATTCTGAGTATAGTGCCAGTGTAGCTTATCAAGCAGACCTGGTCAGCATACAGGTACTGGAGTTTTGGATTAATGTAAGATATTTTGGCATCTTTTAATTTTTCAGTTGTAATGAAGGAAGTACTTTTTGAGTGATGGGGAAGTTTTATTGTAGATTTTTGTTAATTCTTATATATTTTTAGTTGGTGGTTCAAGGTCTTGTTTGGTTCTACTGAGTTATGTGCACAGCCCATTTCTGTCTCCTTTTTGCTTCTACCCAGGACATTATTCTGCGGAATTGAAATAATGAAAAATGCTACTTGTTCATGTGGTTCTTGACACCTCCAAGGTGCTTTGGTTGTGTGTAGAGGGAAAAAAAAAAAAATCAATGCAGTATATAGGTAAAAAGGAATTTACTCCTTGAAATAGCAAAGAAATCTCTGAAAGTTAAACTTTTCAGGTATAATACCTGTCATTTTGAAATCTGGTAGATGAGTGCCCTTGGCTTGGCTCTTGGCAGTGATTTTTTATTTAAATAAGCTTTTCATAGCTATTCGATTTCCAAAGCTGGGAATGTAATGTGTGTTTAAAAATAACTGGTTTTAAAAAAAGATTCAAAATGAGAACATATTGTTAAAAAACTTAATGGAAAAACTTTCAATCTGAAATTTACTCCATGATAGCTGCTTTTGAGACCAGCAGTTTAGTATGATTCCAAGCTTCTGCTTTTATGTGCCTTGATAATAGTGCACCAATCTTCAGTGCTGGTAAAGACAGAGAAACTGATCCTAGTAGCACAAAAGAAATGCCCGTTTTAATTTCAAAGGTCATGCAGGTGTAATGCCTTTTGATGAATTAGTAATCAAGTAATTATTTTTTTGATAATTTTGGGTACTCTTTGTTTCTGTGACGTTTAAGATTATTTTATTTTTCAAATTTAGTATCCTTATGTAGCTTTTCTGTATTTGGAAAAGTAAACCATCATTCTACTGCAGGGAAGCACTGAATGTCTGACCATTCTTTCAGCTCTGACTGCCTGCAGTTTCAGTGTCATCCAACTATTGACACTAGCTAACAAGACAATTTTTTTAGTTTGTTTACAAACAGTAAATTGGGTGAGGCAATTTAAAAGGTAATATTTATTCTCTTTCCAGTGCAATTAAGGGTTTCTTTGTGAATTTTATTAGAGTCTATTTTATTTTTATTGATGTGCTGGTAAGAACACATTTCACAAGCATAATCTGGTGCTTCTGTGTTTTTTGAATATTCTTAAGTATTGTGGTGATTAAAAGTAGCCTCTTGGCAATCCCTACATCATTGTAGTGGTGCTACAAAATCACTTAATGTAGTTTTCATTGCTGAAAACTCTTTGCTGTCTGTTTCTCTGTCAGGATTTCTGACATCCTGACAGATTACTGTAGCTCAACAGATGGTCTTAGACTCGATCTTTAATCAGTAAACACAGACTGAAAGTTTAGAGTTTATCTGTTTCATTTTTAGCTATGGGCTAGTAGTGGGGAAGATGGATCCACCCAGTTCCATGAAGTGGCTATAAAGAGTGCTCCTTGAACAGTAAATGTTGCTGTGAAATGCAGCTAGTGCTGCTGTCATTGGGGATTGTTGTGCTTCAGTTTTAATGTCTTTTAAATCCTCATTTATGAAAAAAACCCGGTTTTATTCCACTTTTTAAAAAAGCCCATCACAATTTTCAAAGGGAGCTCAATTAATTAACCTCATGTAAGAAAAGATAAGTACCTGAGAACAAATAAGCCAACAGAAGTCTGTATTTTGCACTAAATATACAAAATAAGGAGATTCTTTCATGTGGGTTTTTGCCTTAGTTACGTATTGCATAGAATTCTTATTACTTTTAGTTAATTTTTCTGAAGATTTGAAACAAACTGTCTAAAAGTATATTCCCAAAAAGTATTTACAATGTCACAAAAGTATATTTTGAAAAATATTTATTTATATATCTCAAGTTCTTAACTGTTTTGGTTTTTTGGTTTTTTGTTGTGTTTTTTTTTAACATGAGATATATGTGAAAGCTGCCAATACAGTGGTTGATTGTAAGTGAAACTCACAGCACTATTAATACTACTTTATCAACATGTTGTTTTCATACAATATGTTCTCTTTGTGTGAGTAAGAGTATTCTGCCATTAGTTCAGTGAATTTGATGACAGGTTGTTTTAACTGCATTTCAGAATATAGAGATAAAATCATGATCTCTATAAATACGTATCTCTGCCAACCAGAACTAGCTTCTTCTCTTAAAATGTAGAGAAACCTTCATTCCTGTCAGTTTTTTAAAAGTTTGGATTTTATTCTTTGTTAGAAACAAAGGTTCTAGGTAACAGGAGAAAATTAACATTTTGCTAATCAAACCTCTTTTTCAATACCTTGATTCCTTCAAATATGAGCCTTAATTTAATCAGCAGAGATTCTGAGTCTTTTTAGTCTGTTTAGTCTGTTAATGTTGTCATGTTTTGTATGTCCTGAAGTAACCTGTCTTTCTTTAAAGCTTCTGCTGCTGTTTCTGAGAGGAGAATTATGGCTGGCTACCTGCTGCTTGAAAGTGTAACTTGAAATGATACCTTCTTGCATTATTCCTGGTGTTTATTCCTATTGTTTTATATAATGGAAAATGTAATTAAGTTATTCTTAAATGAAAAATGCAAAGCCTTTATTAGCCTTTCTTTCTGTTGTTTTGGGTAACCTGCCCTAACTAAGGATTTATTAATGGTAAATAATTTTGCTAATTATTGGTGACGGATTGGATGAATTATTAGTAATGGCTGGATTTCAACTCCCTCTTTCTTCCCCCTAAGTATAGTATCTTGGATATTCAGTGTTTAGAACTGCATTAGAAAAACACACCATATGGTATTGCTTGTCTTTCCTGATTGAATGTAGCAGCTGTAGCACCAGCTGTTACTTTGCAGATTCCTGAGTAGTCTGTATGGATTTCATCTGTAAGTGCTCAGACATTCACTTTCCTATTTGTTTTCAGCATGGATTGTCTGAAAATTAGATTATGATTTATTTGAAGATATGGAAGGTATCCAAGTATGGATATTGTTTAAAAGTATTTTCATTTAGTAGTTTGAAACTTTATATGCAAAATAAAAGCACAGAATTATTTGGCATTTTTGTAATGTGTGGACTTTGCTATTATTTTTGTAAAGTTGTACATGTAGAAGTAATCAATCGTATTTCTTAAAAACATATATATAAAGAACTATATGGAGTCAGGTTACATGTATCATGTTTCCTTGTATTAGGAAGGACTACATTATAAAAACATTTCATGCGTGAACTCTTCATATTTATTGGGATTTTAGAGTTACTGAACTATTCTAATTTCATTAATTTCATTTTAATTTCATTAATTTCATTTCATTAAATGTATTTCTCAACAATATAAACACTTGGTTATAATAAAAGCTAAAAGGCTTTTGTTGGCACTTAGGAGTTTTGTAGTAACTGGATCAAAATAATTTTCTGTGTCAGGGCTTGGATAGTATTGATATTTATTTATTTTAAGTTTCCAGTAAATTTCTATTTTCTGTTGCATTTTGCTCATGGTGAAAGTAGAATCAGCAGAACTAAGAGGGGTCTTTGGAATGCTGGAAAGAGCAGGATATTCCCAGAGTGACTGTAAGAGCATCCAAAGTCTTGTGAGGCAGAGGTTCAAGGAGAGTTTGTACCTTGAAGTGGTGGCATATAGGATGATGTTTGTAGTGCTGTGGGGATGACTATACTGTATAGCATCATCTTATTAGTGTGTTTTTGTTCCCTCTCTTTCTCTCCCAAACCTGGTGGATGAGAACCTTTGTTCCCCTCAGGTGCCTGTTCTGTAGCCTTTCCTGTCACTGCTTTACAGGTAGGTGTGAGTTCCCTGACTGCTCCCTGCCTGCCAGAGTGTGTGAATAGTTTCAAACATTCATAGTCATTCTCGTTGGATGGATTATTGATGAAATTGCTGTTCAGATCTGATGACAATTTAATACAGTACATGAGAACTGAACTGAGTGACCTTTGCTGCAATTGATAAGTGACCACCTAATTTATCTAACTTAGAGGAAGTACTGTGAGTGCTGCGTAAACTGTCTTCGGCAAAGATATCTACAATTCATCTTGAAAAGGTTGAGTGGGCAGTAGTAATCAGAAAAGGTCAGAGAGCCTGATTTAAGGTAGTTTAAATCTACTGCTCGTTTTCAGAGGTAAAAGTACATGATGTAACCAAGTGACCAGCTCCAGTGTTGGTGAGTCTGGTGGAGGCAAACCAGTGTAGAACACTGTTTAAGGAGTGTCACCTAGGCTGTCAGTTTGTAAGTGCTAGACAGAACAAAATACAAGTTTTAGACTTGTCTTCAATTTTTACAGAAGATATGTAGTTACTTAGATTTATCATAAAGTTGGTGTACATGTTGTTAATATTTCACAGAATCAGACACAAATGCTAAACCTTTTTCTTTTTAAAACTTAATTAGACAAAGTTCAGTGTGCATTTCTCATAGCACTGATGCACTATTGCAGAGAAGGACTGTACTTACGTGGTGGTGAGGGTAGAGTCTCCTTTGGATTGTCCTAAATTGGCTTGTATGAAGTATCCCAGAGGTAGAAATGTAGCCTCTTCCATTTCTTATCCTTATCTTGGTCAATGATGAGACATACGTAAACACAGGACACTTTAGTCTATGTTTTAGCACGTTTTAATTTTACCCTTGCTCATTCCATAGGACTGCAGACACCGTTCTAGTGTGTATACCCATGTGGACGTGTGTGTACGTGCTTATTTACCCAGTGTACAGTGTGACTTGATTGAAGTTTCATTACAAGCTTGTTAACAGCTAGGTTAAAGAGAGTGTGTAGACTGTCTGGTAGTTAATTAGTTCCCATCAGCAAAACTATTAGCACAGTAGGTCAGAATTATTCCTGCCAAGTAAAAGCTTCTGTAATCAGTACTATATCTGGGTCAGAGACCAGTCTGATCACAAATACTGTGGTCGCTTGGGCCTGGAGGGTGCAGGGTCAGAGTCATTGGTACTGCAAAGCTGGCAATGCAGAGCTGCTGCTCTGTCACTGATAACAGTGCTGAACTTTAGCGGTAGCCTTTTATTTCCAGTTTTTGCTAGCACTGTGGAGTATCAGCCATTGCCAATAATAACGTTCAAGAACAAGGCAGAAGCTTGCGTGATGAATCACCGTCGTGGGAGATGTGTGAATTGGGATGTTTTTTCTTTCAAAATATAACACTAATAAAAAGAGCAAAGAGAGCGCTCTGTGGATTGCAGGAAGAACTTTAGTTTCGAATATTCCCCGAAATGAGATTAAAACTCAAGCAGAGTTATACGTTAATACCAAAATCCAGTATTTTTATTTTATTAATTTTAAAATAGGCAAAGAGAAAGGAAAGGAAAAACAGAGAAAAGCTGGGAAAAGCTAAGATTCCTTTAAAAGCATAGCACAGTTTTACCACCATGTTCTACCTTTCTGCTGAGTTGCAGGGGGGGCAAAGCAGTTTCTGCTTTTTTTCCTTCTTCTCTCTGCCACTTTTGATGGTTGTCCTCTGGCCCCGGTGGGTCTGGCAGCATGTTAGAATACAAACTTCTGGAATGCAGCCGCGAGGAGTGGTCCCATGTTCTAGCTGTGTTCCAGCCAGGCAGCCGCTGGGCAGTGCAAAGTCCCGATTACCTTCTCGGCAGGCAGTGACTTTGGCTCTCAGGAATATGGTAGGGATGCAGTCACAGGGTTTTTCAGAGCTCACTCACGCAGCATGGCTGGTTTCTGTTCTCCCTGGGCTGGCAGTACCTCAGCTCCGGTCATAGGCTTTGTAGGTGGTGGTGAGGAGAGGTGGGCAGGAGAAAGGCGGTCAGTTCCAGCCTCTTTAAGCAGAGAGACTTGCAGAGTTGGGTGCCTCTCTTACCCTCCTCTCCTGGTTTTCCACAGTTTTTGCTTCACTTTTTATAGGGCTGTCATATATAATAATACTACTTAATTTCTGTCACTGTTGTTTTCTTTCTGTGCATTTCATGTGTACTCACAGAACATTTGGGCGCCTTTTGTAATAACTTGAAACATAAAGATACATTTTTCTTTCAAGTAGGGAAAGAAATTGTGAGCCAAGTTGCATGCTAGAAAATATTGCTGATGATAGTTGTGCGGAAAACAAAAGCATATGGAAGGTGCAAATGGGTAAATCAAGAAAATACTTCCCTGTTGAAAGGACACTTTTTTTTTTGTACTTTGAGTGTACCTGTTCATTTAAAAATAAAACAATACTTTTTCCAATGTTTAAAAGAATGCCATGAAAATATTTATGAAATATGCTGCCTATGCACCTGTCTGCCTATCTTACTTCTGTTCATTATAGTAGACTAGAAATTTTAAGATGTGCTCACATCCAAATTTTTTTCTCTTACTGCTTCCAGCTGAGAGACTCTAATGCCTGTATGTCAGTGTAACATCACTATTTTGATTTGGAAATTGAGAATTTTCATTGCACTTACTATTATTCATTTCAGAAGAATAATATTTATGTATATTTTGGTTTATCCGTCTATCCTTTGCTTTATCCTGCTTTGTTGGGTTTTCTTATCATTTTCTTAAAAAGTAGATGAATGAGAGAAATCATTTAGTACTGTTTTCCAGGTGAGTTTCAATAAAGGTTTCATTTTGATCTATGAATAGCAGAACAATATGGCAAATTCAAGCTGTTTTTGGCATATTGGTAGGTTCTAAAATGATAAAGCAGAACATCTGTTTAGAATTCATAAGCCCTGTTTAAGTTAACAATTTGAGGTTCTTTTATAATGAGCAAAACATCATAGGTGATGAACCAATATATGACAGTGTTTAAACAGAAGACTGTGCTGTTACCTGTTCGATTTCCTATGCATTTTTAATTTGTTGTAAATACACATTCTTCAGAAAGAACTTTTCTTTGTCCTTTCCACTGCATCAGCCAGCGGTCTCTGCTGTACTTTGGGTTTTCAGTTTGCATTCGTAAGTGGTATTTTTTCATAGGGCTTAAAAAGTCACATTAAAAATAATGGAAAAATAATGATTGTTTCAGTGCTCTTTGAATTGTTTTTGTGATCTGAAGCCAAGTGCTCCAATGATGAAATGTTCAAATGTTCCAGTGCTATATTCTCTTGTTTTTCTCTCAAACCATGTTTATGGGTTTTAAAAGAAGGAGAAAGGAATAGGGGATATCTTTAGATATTCATGCATTATTTTTACCTGGTTATCAAAACCTCTTCACTTTTGTATTTTCTTATGGTTTTTCTAGTTCCAATGTATAATTCTAACACTCTAGGGATTTTTTTTCTTCCCCATTTATCACAAATTTGCTACAGTCTTGTAGCAGTGTTGCAACATTCAGTGTAACGATTATAGCATCTACATTAGAATGGGTTTATTTCAGACTATATTTTCTTAATTACTGTATAGATGTTTTCATTAACTGGTTTGGAGTATGTGAGCATGTTGTTTAGGAGAAATCATCTTCTAGTCCTAACATCTTATGCTTATATGGTCACATTCTCTTTGAGTTGGCATGATCTGCTCTCTGACACAGGCTTGTGCTGCCCTGCTTCTTGACCTTGCCTTTCTTACTTTTAGCTTTTCTTTGCCCCCCTTATCACAGTACTGAAGGTGCACTCTGCAGTTTTCACCTTCAAGGTCCTGTGGTGCTGGTACTTCTTTCCACTCTATAAAGCTTCATTAGTTTGTTAGTAAGCAGCTTAGTGTTGAATGAACAAACTCCTTTGTTAAATGTTGGTGTTTTTCACTGGTTAGTGCTAGGAATCAAAATAAGGTCTCTTAAAGGGCACAGTCTTGTTCCATGTGTCAAAGGGCTTCTGGAATTATTTTTAGCAAGTGTACCTTCTTAGTTGTCATCCTCACATTCATCTAATTGCTCATTGTATGACTGAAATAATGTAGTAAATAAGAAATGCCTTGATCTTAGTGATATATCATAGAGCCATAGAACTCCTAACATACAGCCCTTTTAAAACAAAAGTCTTTGGAATTGCTGGAATTGCTTTTTTCTTACAGGCAGGCTTTGCCAGGAGTTTGGAAATGGATTACTCCAATAGCAAATAGTGCTGGGGGAAATAGTATATGCTGTAAAATTAATGAGTGCATAATAATACACCTTATTATCTAATACAACTTATTATCTAAATATCAGTTGCAAATGGTGCGATGATGTTGTTTTAAACTTATCTAGCCCTTCCACAACTTCTCAAGTAACAGTATCTAGTATTTAATTATTTTGGTCATGTTGGAATTAAATATACAAGGCCAAAGCATCTAGAATGTATATTAAGTGAATTCTTAGATAAAAATAAAAGCACAACTCCATTGTGGGCTATGTGTTTGTATATTGGACCCCAAACCAGTATTTGGGCCCATTTCAATTTTCATGAGAAAGTGCTAAGAGAGAGAAGCCCTTGAATGGAACAACCAAGTACGTTTACCATGCCCTGTGGTTGTACTTTTATTTTCTTGCCATTTTTCTTTCCTTTGTCAAAGCCAATGCTTCTTGGAGTATCTCTTTCTAGGAAACTGACTTTGTTGTCACCCATTTTCCTAATTTTGGACCTAATTACATTAAATAATCAAATGCACAATTGAAATCTGAAAGACACTTCATAGACTAAAATGTTCTTAAAAAATATGTGAATGTGAGTATCCGGGAAGGAAACCCACAAATTACTGTCCCCACTGAGGATAGTCAAGTAAACAGCTTTTACATATACTGGTCACAGTTCAACATTCTCTATCAGTCGTATATCAGTTCTTCTGCATTTTTTCACTCAATACCAGTCAAATTTGGGTATCAGTCTATAAATGCCATACTACAGCTGGAATAAAGGATTTACTCTAAATTCACTCTTTGTATCTAATGCTTTTTAGTATTTCTTCTCAGTGTGTGGCCTGGTTCAAAATTAACCCAGTGTTTGGGTCCTCCCCTGACGCTGAAGCTGAGATACTGCAAACCACCACGTCAGAGAGGAATCTTGCTGTCCTTGCCCTGCACCCACACTGATGAGTTGTGCTGGCTGTTGAGTGAGTGTGACAGCAAGCATATGAATTCATTGGTGTCATTTGGGCTCAGAAACTGCTCAAAAGAAATTCTGCCAGTGGCTGTGGTTCTTGTGCTGGCTGCGCTGGGGAAAGCATCCTTGTCCTTTCCTCCTTTAGCCATTATATAATTGTCTGTGTAACACTGCCAGATTTGCTGGCTCTGTTAAGAAGCTGCTGGTACCAGCCAAGGTTTTAAATAGTTACAGTGGGCACTCAGCAATCTGTGAACAGAGTGGGAGAGACCTGTCAGGGCTTATTGCATGCTTTGGCATAACTGGTAAATTGCTGTTTCTCTGGGTGAAAATCTTCCTTCATGCTGGAGTTGTTGCCCCCAGCTCTAATATCTGCTTACAGAAACCATAAGATTTCTTGAGACATGGCAACTAACGCTACGAGACTTTGAGACTGGATGTGGCACTCAGTGCCATGATCTAGTAATCACAGTGGTGTTGGACCAAGGGCTGGACTTGATGATCTTGGAGGTCTCTTCCAACCCAGCTGGTTCTATGATTATGTGATTCTGGCAGCAGTGGCATGACATCTCCCTCTACCCCACCTTCCCAAAATCTAAACTCTACTTAAGAGTGTCTCTGGTAGTGAAGGGACTCATGATGGTAGTGGCAAGGGATCTGCTTTGTAGACATTTGGGATGTTTGTGTAAGTTGTATCTTCCTTTCTGATTTTAAGGTACAATTTAGTGACTATGAAGAGCCATTTTTGGCATTTTGTGTTTGTACAAAGACACAGAGATGTACAGAATGTGAGAAAATGCTGTCAAAAACTGTTCATGCTAATGAAACATGTAGAGCTGAGAAAAAAAAGGTGAGAAGACATTTTACTTTAAATCCCAATCGACCTATAAAAAACTCCCTTCTTAATACCAATTGTATTATGTAATGCAATGCTTTTCGCTTCAAAATTTTTTATGCATGTATGCATCTAATTACGGATTTCCTTTGCTTATCAGAAAGGATGACCCAAACCAGATATCCAAATATTTGAATGTAACGTGAAGCCAGTAATGTTTAATATATGCAAAACTAAGAGACAGGGCAAATATGGAAGTGCAATGAGAGAGAATCAGACGTGGAACAACAATAAAGGATTTGTTTGCTAAAAGATAAATGCTAGATACAATGAAAAACAGGAATTTGGAGATACAGAAAGAAGCAAAAAGAATGAGGAGTGTTGAAAACATCTAATGAAAAATTTAGTATTCAGTCTATTGACCCCTCAGGCTGCTAGAGTTGCTTTGCTCTCTTAGGTACAGAAAAGAGGGATGAATCCTCCATCCCAATGTGTTTGGATTTTTGATGTGAATGCCATGATGAGGCAAATTCTTTTAAGGTGTCTTCACAGAGATACTGACTTAGATTAGGTGACCCTTGGATAGAAATTATATACATAAGATGTCATTTAATAGAACTAGCACTGTTGGCACAAAGTGACATCTGTAGCATTCTGTGGGACAACTACATAGACAAAAAAAGAGATCCTGAAACTACTGCCCTAATTACAACTTGTGAGACCTGTAGCTAGCTGTGTACCCCAGGGGTCATTACTGAGTCCAGTCTTGCTCAACGTCTTCATTGATGACCTAAGTGATGGGTCACAGTGTGCTCTCAGCAGGTTTGTTGATGACACCAAACATGGAAGAGTGACTGGTATTCCAGAGGGTCATGCTGCCTTCCAGAGGACTTTGACAGATTGGAGAAATGGACTGTCAGGAACCTTCTGAAGTTCAACAAGGACAAGTGCAAAGTCCTGCATCAGGGGAGGAACAGCCCCAGGCACCAATATATGCAGAGGCCACCCAGCTGGAAAGAAGCTCATCAGCAAAGGAGCTGCGGAGTCCTGGTGGCACCAAGCTGAACACGAGCCAGCAGTGTGCCCCTGTGACAAAGGAGGTTAATAGTGTCCTGGGATCCATTGGGAGGAGTGCTGCTAGTGTGTCAAGGATCCTTCTCCCTTACTCGGCACCAGTGAGGTCTCACCTGTATCGCTGCTTCCATTTCTGGGTTGTTGGTTTGAGGTAGGGAATCTAATCTTGTAATTTCTGTAGAGAATAATTATGTAAACACTACCACAGTGATTCTCAATGCACAAACCCAAACATTAATAAGTTTGTATTAAATTTTGTTTGGAAAAAAAAAGAAACATGCAGGTAGAGAATTTTTTTGCTCACCTGGGTATACTCGGGTAAATTAGAAAGAGTGGGTGACACACTGAATGGTCCTCAAGTTTCTGAAGGTGCCTGTGGGTTGAGACTGCGATTCAATGTGTCAAACAACCTTCTTCATTTAGTATCATCTGCAAATGCAGTGCAGTATTACCAGCATCAATTCCTGGGGTACTGTGCTTGATAGTGAACACCAGCTACAGCTTGGGCTACTCTTTGCCAGTCTTTAAGCCCAACAGTCCAGACAGTTTTCAAACTGTCTAGCAGTCCCTCCAGTCTTCATCTTTTTAATGAGGGTACTGTGGGAGTCAAAATAAAGACTTCTTGAACTCAAGTTATATTGCACTCCTTTCTCCTCACATAGAGGAATGAGCTTCCCTTGGTAAATCTATTTTGAACATTCATGATAATGCTGCCTTATTATCCTTTCTGTCTCTGTGAGTAATTCCCCAGAAGATGTGCCTCATGACCTTGGCGGTGACAATGCTGAGGCTGGCCATGCCTGTGAGTTCGTGTGTCTGCCCAGCTTTTGCCATTTCTCCCATTGTCCTCCTCCAGTTTTGCAGACCACAGACAGTGATCTTGAAGACACAGCAGCCTGTTCAGCACCCACACCTGAGTACTCTCTACTTCTCTGGGTTTTCATATGTCCCATTTCTTTAAGTAAAAGTTTCTAACTTGTTACTCACCACTGTTGGCTGCCACACTTCTTCCCAAACCTTGCTATGGTCTGTGAAGATTGAGGCAATAAAATTGTTGAACTGTGTCAGTCATTGCCATATCATCCTTCACTAACCAGCCCCCATCCAACCCATGTTTTCTTTGAACTTCCTTTTGCTGCTGATAAAGTATTTAAATGAGTGTATTTTACAGATGTGACTTACACAACCTATACATTTGGGATATGTTTTTTATATGGTGCACATCTTGTTTTGGTAATTTGTGAATGTTTTTCAGTATAGTAAGCCTATTCTATGATGTATAGCATCTGTCTCCAGCACTCAACACTTTAGCTGAACTTGAATATTAGGGTAATATTTTACTTGAATATTAGGGCAATATTTCACTTGTATACCTCCTCTAAAAGGCCAATTAGTATTTTTATGCTTTATTTCTTCTCTTATAATTCCAATAATTTTTTGAATGCCATGTGGATCTCATATTGTCTCTTTAAAGGAGGAAAAAGCTTCCTAGATGAGCATTTGCTTTTCTTGTAGACAGTAGTATATTAATTTCATTTAATTTGAGTGACATTTGACAAGAAAACAGAATTACGCAACTCTCTGAAAATGGATGAGCAAGGTCTATATACAAGGGAAGAATGAAGTTCCTCAGATTCTGGACAATGATAGTAAAAATCCTTTATTGTTACGTTTTAACAATGGATTCAGAGGTTTTCTATCAATTTTTAAATCAGAATAATAAGCCAATTTTTAAAGTTCCATTTCATTTTATCATTGTAATTATTTCAACATATGACACTGGAGCAGTAAAAATCAAGCTTCCAGGGTGTTGGTTATTAGTGATTTAGCATTGGCTGCACTTGACTTATACTGCTGCTGCCCAAAAAGGTTACACCAGAATCCAAACAGAATGATTTGTATTAATCTGTCTCCTTATAAACATGTACATAAGTCTGGGCTGATTGAATCTGGAAATTAGAATACTTAAATATATGATACATATAGGGAGACTAAAGATTGTGTCCTTCAATATAAAATGAGAAAAGACAGCTTATTAAGTCTGAATGGGAACCCAAGATTTAAATCATGACTACTGAAGTATTCTGTTCAATTTGTTTGCAATTGCAATCATAGTACAGAAAAACTGGCTTATGGAAAAAAATTGCAGGAGTTGACCTTTTAAGAAGTTTTAGGTTTAGATGGGTAATTTCCTGTCTACCTGGCTGTATCTCATAAATGTCCAACCAGCAGACCAGGTTGCTGCAACATGACAGAATTGCCAGCTGGCATAAGAGGAATACACGTGTTTGCTGCTTATTCTTCCAGGCAGTCAGGTATTCCATTGCTGTATATCAAATGCTGCAAAAGCAATATTGAAAGAGGCTCAGCACTCTGCCCCCCAGCAGCCAAGCACCTGTTCTACTTGTGGTGAAGCGCAGCAACACTTTGCTTGAGGAAAAGTTTCACACAGGGATTGTAATTCGGTCCATGTAGATTTATGATATCTGGTCATGGGCCACATGCTTCTGTTGGTATTATTCAGTAGTTCTGTAGACTAAACTCTTCATGACTGTAGGAAAGAGTAGCGTTATTCTGGCCAACTCTGCATGTGCACTCCCTTACAGACTTTCTGTCATGCTAATTGCTAGAGAACTGTCATTTTTGTGCTGGTGATTTTTGAGTTATCATTGCAAGAGGGAAAAATGCTTTCAGATGTTAAGGAATTGTTTAAGCATCCATTGTGCTGCATGAATAAACATTCTGACCATCTGATATTACCTGATGCGGTTACAGGTTGCAGCCTAACAAAGAAAGGGCACAAATTTCCGAGGCTGGTGCATTCAAAGTGAATTGTGATTGGTCTTGAAAGACAAAAAGCTTCTTTATAGAAGAAGCTGGGTTTGCTAAAACAGTATCTGTGATTACAAAAGGGGAATGCTATAAATGAAAGGTGATGAACCCAGTTAAACTATGCATATTTAAATACTATCAAGATCAGTTTCTGTAATCCCTTGAGGTATCAAGAATTATTTTCTTTTGAACCTTAAATTTTATTTATAACTGGCACTGGGACAATTTTATGAAGATTATTTTCTGAATATCATCATAGTGAATACCAATTTAGGATGATTTGGAGCAAAAGGATGGAAAGGGGAATCATTAACACACATACAAAAAAATCAATGTATGGTATCTGTTTGCCAGCTGACTTCAGGCCAAAATAGATTGAAGATCAAAAGTAGTCGAAAGGGAAATTTTGTGTCATTATGAAATGCTTCAACTTGCCTTCTATTATGTGAGTAATGAACCTTTAATTTTGGATTAAAGTGTTTACAGTTGCAGCTTGATGTCTGAGTCACAATTATACATGGTTTTGGTAATCAGAGATGGTTTAGACTGAGAAGCAATTGTGAAACATTCACTGTGAGTGTAAATATGATTTCAATTCCAAGTACAGAGAAACAGAAATAAGTTTTCAAAACTGGATGATTACCTCAATCAAAAGCCAGCAAGAATAGCTCTAGAATTTAAAAGCTGCTTTCAGCCATCTGGTAGAAATGATTCCCTGGAATAGTTGAGTTTGCAATGCAAATTCTCATTTTGTCCAGTTCATCTACCTGTCAAAAGATTTCAGCAATATGTAGAAGGATATGTTCTATAATTTATTAACAAATTACCAGTGAAGATGATGATGAATGATTTTTAATCAGACATTTATAGGAGCCTTTATAGTTAACGATGGACTTTGGTTTATCGAAAATGATAAAATCAAAGTTAGGTGCTGTTTTTCCCATGGTAACTGTTTCTGGTAGTGACAATTGTTCATCTATTTTACTTCAATGATCTTTCATTTTTCTTGATGTCCCAGCATTTTAAAATGTGGTAAACTGCTGGTGATGGTGAAATGAAAAGCACGTCCTTAGCTAGTCTTATGACTTAATAGCACCCCAGTATTTTAATTTTATTGTAATTTTCTGTAGCTATATTGGCCAGTTTTAATAATTGAATATGTAGGGATTTTTCAATTTTCTTCTGTAAGTACCAGGTATACATTTTGAACATTTTAATTTATACTTTAGCAGATGGATATTTCTATAGGGTAAGGCTTTATATGTTTTTGGTATAGTTACCGTTATATACATAAGTATATGTATGTGTGTGTGTGTATAGTTACCATTCTGCTACCCTCCTTTCCATTCCAAAGATTAAAAAAAAAAAAAAAAAAAGCTTTCAATTATAGCCAAGTTATGGACTGTTTGTTCCTCATACATGATACCTTCCTCCCTCCAGTTTCAAAACTCAAAATGCCACCCTACCACTTTTTTTTCTTTCTCCTTGGCCAACTTAAAATAGACAGGCAAACAGCAATCTGAGTTTTAAATTCGTCAGATGCTGATGGTGTATATCCCCTCAACTTCATGAAAGTCAGTTCTAATGTGCCAATTTTAAGTAGCAGAATTTCTGGCTCATTAACTTTGCCTGGAGAGAATGGTCATGGGAGGGTCAGAATTAGATTTCTTAATGTGGATGCACATCCTTGAAAATACATGTTTTTAAAATGTTAAGTAAGCATTAAATAGGACCTCCAGCTGTAGATAATATACTGTCCTCTTCTAGAGTGTATCTTCTCAGAGACAATTTGTGCTTTCTGGTTTTGTGGACATAATGTAGAGTAGTGCTAATAGTAACATTTCCTTTTGAAAAATCATTGATATACTGAGTGTAGTGTAGACAATTCTTAACTCCCTCCTTTTTATATATGTACAGTTAATTCTATCAACATTTAGCACTATTTGATCACTTTAGAATTTTCTTAAAAAACCCAAACTTGACCTGTTGTTTTTTCTGTTCTACTGACCATCTTTTCTGCAAAAACACCAGAACTACTGTTCCTATGTCCAGCCTTACAGAAAATTTCACATGAGGTTTGTGAAACACAACAGCAAAACCACTTTATTCGCAGATCTTGGGCATATTTTAACATATTGACATGAGCTTTCTTTTCCGCTCTTTAAATAAGTGCATTGCACTAAAAAGAGGGAAAGTGAAAAAAATGTGAATTACTATCTGTAGTAGTACAACACTAAAAATAGAAAGAATATTAAAGACAAGCTCTTTTTTTCAAGGTTGCACTGTCGCAGAGCAAGTAATCATATATTGACTGGAATAATTCATTCCACCATGCAGTACATTTCTTCAGAGCAGAACTGTAAAGTCACTGTCTTTTGAAAGAGATACCCAGGAGTCTCTCCACAGGCTGCAAGTAAATTGGTGAAATCAGAAGCAAAATACTCTACAAGAGAGAAAGAAAATTAAGCAATTTTGCTCCAAATTTGAAAGTCATCTTGCTATAATAAGAGCATCTTGTTTTCCCATACAACTGCTTATAACTCCTGGTGATCTGTGACATCATCATCATGGCTAGGCTTCGCGAACGAAGATTTGGGAAGGGCTCTACCCACGCTTGCTGCAAGCACGCTGATGGCTAAAGAGGCCGATGCGAGAGAGGCAAGTCCGGTTGCAAAAGGCACAGCAGAAAGTCTCCATAGGCAGTGTTGGTGAGGCACGGTTCTTTCTGCGTTGTCTTTTCTCCTCCAGACTGATTCTGCGTGCATTCTCAAAGGAATCAGCAGCGTTATAGATGTGTCATAAAAGGACATAATGAAACTTTGAAGTTTTATTGCAGTTCATGCAACATGCAAGTCTCTACATACTCAGTAGTCCTGTAGTATTGCTTTTGACTACTGTTGTCAGATTCTGGCGTTGCAGGATATTTTTGTGTAACACCATGATACGTTCCATGCTGATATTTAAGCTAAAATATAGCAAAGCAATTTGGCAATATTCTCATCTCTAAGTGTGAGTATTTTAATAGTTCTCCAACTTCATATTCAGCACTGGAGATACTGTACTGTAAAAAAAAATAAAAATATTGCTAACAAAATACATACTTGAGTAACTTTTTCATGCAGGCAGAAAGACAGCTTTGTTTTCTTTAAGCTTTTCTAAGTTAAGTTGCACAAACTTCTGGATCCATTGATACTCACAATACCCAGGAAATTTTTCTGAGTTTTGGAAAGCTTTGGGTAAGTGCATTTGTGCAGGGCATTGAGTTTGGATTGATCTGATTTTTACTGAGGTGGATTACATTATCCTGAATGGCTTAGAAGTGGATGCTGACTTTACTGATACCCAAAGTTCAGGCTACCATTTGCCTATTTTCTTCATGGACACACCCCATTTTTCTTTGTCTAGTTGCCTGCGCACACCTGTTTGGAAAAAGAAGTCTGTATCTGGAATTTGGGCACATAGAGAGGCCAATACAGGATGAGATTAGGGTCAGGCTGAAGGGGGAAAATGGGTTGGGAGAGTAAGGGAGTCTGCAATTTAGATCTGGATGCTGTACTGGGACTTCAGAAAACAGGGCTGGGAAAAGCTCTGAGAAGGAAGAGGCCGGCTCGACTGGATCTGCATGAGAGATGTGGATGGAGGGGCTGTGTGATGTGCAAGGCCAGCATCTGCATGGATACAGGTAACCAAGATCCTGAATAGGGAAGGAAGACATGCATAACTTTAATAAATGAATTACATATTTATTCGATTTTCTTTTTTTACTCTAACATATACATGTTGAATTAAGGCCCATGTGCACAAGTTTCATTTTATCTGTATTTAATAATTTTGATTTGGTCTCTACTGAAAGACAAAAATTACCCCTTCCAAGTGGTCGTTACTGTAGTTCCTGCACATTTTTTCCGTATTTTTAATTCCTTCTGTGAACAAAAATTTGTTTACAAGATTTTAAAACCACTGGAACAACATGGATGTTTTTATCCCTGAAGAAAAAAAGACTTGTGAATTGTCTTATTAGTTTCTCATTGAATGATTGCAGCAGTTTCTTGACCTTGAGAGAAATGGGACACTGCTGGTGTTCTCCAGAGGCTGGTGTTATTAGTGCTGGCTGACCTCAGGGAACTGGGTGACCTCCATTTCACCTTCCAATCTCCCAATACCAAAACAAAGTGGTATTTTGCAACACAATGTGAGTAAAAGACAAAGGATGGTTGCTTTTATATATGGGGGAAGAGTGAGAGTCTGCTGTAGCTTTGATTAAAAATCACAATGCAATATAAATCCATCTTGTTACAAATAAAAAGACTATGCTGCTATACATACTTTGACACTAAATGTCAAATGTAAGGTTTTCTCTTGGAGGGTAATGGGTATAAATCTCACCAAATATGCTACAATTAGCGCTGTTTTTATGGAATAAAATAGTCCATAATGTCCTGTCTCAATCAGATAATCAGCTTTCCCGTTCCATTCATGGTAATACATTCTGTTCAGCCACAACATTCATGCTGTTAATTATTCACGTTTTAAAATTGGTAAGTAATTGTGTGGGGTTTTTTGAAAAAGGGACTGCAGTTGACTTGAAATATTAGACCACTGTTATAAAATTCACTAATAATTTCACTAATGTTTCAGGAAAAATTATGTCTATGTGACTTTTGCTATTTTCAGCTTACTGAAAAAAACAATTGATGATTTCTTTTCCTAGTTGCTGTTGATAATGATTGGGATAGAAGCTTGAAGTCTTTGAAGTTGAAAATAAAGAGTGAACTCAAGTGTGTTCTTTTTTTGGTCAGTGACTTAAAAGTCATGCTTGGCTTGCAGCTCGGCTGATTCTGCATCTATCCCAAACAATGATGATAAGAAGTAATTCTGGTGCTATTTAACGTACCAGTCTTGGCCTCTCTTAAGTGTAGCTGTCAGTCTGGCAGGACTCCGAAAGTTGTTCAAAGATGTATGGATCATGTTAAGAATTGCTCTGGGCTGACAAATGCTTACCGGTTCTAGTGTATAATTTGCAAGTGTTGTGAAATGTCATGTGTCTGAGAGAGCACCTCATCACTGTATTTTCTCTAAGAGATAAGAATTTCAGCCTCGTTATACTGACTGAAGACCAAAGTCTTGAAAACTGCACTGTAGTGGTGGAGTAAAGTTTTATGCAAGATGCTTTGAAAGTGACATTTGAGTTTCAGACAAGTGATGGATTAACACGTGCCAAATTGGCTGCTATTTGATGTCAGTCTGATTGCTATTTATCAGCGCACTAAAGAAATTTGATTTGATCCTACAGGTGGAAAAGCTGAGTTATGTGGTTATTGTTTAGATACAAGAGTCACTTTAGGCAAGTTGGCCTTCCTTCACAATCTCAGAGAGGGGAAGGCTCCTAAAGGTAAGCAAATAGGTTTGGAAGGCCAGGATATGGTAGTGGTTAATCTGTTTCTGATGTAACTGCCTTTGTGTGCTCTGCTGCACCTTACAGTGAGATCTGAAGCCTGTACGCCTCCTTTCTGACATGCTCTGGGATTGGTTCTAAACCTGAATTTCAACAGAGCTGTATATGTTGAAATGAATTGAAAAAGATTTCTTGCTGTGAAATAAATTACGTGTTGCAGTATAATGTAGCACAAATATATTCCTGCTTAGAGACTTAAATTTTTGATATGTACAGTTTGAAAGCTTTGATATTTGTTTACACAGAGGCTAAGATACTCTGGTAATTTTAATTGTATATGTATGCTACATGCCTGATTCTCTTTTCCCTTAAATCACACAAGCAACTTAGACTGCCTTTCTTTTCAGGGGTCAATGCTTGTATTGTTTAGAGTTCAGTGAGATGACAATCTTGTCAGAATATTGAAGCCAGAGGCATTTTCAGAATGGAATGGATTCAGCTAATCAAATAACAGTGCTGACTCTTTTGACACTGAAAAATTATGATATATTGTGCTATAAACTGGACCTTGGCTCAGTACTGAATAACACCCATAAGTGACCTTGGATCATCTAATTTTTGTAGGAGTGTGAGAGGAGGAGGAACTCTGTATTTGAGAGCAACTCCTATTGGAGGTATGGAAGGTTTATGATCAGGTGGGGTGTAGAATGGAAAAAGTTATCTAATATTTGTGATCCATAAAGTGTATATAATCTATGTTTTTTTGCATAAATAACTACTATTTTCTGTTGTTTCTAATAATTTAACCATTAGCTTTTATAATTTTAACCTCTGTCATGCCATTCTAACTTGGAAAGTATCTGAACTGCATCATGGTTAGGTTATGAATGATCTATTTCATAGCTGAAACTGTGATAGGAAAGTATTAATTAGAAACTAGATGTAGAGTGTGTGTTTTGCATATGAATTCCTGGTCTCGGAGCTACATGTACATGCGATATAAGAAGTCCTTTTCCATTAGACAGATGGTGACTTTGTGGGTGGAAATACTGTCTGATCAGGCAGTCTAGAGGTGCTAAATATATTTGGGATATAAGTAAAGGTACAAGTGAACATGCTTCTCTGGCTGTCATTTGTTCATCCTTAGCTACAATCGTGCTTTCTGTCTCACCAATCCAAAAGTAATCATTTATGTTAGAAAATTTCATAGAAAGAGGTAATGTCCTTTGAGGACCTAGGAAATACTGTAGTGATGTTTGGGCAAGAATTTTGTTTATTGTCAAAGTGGTCTATATTAGACTGAATAGAATTCTCAAATTTTAGCAAATTGCAAAGAGTAAAAACAAGACTGTTTATCCATTTCCTTAAGAACTATATACACAAGTAGAATTATAAATTATAAACCACACTTGTGCATCTGATAACTAGTAATGTCGAGGCTGGAGTTCTCCAAACTGCTAAGTAGCAATGAAACACTGATGTATCAGCTTATTTGTGAATCCACATGATTACCATGAGCTTTCAGTCTAAGCATCTTCTTAATATTAAGAAAAAGAACTCTGAGCAACAACGAACTATAATTTTGACTCTACAGACAGTCTCTGTGCAGCGGAGTTAGAAGATGTGTTTCATACCTTGAAGTATGGAGATATCCCAAGAATAGGAAGAGATCATGGGTTTCTGTGTTATTTCAGGACCTAATAACCCTTAGGATGATTGTACTAATGATTTCATGATCCCTTGCTAGCACGCTTTCTCCCAGAGCCAAAGACTCATGCCATGTAGCATCCTTCATTAGGAGCTGCACTTGAAGTGCCAAGAAGTCATGTGAAACTGGGGATGTCAGGTTCACTGCCTTGTGGACTTCTAGAAAATGGTATGTTGATGTTGAATTAATGTGGTGTAGGGTTTTGTTTCCAAATGTCTTTTTTGAGAAACAGCCTCAGCAGAAGTAAAATCTTTTCAGAGAGAGATCAAAGACAGTGAGTTATGCTGAGGTAAAAGCGCTGAAATGCTGAAAGCTGCAGAAGAATCCTTGGGGCGTTTGGGCCCCTGCTACTGGTGTATATATTTTAAGTGAACAAGAAATAATTATTTTGTAGCTGAGGGATGTGCTTACTTTTGCAAGCTATTCAGCACTGTGAGGTGTGCAGATACAAGAATTTTGAGAAGTAGATAAATGATTCATTTTTTTCTGAAAGCCGTATTTGAAGTGATTGATGCCTGCCTAGAAAGATGAAGTAGAATAGAGGAAATAACTTGTTGACCAAAGGCTCTGATACAATAGGAAATGTAGAGCCTATGCATCTGAGATTCCCATGAGCATAGAAAGATCTTACTTGTTGGCATTAAGTAGTAAAATTGCATGTCCCATTGTTGTGTTAACTCTGGAAATTCACTCTGCTCTAGTACAGGGTTCCAGTGAAAAAGGTGGTCCTCAGCCTTCCTTGCTACAACCAGCTGCTTGTTATTGGCAGTCCCAGCTCTAGGCCTTGTACATTTATGTGTCAGCTGGGTGATGTAACAGCTGGTTCTTGGCTGTGCTAGCCCACTGTGTAATTTGAGATGATTTTTGGATCTTCATGAGCTTTCAGCCTAAACCATGAGTACAGCATCTGGTTTTTTTGTTTGTTATTTTTGTGGTGGTTTTTAATTTAATTTGGTTTTCTGAATTTAATTTCTGATCTTATTCATTTCCTACAACCAAGCCGCTTTTCTAAGGGCTTGGACTTGTCTGTCTGCTCTTTGGATTTACTGATTGTTCTTTCTGTTAAAGATTAGAAGTAAATTATTTGTAATGTATATAACTTCTTACTTTTGAGCTGAATTTTTTAATGTGTAGAAAGCCTTCATGAATTGATAGAAGTGATGTCTTGTATGTGTCAGATACTAGTAGTCTATCCATTCAGGTGTCATTTCTGACACAGAAGTCCATTCCAAAGCCTACTTATCCTGATTTCTCTGCAATGAAATGCAATTGTATAATCTGGCAAATGGGATGACGGTGTCAAATTTGTAACATTTCTAAAAGGAATTGTGAGAGGAGCAAACAGTCAGGTTAAGGAAGGAGCACAGTAGGCTCTGGGAAGGATCAGACAGGTATTTTCATACTTTGGGGGAATAATGCTTCACCTCTTGGCATGCATAACTTCAATAGCTAACCAAAGAGGGAGTCTGGAGATCCTGATCTCACTGCGGAGAGTGCTTTAGAGAAATAATGGATCAGAGAAAAAGGCAACCGTTAAGGGTTGATATGTTGTTTTTTTTAGTTTCTGTATCTCCTATGTTAAGTATTAATTATAGCTGCATGTGGGCATGTGTGTGTGCTTCAGCTGTTACCTAAACTGGAGATCTGAATCATAAGACAAGAATACAACTGCAGAAATGTAGCTGTGCCTGAACTACTCAGAAGGTGAAGGGCTTGACACTGGTTACAGATTCTGAATAAGCAGCTCTGTATGGTTCTTTTTCTGTGATGACATAATGTCCATTTTTACCACAAGCTAAATGATTATCCAGGCACAGCCTGACTTGGGTGTCACAGATGTTATCACAGTGCAAAACAAATACATCGCGTATGTGGTAGACTTCACCAGCCCTGTAAGTCTATGACTTGTTTGCTTAGAGACTACGATGTAGCCAGATCCTTAATGGAAGCTGCAGATAAGAATGGGTGGAAAGCACTTAAGGGTTCATAACATTAGCACTGTACAAAAGCATGCAAATCCATAAAAGAGACTCCAAAAGTATGATCCAGGCTAATTATACTCTGAAAAGCTGAATAAAAAAAGAGTCTAGAAAAAATACAGAAATGAATACTGTTCTGTGTAGTGACTCCTGTTGCCCAGTCAAAGTCAGTGGGTATGGCACGAGCATGGTCCTAAGCCTCTAACAGTAAAAACATTAGAGGATACTTATTTTACAAGACTGGGGGAGATGAAAGTCAGTAACAATATCTGCTCTAGAAGAAAGCGTGAGTATGTTTTGGTTGTCGATGGAACAAGCATACTGACTGCACACACACAAAAAAAAAAATAAAAGAAAGGCGAAGTAAAAAGGCATATAAAAGGTTTCTGTGATCAGTGATCTCACCAGAGTAAAATGAGGTTCTTGCAAAGAATGTAGTAAGTTAAAATTCACAATATGCACTAGAGGATGAAAGAAGGCCTCCAAGGAATATAAAGCAACAGTAAGAATACAGAAGGAGAGAGAAAGATATTTTACTGCATAGTTTCAGGTTGATTAATCAAGAACCACATTTTTCCAATTTTCATAGTACAGGCAGGAAGGATCTCTGATAGTATTATGTAAATCAAAGGGCATGGTTAGGAATAGGTGGAAACAAAGTCTCTGTGGCAGATGGCCTCATGTTTTGAAGGGTTCACAGGATCAAGTGGTTTAGGCACTGAATCACTGCCAACTTCATTTGGAAAATCCTCATTGCTTCCCTCAAACACGTTGACATAGTGGAAATCTTCAGGGCAACCTGACAATATTCATCCCCTTGGTTTGCCCTGCAAGTTTAACTCATTCCAGAATATCAGGATTTGGTCTCAAGTTATTAGTAACAAATAAGAGTTCTTTGTTTGTAACCCAGTACTGAAATACATAATTTCATAATCCTTCAGCCTTTGAAGTTACGTTAACAATGTATATTTGCATCCTTACTGTGAATGTGCCCTCATGTAATCCATTTTCCTTTTGATTGTTCAAGTTGGTAGAACAAGATTTCTGGAATTTGGGTTACTTTTCTCATAGATTCACTTAATTTCAACGAAGTGATTTGTAAGTAAAGCCAGGAGATCTACCATCAGTCATCCCTAATATATCACTAAACATAAAAAGCCTGCAGCTGGACTCAGACTTGATCTGGTTGTTGGTATATCTACTGTATTTGGGTCACAGTATGACCACAATGAAGTCAAATGGCAAAATGATAGTGATAAGAGGAAGACTAATCACTTACCTAAATACAATTGAAAAGATGGCTTAGGTACAAGCCTTTGGTTTTCTGCCCTTTGATAAATGCATGTAACTTTTTTTTTCTTTTTTATCCCAGGCTTAATCTGCTAATGGTCTTCACAGAAGGTGATTACTTTTTAGCTTGGTACAGATTTGATTGGACTTGTGTTGCAAGTGCAGTGAGCATAGTCTTTGGGACAGAGTCGGGCTGTCAAATCAAAATATAACAGTCATCTTCTGGAGTGTATTTTTTGGTAACAGAAATCTGTCTAGATTACATATATTCAACATAGCCTCTTGTGCAGATTCAGTACTGTCCTAGAGCTCTGAAGATTTGTTCAGTATCAAAAAGCAGGAATGCTGATGTTTAGGTTTTTTTGTTAGAGAAAATGCGTATATGGTTTCCAAACATAAGGTTGACACATTCGCAGCTCAACAGTGATCACAGCACTATTGTTTATGTGAAAGCTGCAGAAACATTGTTACATTTGATTAACCCACTTGTTTACTTCTCTTTGCTCCCAAATCCAGCATTTTAAACTATGTAACAAGGATAGTTTTCCACCTTTTGGGCAGTGCTTGTAAACAATTGCAGTTTGCATTTTGATTGCCGCATGAATTACAGTATATTTTTCTCAAAGATTTAAATTGGGATCTCAAAAAGCCAGCAGTAAATGCAAGCAACAATGACTGCAGAAGTGCCAGGAGAGAATGCTATGTGTAAAGAAACATTTTTGCAGATGGCTTTCCCTTTATTTAGCCTTCTGGGTATTATGAACTGATATTCCTGGTTTTCAACTAAATGAGTAGTCACTGTAAGATCTTAAAGATTATGGTATGACTAGTGGTTTTAATTTTTTTGCCTATACAGAAACAGTAACTCATGAAGCTTTTAAAATAAAAGCTTATATAGGATAGCCGCAGCATTTCAACATCTAATCAGTTATCAAATCTGATATTTAGATTAATTTCACCATCAATATTCTGATGTTTGGGGAGGGGAGAAAAAAGAATTAGAAGAATTAACTGTTGCAACTGCAAAAGAATATGCTTGAAATTTTGGCTATTCAAGGAAGTAAAAATTTAAAGTGTGGTAAAAAATTCAAATGTATTTCTGAGCTTGTTGTATAGGTGGAATTTTGTCTTACTGCTGCTAAATACAGGATTGTGGCTGAAGGAAGATGATGTTAAGAATCTGGATTGAAGGTTCGATGTAGCCACTGAAAATGTGACATGAAAATGGTGGTTAAAAAGTTGCTGTTTTGTGTGATGATGTGTTATATTAATCAGATCCTTTCTGCATAAAGAAAACCAAGAGGGGCCACTCAATATGTAAGACTGGTGCCTAGAACGTGTACTTGTGGGCATCGAGATGTACAGCCTGCCTTGCAGGGAGGGCTTTAAATGAGGCTACTTTGCTTAATCAGGAAGTTAAACTTTAAAGCAAATGTGTTTCACTTTGTGCTTCAACACATTATAAAGAAATATCAGAACAAAAAAGAGACAGTTAATAGTGCATGAACAGATAGCTTGAAGATGGCAAAATACATATATATGTATGATAACAAAAGCAATGGAGAGGGAAACTTGAAAACAGATTTCATTTTCCTACCAGTAGAAGCAGTTAGGGTTAAAGCTCTAATTATTTTAAGACAAATTCATAAATTTCAGAAATGTTTTAGGCAAATGAAAGGGTTTTTTTAAGAGAATAAATGAAGCATTTACCTTAAGCAGCAGAGGTTTCTATTTGCTGGCATTGCTACATTCCTATTTTTGAAGGTCATTGCCAAAACAGACCAAAGGCAGAAAGATAGAAAGTTCTATCCATATTGTGGTGCTGTCCAAACTGCTCTGTAAGAAAGATAAATTCTATTTGTACTCTCTCTCTGGCTTGGATGTGCAGACCTGTAGAAGATATGACTGCAATTGCAAATTACCTGGGAGAGACATGTTCTGTCCTTTGGGCTAACCTTGTTTACTTGCCTTTTTTGGTACACTTCATGTTGCAGATGCACTCTGCTGATCCCTAATAGCATCTGAGCTGTGAGGCCATTGCACCCTTGTGTGTGAGGAATGTGTGTGTTGCAGAAATAACCATATTGATTGCTAAAAAGGAAGAAGGAAAAGTGTTAAAATGATGACACAAATAAGCTTCTTTTCAGCAACAAATTGTCATTTAAATGTTGTATAAATACACCAGATTTTGTATTTTGTGAGTTTTGAGGAGATTGTCAAGTGAAATGGGCTTTCAGGTTCTGTAAGTGCTTTGAAACATAAATTGGGTTCCTCATTACATCTTTTGTCACTGTCTTGCTGAGTGTTACCACACTGCTTATGTCTATCAGCAGCACTTTTTCCAAATAACTCTATTTGCCTCTGCTTCTATCTTCCATATAGGCTAAGCCATAACACCAGATAGAAACCCCTTGCCAGATATATCGACACTTACTCTCTGCTCTGTTGTGGGCCTCGCTCCTTCCCCTTGTGCAAAGGCTGTGGCTGCTCATTTTACAGCACTGCTTCTTGAAGAAATTTTGACCCTCTAGAGAGTCTCTGCACATCAGAATATCACTGAACAGCTTATCAAACAAGGGAGCTATTACTGAAAGGAAGATGACATTAGGAATTAGAGAGTATTGAAGAGGCTGGTTCAGTGCAGTGCATTTGTCACAAGGCTGTTGTCTGGCATGTTCCCTCTTTTCTGTTCCTCTCTATATTCTTATTGCTCAACAGCTTCAGTATCATCCATCACAGCTGTGCTGAACTGAATGGCACTTCTCCCTTCTGGCCCTTCTCTGGCTCTCCCCCACTGCCTTTTGCATTTCCTCATTGATTTCTCAGAATGGTTTAAGCTCCACTCCCTGGCAAACTAACCCATGCCCTGCTATTTCAACTGCCTTTTCTGATCCCTTCCTCGATCCCCATGTTCGTATCAGTATTACTTTACTTACCCACTTTCCCAGTATTGCTCCCTTGTGGAATTCTATTTAAACTCATTGAATCTCATGGTGACAGGAATTACATTTTACACAGAACTTTTACCCTGCATAAACACAGACTCATGCAGCTGGGAGTGACTTCAGGCTCTTACCTGTCTCTGGGCATCCTGAAAGGTGTTTGTCTACACGTGTTTTTAAGGAATTCCAGAATTGGGAACCCTGTGACATCATGAGATGAAGTAATTCAGTACTTCTGTACTCTTTTTACAAGAATTTTTTCCCTAAAATCGAAGTTGAATGATACTGCAGTTTAACTACACTTCTCTACTACTGCTCATATTGCAGAAGGGTAGTAGCTCATCCTCCTTTTCAAAGCAGCCTGTAAAAGTTCTTTTTTCTTTCTGTACCTTCTGAAGAGGCCCTCTAAAAACTGCAGCAGTATAAGCAATACACCACGACAGTAAGTTCCCAAGTAATTCATTAATGTCAAGAAATAGATATGTTCCATAGGAAAAGATTATTTTTGATTCACTGTATTTTCATCATAACAAATGTTACCATGACTGTTTTCTATCATGGTATTTCTTTATCTCCCTTCAGGGGATGAGTTTTTAAAATCTTGGATTTATATTTTGTCTTCAAGGCTGTATAATAAGCATGACATATCAGTTACAACAAACACACCTGTTTATTTTTATGGCTTATTGACCACAGTTTGTACAAAGTTCTTGTGTAAATAGGCTTAAGTAATGCTGTAAACAAATCAGCAGATTCACTTAGACTTATCCTTTAAATTCTTCTTTTGTAGATTAAGTATCAACATTTTTTATGGTTTGTAGAAGCCACTAATTAAGTAATAATGCTAATAACTTCAGAAATCGATTCTGTTGCTCCAACACTCTGTTACTAATTATAATCCCATTAGTTCCCATTTTACTGTCAAAACAGGTTCATGAGGTGTCTCTTCTTAATGCAGCTAATATTTTTTTCTGTAGTAGAAATCTCATTGGGGTTTGAACTTTCTTTGAGAAACCAAGTAGATCATAAATGTTAACAATTTACTACATTTTCCTACATAAAGTTCCTTGACATTGCAAATTAATATTGAAGAAGTACAGATTTATAGAAAAAAGTGCTGTTTTACCCCCAAGAAGAAACTTTTCTTCAGAGGTAATAATCTTCGAATTTATTCAGTCTATTTATTCATTCTTTTTAGAGATCAGTTTAGTAATTGTTTTCTTCTAACTTTTTTCAACTTTTATGTTTCAAAGTTCATTCACTTAGTTAAAAAAGAAGCATTCAATGAATGAAGTAGCATTCCTAAATACAAAAAGAAAATGACTGATCTGAGATTTACAAATATCTTTATTAATGTTTTTAAATAGAAGATATATTCAAAAATCAGTATAAATTATATGAGATCATGAAAGATCAAATGTTGTTACAGGCTTGCAGTCAAATCTGGCAAATAATCATTATTCTGAGAAAGGAAATGTGCATCAATGTAATCGCTTAAAATAATCTCCAAAATAACTCTAATCCTGAAAATAACTTCTTTGAATTTGTGGAAGGATAAAAAAAAATGGAGGAGGTATTAGGTGAAATGCTTATAATACAAAATCAGAGTAAATAAAATACACTAAACTCATGAAAGTATTACGATTTTGATTGCTGAAAAAACTTTTGTAAAAGAAGAAAAAAGTTGAAAATTATTAATAACATAATGAAAACTACACATGGTGCTAAGCCATGAAAGTATTTTGTGAAATGCCAACACATAGGCACTCTGAAGTGGGATTTTAAATGCAGGCTTTTTTTCCGCAGAAATGAAAGAGAACCTACTTTTTCATGAAAAGTGAACTACCCCGAATTCAGAACAACAGTTTGGAAAACAATATCAGGAATGTCATTACTGGTTTAGGAAGTAGAAACTCTCCCTGGTTATAAATGGAACCAAGCTCTAAAGGATGGTAGTGCCTGACGTATCCTATGACCTGAGAATATGTTCAGCTGCCTCATTCTCCTCGTGTTCCTGAGACTGTGACTGATAGATATAGATTTATTTATATTCCTTTTGCTGACTAAATCCAATAAAGTATCGGAAGTTTTAAAAATCCCTCCTTATATAATGAAAAGGTTGTTTGAAAAATTAAAATCTAAAATATTTCTATGGCTGCATCCATTTCTGATGTTGATACTTGGATTGATGTCTGAGATTTTCACTGAATGCCACCCATGCAGTGTCATTGTGCAAGTATTGGCCAAGGTGTTCATTAGTGGCAGCCACATTTTCAATCAGAGTAGGTACTAGCCAATTATTTATAAATCAGAAGATGTCATAAAAGATTTGTCAGTGTTGAAAGTTTTAAATTATTTTAGTGTAGATACATAATTTTGCTTCATATGATTCAGAGCAAAAGTTTATTTCAGTGCCAGGTTTCAACATTTTGGAATTTCAGAAGCCAATGGAAGAGGGAACAGTGAGTCTGCTCTTAGGTTGGTTGCTAATGTTGGTTTTGCAGGGAGTTTTTTCAGTGTCCTGAATTGAGGAGAAGCAACAGAATTGACTAAGAAAGAAAGAATGTGAGATGCAAATTCATGTCTTAGGCTTTTGGTTTGGTTTAGTTTGGGTTTTTTATGTTTATGGATTTATATTATTTGGTAGAGTGCCTAGGTTTAAAAAAATAGTATTTTACCCCAGCTGTTTTTGATGCTGTTTAACTTATGCTCAGGAGTTGGCTGGCATTTTGTATGCTGAGGGAGTAGGGACAGTGGTTTCTGATTCTTTCAGGGGTTTTTGGATGTGTGTGTGTGTAATTTGATTCTTCCTCATTAAGCTGTTACAGTGAAGAATTTCCAGGTTTATCATTGTTCACTCTAATCATTCTACAGTAGTTAGTAGATGGACAGTGAAGTTGTGTCCTTCCTGATTTTCTTCAATCAGCTTTTTTTGCATATTTCACAACGACAGGTTGTGCAGCCTCTGTTAGCACATGAATACCTTTCAAATGCACATTTATTTCCATGTTATTCACTGTACTTAAATATGTAGGGATCATGAAAATTATGATCTGTTGCAGGGTGTTTTTGCCTTCCTAAAACTAATAAAGAATATTCTAATACAATCAGGTGATAAATTCAGTTGTTTCCTGTTAAAAGGTAGTCACTTTTTAACATGAAAGAAGTAGCACCAGGCCTTCACAAAGTGACAGTACTATCCAAACAAAAAGGTTTTGATGATACTTGTTAAAGTAAGGTGGGCAAAGACACATTAGTGCTTCACATGCACTTAGGGGCAAATGACAGGAACCTTGTGCTGGCACTGCAGTCAAAGTGAATCTTGGGATTTTGCGCTCGCACTGTAATTTCACACATGGTATTTCACAACAGGAACGGACTAATGTGATAATGTCACACTAAGGTGCAGTGTCAGCCTTGAAATCAAAGGTGGAGTGCGCTGAGCTCCCAAAGGGCGCTGCCAATTAGCAAGTTCTGTAATGGGGTCTTGCTGCCATGGGAGGAGAGGTTTGTTTGCTTCAAACTGAAAAATATTCAGGCTCCCTAAAGGTTTGGTTCTTGAGAGCTGCTTTATATTTTCTGAGTGGGGAACAATTAGGCAAAATGCCTGTTATGTTATAGAGCATTAAGGTACTAATTCTAGATAGAGCGATGTGTTTTACTTTCATATTTATTGAATGGAGTGCTAAGTAATTGTAAATTACTCTTGTACTTGGATCTGAGGGAATTTTTGCCTCCTCCTACAGAGTTTTAGGTATTTTACCCTCCTACCCTCTTAATTAATAAGGCATATAAGCACACTTTGTGTTTTGTTTGCGGAATACTTAAACTAAACTAAATTTTATAAAATCTTGTTAGCATATCTATGTTTCCCCAACCAACCACATAATTGGTGATTCTATTTTTTTTTCCTAATATAGGTGCACACATCTAAGTGTATTTAAAAAAAAAAAAAAAAGCAGCCCTGGAAATGTCATCTATTTCTACATCACAGAAAGGCATTTACTGTAATTCTGCATAACAATGAAGAAAACTCTGTTCTAAAGCACTTATCTTGCTTATGATTTACTGAAATATTCAGAAGTAAAGCAAAAGGAAACCTACAGTACAGTAGATCTGGCTGTTTTCCTTTTGTACATATAACAACTTTTACGAAGTTTTCTTTTTTTTTTTTTTAGACTTTCCTTAGACTTTCTATATGCAACCCCTTTTCCTCTATACTTCCTCTGTTCAAAATCCTTTTTTGATAAATTGTGTCATTTTGTGCTCTCTCAGTTCTGTAAGAATCTGTTTTCTACAGAGTTCCCTGTGTTAAGTGTGGTGGCCTTTGGTACACATTGGAGAGCATAGATTTTCCAGTATTTGAATAAAACATACATGATAATTTGGGGATAGAAGGAAGAATTTTATCAGCATGGGTTTTTTATACATGTTGATTGAAAAAGAGAGCAGTCATATCAAATCAAAACAAAGGTGAATCTAACAGAATATCCCTTCTGTGACCCTGCCTTTTTCTGGCTGCCTGTGGAAGAGCATGAAATGAGGACAATTATGTAGCGATATGCCTCTAAATATTACCCTTGCCTCCAGCAAGCTGTGTCTTTCTAAGTTGATGGTAATCCCTTTCTGTGTAATAACTATTGTAATTTTTTCCCTCTGTAGCCATGTCCTGCTGATACACCTGTTCCCAACGTGTTTTTACGTGTTGCATGGGAAACATCCTGGCTTGTTTTGGTTTTAGTTAGAGTTTGGTTTTATTTATGTTTGAAGACCCTCCATTTATTAAAAAATGTGGTAAATAGTTGTTATTCATTGAAAAGTTCATGAAGAGCAAAGCTAATCTAAATCTTAGCATCATGGATCCCCATCATCTTATTTGTATGCAGATGTATAAATGCTAATCCCAGTGTGGCTATCCAGCAACTCAGATCTATGCAGTTTTTCACAGCAATAGTGTGCAATTATGGCACCCATAAAATAAATAAATGCTTTTTAAGTCCCTGGCTTTAAGCATTACTGTCTCTTCTGAAGCAGCAGATGTTTAGAGAATGATGAAGTTGTTGAGGGCAAGAGCTTAGCAAATTTCACCAAAATAAGTATTTATACAGTTAAGGAGACCAATCACAGGTGAGATATGGTTATACAGAATAGAACTGGTGAGTTGCAATGAACCTACGAAGACCATCTAGTCCAACTGCCTGACCACTTCAGGGCTGACCAAAAGTTAAAGCCTGTGTGGTGATAACCCAGCTATTAATCCAGCATTTCACAGGGAATAGATCCCAGGAACATCACAGCACCCTGACAGACTGTTTGAGCGTGTGGATTGTTTCTTGTCCCTAAGGTTTTTGTTAGTTCTTTTTTTAAAAATTTGTTTGTTTTGTTGTTGTTTTGTCATTTCTCCGCAGCTTTAGTGTATTCATTTAGCCCACAGCTTTCATGACAATGATACAATTTTACACTTGTGGAGTAGGTTTATTTACTAGCTGTGCACCTCTTGTGTCTGTTGCAGTGGTGTTGGAGGATTTCCGTAGGTCACGTTCCTGGCCTTGGCATAATCATTGGAGCATGTCTAATATAACAAGGGTAAAGCAGCATGCAGTCCTTCTAGTGTCTCTGAAGAGGCATCAGCAGAACATGTGGGGAAACCTCTACCAGGAGTTGCTGCTTAGCCATGATTTATTGCTGTCCATCTGTCTGCTACCGCCTTTTGAGCCTCAGATTATCTGGATTACAAATTTGGACCTCACACTGGACATTTTCTGCAAGCGTGTCTAAAACTGGTATTATCACTAATGTGATATGGCAAGTTTGGGTGATGAACTTTTGGTCACATTGTGAATGCAGTTGGGGTATTTAAGATAGAGAGGTGTGCTTACTGGCTTGGGATTAACCTGTGAGAACAGGATTGACCTACCCACTTTGTCCACTTCTTCCATGAACTATTGGAAAACAAAATCCTGGTGCCCAGCACTCTGCAAGCATGTAATTTCAGGTCAAGAAAGCATTCCCTGTGTGGGTATTAATCATCGAGCATCCTGGAATGTTTGAAATAGAGAGCCAAAAGCAAACTGGACTGTAAAATTGTTATTGGTGCTAGAAACCCTACTGGGACAGGTTGAGAAGCCTTAGCCTGATTCCTTTATGCATCCATGTAGCAGAGAGGAATAGGAGTGTGAGGACTTCCCAGCTGCAATGTGTGTGTGCTGCTGTGAGGCTTTGGTGCTTGCAACTAATGGCTTGAAGCTGTGATCTCGTGCTTCTTTTAAAACATATGAAGGGAACTCTCTTTGACTGGTTACAAAAAAAGGCACATATTTTGAAATGTTTATTCTCAACCTGTATGTATCATGGAAACTTACTGTATTATCTCCACTTTGAAAGTAGTTCTGACACATACACTGTGTCAAACACAAGCATTATATAGTTCCCCTCAACCAAAAATACACTGAGCTGGAATGTGAGGGCCCTTGGTTTTGTCAGTGGTTTTGTCAGCATTCTGTGTTGGAGTAGATTTCAGGGTTCCAGTTCTGTGCTGTTTAAATGGAAGTAATGATTTTGTAGTTCACAGTATCATTGCTCCTTTTTCCATCACTTCCACTTGCTGTTGGTGGAAATGGAAAAAATAACCTTGTGTTCTTCAGGACCAAGTCATCACCTCTGGACAGGTAATTTGCTTTGCTCCCCACCAATGCTGCTGCCAAGCTGGAACCTCAGCATTTTCAAACACTGTACTCCTGACTACTTTCATTCTCATTTTTTAAATAATAATTTCTTACAATGTACAAGATGTTTTCAGTTAATAACCTAGGAGGTCCATATGTACTGAAACCTCATCAAAGGTTAAAGCAATACCAGGAATTATTAAGAATCTCTAGATAGAATTAGGCTGCATGTTTTGAACAAGTGGGTACCACAAAGTGCCAAAAATAACTTTCCTCCATTGCTACTGTTACATGTATGAGAGAAATCCACTCTTCCAAAATAGAGCATATATGTATTTGTCATTTATATTGAAATACTGACATAAAGTCTCAGTTAGAACTGAGTTGTTCTCAGTAGATTTCTTTTAATCATGAATTGCATTTATTTGGAATTCCTTCTGCAGTCTGATAAAGGAACATATACCTGAATAATGGAGTGGGGAAGAAAATGTCCTTATTTTTGCTCTTGAAATTTTTAGGTTTTTGTGAGTTGATAATGGGTCAGTCCTTCTATGCTACCCAAGTGTTTCTTACAAACTGAAAGCAGGACATTCGTCTGGTTGTTGCAGTACAACTGAGGTATAGACATTCTCTGTTAGAGAAACAGCTTTACTATTTTCAAACCTTTATAATTTGGAAGGTTTCAGAGAAACAAAGAAAAGCTGAAGAATAATTAGAAGACATAATTTTATTACATGCCATCTCAAATAATTTGTACTATCTAAAGAAAAAACAGGATAATTTTATAGATCTCTTGTATTTCCATTAAGACTTTTTCTTATTTCTAGTCTGCAAGTTATGTAGTACGGTTGACCTTTGTAGTTACAGAGAGTGAAAAGCCTGTTGGCTGTAAAGAGCATTTGAAGTGAAACAAGCAATTAATATTGAATTTGCTTGGGTAAGTGTTCCATTTCTTACAGAGAAATTATGTAAGCTTCTGATATCATTCCTAGTAATAGAGAAAGGTCCGTTAGTATCTGGATTAGTGACTGAAACCAAGGTCTTAAAGGCCACCAAGGGAGTAGTAGAATCACTGTCTGCACTTCTATTGTTGGATTTTAGCTATTAGTATTTGAATTATTGAAAAAGCAAAGCACTAAAATAGCTGTTTTTTTTTCAAATCTCTCACAGGGATGCGTACATTTTGTCCCCTTATTTAGAAA
Source organism: Grallaria varia (assembly GCA_013396735.1). Taxonomy (NCBI): domain Eukaryota; kingdom Metazoa; phylum Chordata; class Aves; order Passeriformes; family Formicariidae; genus Grallaria; species Grallaria varia. Next base: position 754,488 of record VWZG01009757.1, on the reverse strand, counting down.
CCAAACCAACACATTCAATAAAAGCTACGGCTTTAAATATGATTCAAATTTATGAATCAGTAGAAATATATTCAGTTACTTCATAAAATGGTGCTTTCTGCAGCTTTAAATTAATACTCATCTGTAGACAGCACATGTTGTATTTTACCTTCCCTTAAAAGGCAAGAAAGCAAACATGCCCATTAGCATGTTTCAATCAGATTTTTATATCATATTTACTCAGTTAACGTAGAATCATAACAGATTGGGTAGTAGTAATGGAGTGCTTCAAGTGAATTTATTCTGGCAAAATGCTTCCTCATCCATTAAAGGTATTTTCACTTTGAGGTAACATCTAACTTAAATTTAATTTTGGATTTTCAACAGGTGTCTTAATTCTAATGGATGGTCAAGTGCTGTGGCCCAGACAGTAATGGGATCTGACAACACCTTATAAATCACGGCTTTATGGAGGCAGTAGGAAAGGTGACCAGCATTGCACCCGTATGGCCACTCACCTAATTACTGACAGCAAATACAGGGTCATAAACGATGCTGTGGCCGTGGCAAAGTGCCAGGGATGCTCGGTGTATGGGTCATCAGGCAGCAACAGCCAGTTCCGCAAATGCTTTTTCATGTGGATTAGTGTTGGGCTGCTCCTTGGCTGCAGCAACAGCGGTGTCACTGGAGAAAATCCAACCTGCCATCCATAGTGTAGCGGCGTCCTGCCTGCACTCCCCATGTCAGGCAGGGTGTGGGCAGTCCGCCTACGCTGATGCTGATCGGGCTGGGGTGTCTGCAGGCAGAGTGTCGGGTGTAAGTAAGCAATTACTTTTGTGAACTCCTCTAGGTTCTCTGCAACTAAACATTGCACTAATTGGTGGTGTGGATTGTGCAAGCAATTACTGTCTGCTTTGAGAACGGTTAAGGATTCTTGCCTAACTGAAGCAAGAAGGTTCTGAGACAGCCTGAAGACTCCCAGCAGCAATAGCAGCTGCTGAAGCTGCCTAAGTAGGGGCTTTCTGTTTGTGAATTCCGCTGTTTTGAGCTCCTGTTCTTTTCTGATTGACTGTCGAGACATTTCTTCTTCCCTTCCTCATGGTTAGTGTACCTCCGTTCCACTCACGCTTCTCGTTGACTCTTCACTATAGTTTCCCCTTTTTCCCTGTATTTGATATAAACATTCCCTGGAAAATCTAGCAAAGCAAGCAATCAAACAAAAACATTAGTTCAACTCCCATCCTTACAATTATGAAATTTTTTATTCTGTGTGTGCATTATACATATCTCCCCTGAGCCAGATCTAGCTTGTGAATTCTGTATAGTCGCACCTGTATAATATAGTTCTCTGAAGCTGCACAATGTCCAGCATCATGAAGTCATGTATGTTTGGTCCTTAGAATAAAATGAATATATATGAAAATAAAATTAATACAAATAATAGTATGCATCTTCCAGAAAAACATTTAATTTCAGTCTCAAGATTTCTAGGAAGAGAATGCTGTCTTCCTGAGGTTGTTTTTTTTTGTTGAAAGAAAGAATTTTCATTTCTGATTTGTATTTCTTTTCTATTTTATAGTACCCAGCCCTGATAAGATACACGTGGTCCTGTGTTATTCTAGTGAAATTCTGGTCAGTTGGCATGAAATCAGGTTTCTTATTGCTATAACCTCCTACTCTGAAGTAGCTTTATTGCTTTTAAAAATCCAAACTGGAAGGAAAAATGCAGAGCTCTAATTAAGCAGAGTGCTGTGATTTGTATATAATAAGGAGATGCATGTCGTTGGGAGTATGCTTTATTCCCTTTGCTACCCAGCTGACTTTTGGTTCTTTCAGCTGTGCTGTACTGGGTTGAACTTTCCTTTGCTTACATTAACCTGCTGTTGAACAAATAACTGTGCCCTTCTTGTAGTGCAACCATTCTATAGATGACTATTTTTCACTCAAAAAGAGAAGCATCCCAAATAGTGCTATTATAAGGCTAAAAAGGGCGGGAAAAGGCAGTGGCACTGAGGATTCAGTAATGAGGTCAAGGTAGACAAATTTAGGCTCCTGCATTTAATCTATAATTATTGTATTATACTTCCCTATGAGGTAACTGTTGCTATACAGGCATAAACTTTATATTTTAAAAGGAATAAAGAGCTTCTCCAATTCTCCAGTAAAACTGGAATTGAGTGAAATTTTACATTGTGATGAAGACTTAAGCCAAATGCTTGTGTGTCCCTTCTTGGACACATTTTCTCTTCCCTAGTGCATCTGAAGAAGGTGAGAGAGATTTTATGCCTGTTAATGTAGCCTGGATAGATAATTACCTCCTATATGTCCTCCAGAAAAATAAACAATGGCCATATGATGACTATAAATGTCCTTTGTGACATTGAAACTCCCATAAAGGTTTTTTTTTTAATCTTTTTGAGCTCAGTGAACATTTTCATGTTGATGAATTTTAAAAATTATTGGGAAAGACTTTGCAGTCACTCTTCCCCCTTTGTACAGAGTCTCCTTGAGACAAAATGACCTTTCTGTTTTTCAGAGCCTTTTGAAGATTTTTCAGCATAATTCAGGCTGATAAGGATCTTTGCATCCCTTATTTGGCAAGGGGGCGAGTGTTTCTTTGTCCAACAGTAACCTTCCTTCTCTACTCATTATCACTGGTGAGGGCTGTTTTAATTGAAGTCATCCCTTCTGAAAGATATCTCCAATGCAGTTTGTTATTGATTTTGAAAGATCTGACCTGTTAAAATTTCCTTGCCAATGAGTTAACCTTCTTTCCTGAAGGTGAATTAAAATAGAGAACGACATTTCTAATTTCCTAAGTGATGTAGCCAAAGGAGCTGTGCTAAAGGGGTATAACGTTAGCTTAGTCTTTCAAAAGGTTATTTTTTATTTAGTTTGGTGAAACTTCTTGGACCGTCCAATGATAGCTTTCCATCAGGTGCTATTGCCTTCTGGAATGACTTTTAATTGAACATTATTATATCACAAAGAGATGCCCCTGGATTTGTTTCTGTTTCTTGAAGTTCTCTTGTAAGTTATACATGGAATTCAGGTCTAATCAATCATTAGCAAAATTAAAGACTATGAAGTA
>VWZG01009757.1:603021-745183 GCA_013396735.1 Grallaria varia | reverse complement strand
CTTTTTTTTTTTTTTTTTTTAAAAGTGTTGAATTAGTTTCTCAGACCTGGCTCTCAGGGGTGAATCAAGAAAGAGCATTATATTAAAAAAAAAAAGAGAAGAAATTTGAGACCATTTTATTTATCTATGTTTTTGTTTAATTATTGTTGGTTGGGTTTTGGGGGGTTTTTTTGGTACTGTAGAAATAGATACTTTTTACCCTCTCTATGTTTATAACAAATGGGGAAAAAAGGCAGTATCTATTATAGTTGTCACAATATTAAGGCACAGAAAACAGCAGCCAAGTAACTTCTCTATCACATGAAATGTGGTGTTAAAAGTACCATGAATTGTAGCACAAGAAGTCACTGCATCAACAATGGTAAAGCATGTTAAATTCAAATTTTTTTGTTATGGAATTGTGGTGGTTTTAAATTTTAGGCTTTGGCTAGGTTTGTTGTTTTTTAGGCCTTCCTGGGAAACAAGTCAGGTGACATACATTGACAAATCATNGGGGGGGGAAGCTGTGCTGCTGCTGGGAAGTTCTGCACGGTGTTGCTTTGTTTTGGTTTTGCCCAGGGTCAAACTTCCACAGGAATACACAACCTTGTCTTAGACTCACCAGTTTTCTAATATACAAAATTTGTTTTCTTCCTTGCTGGTTCCAGTAGTTGTGAGGTTCTAGTATGACAATGCTGTTAGGGAAACCCTTTGTACTGGACCGTGACTTGCACTCTCCCATATACTATTAGGAAATAAAAAATTTGTTCTAAGTGTCAAATCATTTGTAGGATTACATTTTATTATGTTAAGAATTTTTCCCTTTTTTATCCATTTTCCATATCCTGTATCGATTTTCTTTGATGCAGACACTGCCTTGTATGTTCTTTTCAACCTCTGAAAGAGGAGCCAAGAAAGACAAAAGCGTTAAATAGAAATGACAGTCAAGGTGATCCATAGCACTCCTGGAGGGGAGAATTTGCTGGCAAACAGAGCAGGCAGCAAGTCCTAGAGCACCCAGGGAGTCCTGCCACGGGTGGGAATGATGCAAAAACAAAGGTTTTGTCTTTACTGTCTTGGCACTCCCAATAGTATAAATTACACAATCTGTGTCTCTAAATGCGGCCAGCTTGTTGTGTTGGCAGCATATCAGACTCTGTATTTTAAAAAATAAATAAATAAGATATCAATAATTTATGTAGAATGACAGCATTTTCCTGTATTACTTTTTATAGGCAATGTCTGTGTGTCGGTGAGACTCAATTCCCTGTTTCATACTGCCTGTGATACGAATACTTTGCAGCAGCAGCAATTGTTTTTCCTTTGTCACTGTAATTGTGTAAAGCAAATACAGATAATATAGGTATACTGTACCAAGTTACAGACATGCTTATTATATTTTAGTTTAGCCTAGCAGATCTGCAAGTGATCCTGCCAGCAGCTCTGAGGCTGTTGTATTCTGGGTGACCTGCTGTTCCTCCAGCTCCCTGACCAGCTCTGCTATCAAGAGCTGCAGTTTGCATTCACTGTCAGCTCCCAAGTTGTTCAAATACTTCTTGATCTGTGTCTTTTTGACCTCTCTCGAGATTTACTGCTTAGACTTGAACTGTGTCATGTAATACTCATGTCCTTCTGGCTCTCAGCCCCCTATCACCCAGTTAACCTTCTTGGCTCTCATCACAACCTTTGCACAACACAAAGAAATTTGTGATCTGCAATATTGGGTAAGGTTAGCTTGTTTCTGAACTTAGGAAAAGTAGCTTTCTGCTAATCAGTCTCTCAATAGTCTCTTTAAATACAATCCTTTCGAAATACAGAAAACTAAGCTCTTCATTGTCTTGTGCAGTCTGAGTCTCTCTGGCATTAAAATGTTAATGCTACTTACAGGCTCCAAACCAGTAACACAAAATGGGTCAAAACCAGTTCTCACGGAAAGTATGGCAAAATTCAGATGAAATCAGTGGTGGAAACCTCATTTGTTCAAAACAGGAGTAATGTCTTGCTCGATGCTTTAAGACATGTTTGGAGTTTTCTGTTTAGGGATACTTGCGTTGTTTTGTCTTTCTTTGTCTTTGTATGAGGAGAAAAGCTTAAGGGATTTTCACATAGCCTTATTTGCCCTGGATCAAAGTTCAAAGTAAGTTCTTTCTTTTTCAAACAGTGATAATTTTAATACCTGAAATGATATTAAAATATACAATACTAAATACTACAATAGCTTACTTTGCTCTTAGTTAGCTGCAAAACTGTCAGTGCTTTAGTGTGGGTTTAGTCTTATTTTTTTTTAACTCCATTGTAATCAGCCCCTGAAATTTCAGAACAAACTTGTAGTAATGGTTAATTCACTTATGTTCCTGCTCCCTAAAAAAAAAAAAAAAAATGTTAATCCTCCAAAAGCTTAAAGGGAATCTTAATATTGTATTTTACAGTAATCTCTTTAGAAGACAAAGAATTACAAATGACATTTTAAACTCACTAAGACATCAGCGACAACTCCCAATAACAAAAAGAAGCAAGCCTATTTATTATTCCTATTTATTTCTGTAATTGTCATTTGTAATATGCTGATTGGTTAAAGAGGGGATAAACGATAGTACTTTCACGAAACAAGTTCACCTCACTACAGGAAAACTATGATTCATTCATCTAAGTATCTTTAAAACAAAGTCCAAAGGAAAACTACTTTACATTCACAGCAGCAGCCTTTTTTCCCCAGTGTGGAATGGTTTGAGTGCGCATAGAACCCATTGGCAAGGCGTAACTGGATCAGCACCCAGCAGGGAGAGCAGAGTGGCTCTGTGAAGACTGCTTCAATGGGAGAGAACCTAAAGAATACTCATAAAGAGCAAATTAAAATATCATATGACACCTTAATTAGGTTTGACAGCTTTCCTAAATACGTTCTTGTTACTAGTGTTTACCATCAGATGAGGATTTGTGAAAGAGCAGCCACCCTGCACATCCTGCAGCCTTCAGGTGATGGTGGTGGATGAGACTGTACATTGTGTTCTGGTGGTCTCTCATTCTGAGTTGCATATCTATGCTACATTAATTTCTATGAAATTAATTGTATCCCCAAATTTTACTTTTACAAATACGATAATAATGATATAATATATAGAGCATGTTGCAGGTGGTTTCTAGGTGACTTTCTCATATTTCTGAGGATCATTCAAAACCTCTGCCTTCACAATTTTTCATCATTTATCTTCAGTAATGTCTTGACCAGCCGGCAAAGAGATATTGTAAGGGTGTGCTGGGTACTTTCTCTTTTATCTATGACAAGGAGAAAAAAAATAACAGTGGATTAGGAATATTTTGGGATTCATTTCTTGGAATTTTTTGGGTTTAGGTTTTCTTGGGGGTTTGTTTTGGTTTTGTTTTGCTTTTTTTGGTTTGTTTTTTGTTTGTTTTGTTTTGGTCAGTTTTTTTAAAATCACAAAGCCCCTTCGGAGACATTTATTTTCCTTTTCTATTATTTTCAAATGAAAATCATGTCTTTCCTGGATGCTTGCAATATGTTTGGGGCCATTTAAATTAAAAGTGAATTACTGTAGGCTCTTGAGAGAGAGATGGGTAGCTGTAAAGAAAATTGGAGAGGAGCTTCTCTCTGTTTGTAAGGTCCACATAAAGAATGTATGGCAACAACATTCCTCAGCAAGTGCTTGAGGTCAAAACAGTGACTTGTGATCCTACCAGGAAATGTGGTAACTTAACTGAAGATTTCAAAGTGTGCAATTGAAAGATGGCAAAAATATTGGCTAATGTAGATGCCAGAAATTGTTTTCAAAAGAAAAAAAAAATTGGTATTTCTCAAAATAATTTTGGTCAAAATAACTTTCTGTTCATATAGCTAGAAATACATCAAATTATATTGTTTTATTCTTTAAAAACTAAAGAAAGAAACAAAATGGCAATTCCTCTTCTCCATCCTAAACAAGACAAATGAGTTAATTAAGCTGTTGAAATTGCTGAGTGGGTATTTTGAAATCAATTCATTGGAAGTTAACTTTAAACTCTTATTTTAAAGGAGCACTGAGTGTGGAAGTGTTAGGGTTGGGATTTTTCACCTTTATTTATTCACTTTCCTATATCTTCCATAACCTCAAAGAGAAATGTAGCTAGTTGTGAAGAATTGTACCAGTTACAGGTTTTTTGTTCCTGCACATATTAAAGCATGTATTAAAAACCAAACATTCACCCTTAATTCTATCACACAGATACACAGAAAAGTTCTTATGGTTTTTTGGGGTTTTTTAAGTGTTTTTCACATTAAAAGCAGCACAAACAATTTTTTTTGGTTTATGTGTTCTTAATGTGACATTTTTTGAAGAAATAGTTGATGGAGCCATTTACCAAGGATGGGGGAGATGGCACAGAAAAGAGAAAAAGCTTGAGCAAGTGGAGGGTATGTCAGGGACTAGGTGGCCAGACTGCAGGGCCAGAGGGACTTCTGGAGGCCAAAGAACACAGCATGGTTTGCTGCCATTTAAAGTCACAGTGTGCTGGAGGCACAGAAGCTTAGAGGGCAGGGAAAAATTATCTATTATGTTTTTTCCCTGCTTTTTTTCTTTTTCAGCTTTTTTTCTTTAACTTCTCCCCTGTCCACAAGTTTTAACTGTCTGTGCAAATGAAATTGATTTGGTAAAGTGTGGAAGCACTTTAGTTTTTTTGAGGAAGCTCAGCAAGGAAAAAGCCTAAACGGATCCCTGCCCCAAAGCTGCGGTTCACCTTTAGTCTTTGTCATAGTCATATAAAGAAGTTTGCAGTAGAGTGAAAATTTAAGCTCTTGGTATACTTGCGGTCTAGTTCTATAAATGGGTCCTTTTGTATTTAAGCTTAAAAATCAACCTAATGTAGACAAGAGGGAAGGTCAGATACATCACTAATAGCTCTGTGTCAACATGCGCATGAACACAGAATTGCTGAGTAGTAGTTTGTCCACAGAAATGTGGTTTGTTGGTACTCACTGGTAGTGTTTTTATACAGTGGCTTACTACTTCACAGTACAAGCCAAATAACACAGTTTACTACATGAACGTACCTTTGCACCTCATCATTATTTTGTATACAGTTCTAGAACCAACATACTTGTAATCTAATGTCATACCTTATTTTTGCCCAATTGTGACAGTCTCATGCAGACTTTTTGTTCATATTTAAGTTGTCAAAGGCAGTATTTATTGTATCAAGTATGATATTTTTAACATTTACATTAGTATAAACCTGTCCAAGAACTGGATTGAAGATATGTTGATGGCAAGCACAATTTTTAGGTAAAATGTGATTTTTTTGATTACTGGTGACTGGAAATTTATAGAATCCCAAATGAGCTAAATTTTCAACTGGAGTAAAGACCTGACCTTTAAAAAGAGGGATTTCTTCATTGATCACACCTAATGATACACAAGGTGTAGTGACCAGGTAAGACAGAAATTTGCAGTTTGCAAGATGAATAATTCAGCTTTATTTCAATCATGATTATTTTTTTGTATCTCTGCTCTAGCTGAAGATTTTGTACAGCTTTTATTCTTGAAGAATTGGCAAGTGTTTAAAGTGGTGTTCTGTGGAAATTTTCTCTCTCAACTCAGTGTAAATACACTTAAATACAACAATGATCATGTGATTTATAAGAGGCTGGTTAGAGATGTAGTAGAACACTTGCTGAAATGGAAACTGAAATGCATTTGTATTTAATATACTTTTGTTTTTCTGGATAGCTAGCTGAATCTTGAAATACTTAATTCAAACTTAATTTCCAAAAAATATAAGGGAGTTTCCATGGGCTGAATCTGCCAGCTGGAATTGCTATTTAGTGTACATGCTTAGGGTTATGGAACTGCAAATAAACTGTTCAGCCACAGTGTCCACTTAAAAAAGAGACAATGAGGAGCAGAAGCTAAGTGTATATAGCCTATCACCAGCCCATTCCCAAACTGGTACTGAAGGCAATGTTGGATGAACAGATGAAAATTGTGATGAAGTCAATGAGAGTTTGAAATCTCGTAGGAATCAGTAATAAGATATGGCTTCATATTCCTTCCAATGATTCAATAAGACATGCTGTAAATAATTTGTTTCTGTCATAGCTCATTTCACTTATTCTTGTGCAGTACTAAAATTATGCTGTTAACCTGCTTTGGAAATAGCAAAGGCTCAGCCCAGCTTTACTCACATAAATAGTCTTGTTACTGGGGTCAGTCAGATGAATGAGGATTCTGTGGCCTGGACCCAATTTCTTCATAGAACAGCGAAAATGTCTTCTGTTTGATTAAGTGTCTGAAGATAGATTTTCTTTGATAAATGATTACAGGGGGTTTTTTCTGAACTGTTTGTTCTGTTGCCTTTATGCAGTAAGTCAATGCACACTGTGTATGAGGAGAGGTCTTAGAAAATCTGAAAATATAGTGGTTTTAACCTTTGATTTGTGGATTTCATGAGTTGAACTGGATGAATATTACAGTTTAAAAATAGAAAAAACAACTACAGCAACTTTCAGGGATATAGGTTTATAGTGATTTTTCTTGATGTTTGTTATAATGTGCTGTATGTTGTGTATTTACCATAGACTTTGGAGATTAAAAAAAAAAAAAAGCAATGGGTATAAGTTACTTCTAGATATAGCTTACTTTGGGGGATATTCTGATTGGACACAAGAGGAAACTTTCTCACAAGGAGAATAATCAGCAATTGGAGTATTCTCCCCAGGGAAGTGGTGGATTCCTCAACATTGGAAACATTTAAGATCGAGGATGCTGAGCCATCTTGTCTAGACTGTGCTTTTCCCAAGTAAGGTTGGATAAGATGACCCTTGAGGTCCCTTCCAAGCTGGTATTCTATGAATCTCTGATTCAATAATTTCTGTTATTTGGAGAGTTACCAGCTGGTATGTCTCTGTCTTCAAGAACTTAATCTGTTCTATAATAATATCACAGATTGTGTGGAAAAACATTTTTAAAGTGGCTTTTAATTTTTAGTTTAATTATAATAAAGGAAAGATGAGAAGTGGCCTACTTGGAATTACCACTATTTTTCAAAATGTATTCTGGTGGTGTTGTCATTTTTGTATAAAATATGGAAGGACGAGAATGTGTTATTGGTAGGCATCAGGGTATAAAATGCAGTGCAGTAGAAATGTGAAGCAAAAATGAAACAGTCCAGGAAAGGGTATTCAAGCAGATGAGAGAGATCAGATTCATGCCTTGATGGGGAGAGTTTTGGCTCCTACCTTGGTAGTCAAAACTAAGTGATGAATGTGTGTTTGCTCCTTTCTTAGTTCTCTAATGTGATTAATTCCTGTGTATATTCCAGAAATTAAATATTCCATCTGTCTAGGATAAAAAGTGAAATGTATCTGTAATCATAAAAACAGGAGATGAAGAGTAATCCCATACTTGTGTTTTCCAAGCTTGAGTTTCTCCAAGAATTAAATTCTTAGAGATACAGAGCTTGCTGTTGCACTGTGGCAGAAAAATAGTGTAAGTGTGCAATGTTAGCATCTTTTCTTGTTTTTCAGGTCCATGGGGGAGATGCATGGGAGATGAATGCGGTCCAGGAGGCATCCAGACGCGAGCGGTGTGGTGTGCCCATGTGGAGGGCTGGACCACCCTGCCCACGAACTGCAAGCAGCCAGAGCGGCCGGACAACCAGCAGAGCTGTTTCCGGGTCTGTGACTGGCACAAGGAGCTGTATGACTGGCAGATTGGCAGCTGGAACCAGTGCCAGCCTGTCCTGTCCCGCGGCCACGAGAAGCCCCTGGAATGCCTCAGAGGGGAGGAAGGGATCCAGACAAGGGACATCACCTGTATACAGAAGTCCAATGGGGTTCCAGCTGAGGATGTCATCTGTGAATACTTTGAGCCGAAGCCCCGTCAGGAGCAGGCGTGCCTCATCCCATGCCGGCAGGATTGCATCGTGGCCGAATTCTCCCCCTGGTCAGAGTGTTCAAAGACCTGTGGCAACGGGCTTCAGCATCGAACTCGGCACGTTGTGGCTCCACCGCAGTTCGGTGGCTCTGCTTGTCCTAACCTCACCGAATTTCAGATCTGTCAGTCCAGCCCATGTGCTGTTGAAGAAAGCCTGTATAGTCTAAATGTGGGACCCTGGAGCGCATGCTCAGTGCCCCATTCAAGACAAATAAGGCAAGCAAGGAAACGAGGGAAGAACAAAGACAAGGAAAAGGACAGAGAAAAGGCAGTTCGGGATCCTGAGGCTCGGGAGTTAATTAAGAAGAAGAGGAATCGTAACAGACAGAATAGACAGGAGAACAAATATTGGGACATACAAATTGGGTACCAAACAAGGCAGGTCACATGTACTCACAGAAATGGGAAAACTGCTGCTCTGAGGTAATTACTATTTATGAATTTGCATATCTTAATTTTTATCTGTTTAAAGTAAAACATGCATAACTGGATTCTCCTACACAAGCCTGAATTTCAAAGTGTGGCTCACACTATTTCCAATTCAACATCCATCATCAAGCTCAAGTGTTTTCTGTGACATGAAAATGCAAACTGTTGGGGATCATACTAAGCATCACATTCATGTTCACTATTAGACTGTGCTAGTTCCTTACCTTTGTTTGCCTAAACAGATTTCCCCTAAAAGCCTGAAGAAATTTCTCAAGTGTCTGCTGTGTTTCTGTGTGTTCAGGCAGGCATTTGCATGTTTGGAAGAGGTGATGATACTGCTTTTAGGGCTCTGGACACAAAGACTAACAGGAAGCTGGGCTGGGTCAGACTTACAGTAAAAGCAGAAAACAAGAGAAAGATGCTGCACGAGAAGACAATATCTACTCATTCCAGTAATTTTTGTTTTGAAATAGAAGAGCTTGATTCCTTATGGCAAAATTGCTGAAAGGGAGACTATAGAACCTCTTAGTTTCTTCCAAATACCTCCTGTATTTCTTTCTCATATATGCCTTTAGGCTGGCTATCTGCTTTTGTTGGGTTTTCCCCCTCTGATATTTATTTATTTATTTGTCTATTATTTTACTTTTCGAGAGTTCTGGCAATCATGGATGTTTACATAATCTTTTCCACAGCCATCTGAAGGCATTTCTGAAACCCTAGTATCTTTAATTTGTTTTTCTTGCTTTCTCTTCCTAGCTCATATATTTCTTTCATTTCCTTCAGAACATTTTTGTCCAACTCAAAAACCTTTCAGTCTAATCTTCCTGTCTTTGATGTCAGTCTTTCTATTTCCTGACCCCTGGTTCAATGCCTGATTAATCAATTTTACTTCGGCTGTGAAATGACTAAGATATCTTGCTGAATGGCTCTTACACACATTGCTGCTATGCTAGCATTTAGGAACTTTTTTCAGAGTATTTTACTTTAGAGTTTTTGTTGTGCCAGTTAAATATTCTGACACAGAACTTGTAATTTCTTCAATCTTGTCTATCAAACTCCATATATTAGAGTTTTTTCAAGTGTAGAAAACATTTTTGGAGTATGTTCCTTTCAAGAGAGGATCCAGCAGTAAAACAGGAAAAAGCACATGGCTTAAGGAAAGAACTGAAGGGTTCAGGTTGTTTATTTGGAAGGAGGGACATATGGGTGAATATGTGAAGTGTCTATGGAGTGTCTTCCATCACAACGAAAAATGGAACAAGCTATTCTCTCTCTATATTATGGATGTATTGGAAAAGCAATCATGGGCTAATCCCAGCAGTGCTGAAAGAGGCTAGGCTTCTCAATACTGGGAATTGTGAGGCTCTGGAAAAAATTACCTGAGGCATATGTGGCACCTCCATCTTCAGAGATTTGTAAGAACAGGCTACTCAGTGATGTCAGTGATGACATACCTGAAGCAGCTCTTGGTTAGGGAGGAGGTGATGACTGCACTGGTTTTTTGCAGTCTCTTCTGTCTCTGTTTTTTTCAGTTCCTTATGATTTTGCTCTGCACTTGATGAATGTATACACAAAAAATTCTTAAAACTAGTGTGGTCAGACAGGTGTTGGCTGCTGCACTGTCTCAGTGCACAGGAACAGATTACCTTTACTCCTTCCTTTCCAGCCTCATATCATGCAGCCCACGCTGTGCCTAGAACAGGAACATCATTACCCTTTAAATACAGGGACTAATTTATTAAACATCAGTTGCTATCAGATAGCAGCCAGCTGCTCTTTTTGGAAGGCCCCAAGTTTTTGAAAGGCTAAAAAAAATATTGAGGGGAAAAAAAAAAAGGGAGGAATGACACAGTCATGTGTCGAAGTTCTGATAAATGGTAAAAGAAAGCAAAAGTACGGTTGGAAGTCAATGGCATACTTTATTCATCACCTTATCACTCAGTCTTGAATTCACTTAGATCAGTAACGCTGTCTTAAGTTCAAATACCTCAGTGTATTATGCACATTTCAGTCTGGTGCAGAGAAATGGATGAAACCCTCTTGCCTGAGGCAGTGAAACAATAGATAATCCAACGTAGGAGCAATTCTTCACAGGGGAGAAAATTATACAAATGATGCAGTGGGCATTTTTATGTCTAATGGATAAGATTTTATGTTATAAATGCCCAAAGGATTTCTAGTGGTCTTCACGTTAAGTTTAATACAGATTTTTTTTTCCAGTGGCATAGTATAAACAAGAATATTTGGTTAAATGATTCATGTGAGAAATTCTGGAATGGATAACTTCACTTTCGGGGGCCTATGTATGTAAATCACCTGTATATCCATTTGCATCATTTACACTCCACTCTTCACTAAGTGGTCAAACACTTTATTCTATGACTGGCATTCCAGAATCTGAAACAATAGAGTTATTTTTCTGCCCAGAGAGAAAATGCAGCCAGATCAAATGATTTTATCATCTGCATCACATAATGACTGTGTTACTAAATAATATAGACAAGTAAGGTGACTGGAAAACGTGCCATTCTCATACGAAATGCTTTTCAGCTTGAGTAGTCCATTTTCAGTGAGTTTTGACTTTAGCAATCAGAAACAATCAGCCCCCTGACAGCATGACTGAAAGAAGAATAAAAACCCTCAGGCGAGTAATACTTTTTGCAGAGGTAGCAAAATTGGTATAGTATAAAAAGGTTTTAAAAACAGAATAACTTTCAGAAGGGTGCTCCAGAGAAAATGGTTCTGTAACACTGTCAGCAAAGCTTCAAAAAAGGCAAATTCTCTCAACACATCAGCACACCAGGCAAGGTAAAGAGAAGTGAAACAAGAAAATCAAAGTTTAATTTTTACACTTTATTGCCAAGTGAACAATAGATGGTCTCTGTGAAGGATGAAATATTGGATTTTGTATTGCTCATTCTGCAATAAGGTGTGTTACATGGCCTGTATTTGACTTACGGTCCCCTTAGTCTGAAATTCTCGTTCACTGAAAATATTTTAAAAATAGAAATGCTGGGGGAAAAAATTTCAATAAACTTTAAAGAGTTATAAAATTACTGCTCTGGATAGCTAACAAAATCTGGACAGTGCTGCTGTTGGTGTAGAGGACAAAACTGATCCTTGGAAATGTTTCCTCTTTGGTGAAAGTGGGATTTGCCAGAAAACCAAAAAGAGCTGTTAGACAACAAACTGACAATGTAGAGAAGCATAAAACATATGTAAAAGTTCATTTTGAGTTGCAAATCTGTTTGCCCTTTTACAAGTTGTAATGATTATCCCTCATGATAAGCCTATAATTTTCTATTGTCATATAGACTCTGGTTTTGCTTTATTCTACTTTGCTAAATTTTTATTATTGTGTCTCAAATGGTTCCTCAAAATTTTCTTCCTGAACAGACTTTTGCAGCAAAGTTTAGTGTAAACATATGTTCGTGTTTCTTTTGTTTCACATACTTCTTAGAAAATAATTATTTATTTTCATCCTCCTCACTGATTCTGCGCATGCCTGGAATATCTAGCAAACTATATCCATATCTTGTAACAGATTAAAATCTCTTGGAAGTTTTCATAATGGTCTTATTGTAGTGCTTTACTGAATTTCAAGTTTGGGACAGTTTGACCTTTGATTTATTCCAGCATTATAGTTAAGACATGAGAGATGACAGTAGGGTCAAAATTATTGAATTCTCTTGCTGATTTTGGGCATGCATAATTTTTCAGTTTATTCAAGTAGACCTGTATCTACTTAAAGCGGAATCACTATATTTACTGCTGACCACAGGTTTTAAGCTGGATACCCAGGAACTGAGGAATTCCAGAATGACCGAGTATTTAGACCGATGAGCAAGTGATACTCTAAAGATATATTGGCAGGAGAAAAAAAGATAGAGAATCCTCTCCTTTAGCATGGCATTTTAGCTTTGGTTTCCTTTGCAGGTCCTGAAACCTCTTACCCAATGCTCACCTTCCAAATTAAACAATATATGTCTCCATCCATGGACTTCCACTCTTCTTATAGATTATAGGCCCTGTAAAGGAGGAAGATTAAAAAACCAAGCCAAAACCAGCATAAGTCTGTTGCTTTATTTCTGCCATTGATTTGAAGAAGCAGGCAAGTCATGCTGAGGTACATACTGTCAGACAGCATACGGAAGAAAGATTCAGACATACGGTACAGCAGCTCAGCTTGTTGGACCCTGTAATGTATTCCTTGCATAGAAAAGATCTTAAGAGATTCTCTGTTCTTGTCTGAGTGCCTCCATGAGGCAACAGGCAAAAAGGGTGATGTGTATGAATGTGGCAGGGGTTAAGGTGGAATAACTTCAAGGAGATGGGCTGCGGAAGGGTGAGGGAATAGCAACGCAGAGCGGACAGGTTGTAGAGATGAAGGAGCTTAAGCAACCCTTCGTTTGTTCATTGAGGACCTGATGAAAGCACATATGTCTGCATGTGCTTTTTATGTTACTAGAAAGGCAGCTCTACAGCCTTTTATAGAGGAAGCTTCCAAGCTCACCACACTGTAAGGGTTTAGAAGCCGTAAGTGGTTCACTCACAGAACACCTGTAAATATCACATATTTGGATAAGGAGATATATACAGTCATCTTGATTCATTAACTTGGAATCGCCTTGAGCACATGCTGTTAACAAATGGAGAACAGGAAAGAAGAAAGTTATCTTGGAAGAAAAACCTCTAAAATGGCCAGGTTAATTGTCAGGTGCATTGAGATAATAAAAATGTAAAATACTATTAGAGAAACAGAATGCAAACTCATTTCTTTCCTACCATTTTCCACTGTGCCTTTAAAATTTCCATGGACTTTAAAGTCAGAAGCATCCTGTAGTTTTTTAATGTGACTTTGGTGGAGACAATAGTTTTTGTGGATATGCATAATATTATTCAATGAATGTTCCTTTCTATTCTAAGTACCTGCTCCATCATCTTACTGAGGCTGCTGTTTTGACAGCGGCTTGTCAGTATTGCTGCACATTTGACATACCATGCCAAAATCTAGATTTAAGATGATAACATACGCACTGTGCTGAATAATTGAAACATCAGCAGTGAACGATTTCTTTTTCCACACCATATTTTAACTCCTTTCATACAGTGAACAGTTGTTCTGTCATTTAGATGTATGATATTCATATATTTCTGTGCAAAGCATCAAGATTGGATGCCTTTCTAGAATATGTTTTTTATTCAAATAAAAAAGTCTTCTTTAGCAAAATATAATACCTTGTAATATAATGAGGGTTGAACTACATGTTCTTATAATCCCTTGTGGCCATAAATCCTGTAAGTGAATAAATGAATTATATGAATGAATGCAATGTTGAATTTCTAGCCTTAATCTAGTAAGAGATTAAGATGCACAGTGGTAAATTGAATTAGGCACTGTGATCTTCAGTAGAGATTCTCCTGCTCTGTACTTTTGTGTGTATTTTCTTCCTCATCAGATAATTTTAATGTTAATTGACTTCAATATAACTAAATCCATGTGGTTCAAGCAGTATTTTTCTAAATTTTGGACTTCTTTGTATTGATATTATATCATCATAAATATTCCTATAAGGAACAAGCTAGAATGTAATACTTTTTTTAGATTTATTTTGTGGTTTTGTTGGGTTTTTCTCCCCTATTGTATAACTGCTAAGCATAGTCTGGAACATAGACTATGCCCTTGTTTTCTTGATCAGTTTTATAAAGTTATGGTACGGCAGCATGTGAGATAAGCATCCTCCTGGGACATACTGTCTGTCAAGGTGGGGACTGCACAGGGTGGGAAATAAGTGAATTCTTCCCTTGCAGATCCCTAGAAGAGCAGGGTTGGGTCCTTCAGTGCCTAACTTTCAGTGGTCCCACTGAAAATAAAATGTACAGCCTACATCCTAATATTGACTGCTTTTTTCCAAATGTTGGAGACTGAGATTAAACCAAAGATTCTGTCAAATCTAAGCATCAATAAAGGGAAAAAAATCTAAAATAATACCTGAAACACAACTGATACTAGTAATATAATTTTCATTAATATACTTCTTTGCATCATATCATCATTATTGCCTATTTTTATTCACAAAGTTTGGCATTGTGTTTATTTTTGATTTGCCAATCACTCTATGAAACTAGCTATTATTTTGGGTAAAAATAAAAGTTAATTAATGCTATGTAACAAAAATTCCCACTGACAAAGGGAAATCCCTCCCAAAAGCTTTAATAAGTCATCTATGTAGACTCTTGCCAAATAACCTGTGCTACCTATTTTTAAATTGTCTATTGCATGAGACGTGCATACATGTCACTGTGTTACTGGACTGTGAAAGACAGCGCCTCTCATTAAACCCTTCTGCTTTCTTGTCTCAGACACTCCCAGTATCTGTGAAAGCCCCACAGAGCTGTTGTTGCCACTTGTTTGGGCATTGTAGAACTTTTTACTTTGCCTGTATTGGTCGGTATATTTTTTCTTGGCACAGTAGTTGTGACTAATCTCTATCTTATCCTGTAATATGGAAAGCCTGAGTGGTTTTGCTTATTTCAAAACTGTTTTGGCTGTGCATCTTTGTTGGCAGAATTAGTTAAAGTTGTGGAAGGATCATGGGAAAGCAGTCTTGTGTAAAGCTCTTAGGTGGACAGTACTTGAATTGTAAATGAATAAAAGTAGCCTCATTGTTTGTGTGATTATAACAGCCCATTACACAGGGAGGTACTAACAGTTTCTCAGAACAATGCACAGTATGACCAATACTAAAGAGTGCAGCTGTAGGGAAAATGAACCAGAACTATGTCATTTTCCACTTGGAAAAAGGACAGGCAGTGTATTTTTGCTAACTTCTTTAAAGAAACAAGCGTGTACCAACCATAAACAGAATCACTCAAGGATGACTGGACTCTACAAATGACATTTTATATCTTCAGATTAGCTCATGGGGGTTATCTAACATCCAGATTTAAATCACCTTTCTGTTGTTCCTGCTGTCTAGTACCTGCAAATTAAACTTTTTTTGTTTAATTTTACTTAATGAGAAAAAACCTTTTATTTTCTTTATGCCAAATACTTTATCAGTCTCTTTCAAAATCCAGCTGCACCTTTGATCTGGGAATGGCATAGAGTTAATATGTTATTTATACTTGTATCCCTAAGTTAACTCCAAAATCCCTGCTATACAGAGCATCTTTTAAGGTTCCATGGTGGTCAAATACAGAGGAAGGAGTAGACCTTACACATTCAATATTAAGATCTGAATTTAATTCCAGGTAACACAAAGGATTAATATTCAGCATGAGTATTCCCCAGGCCTCCTGACCACTAGAGTGATTATTCAAAGTTGCCATAGAAAATTGCACACATGGGTACATGTATTTCAAAGGTTGATTTGACCTTCTGACCCAACCAGATTATTTCTGCGAGGTAATTCTGTAAAGGGTGTGAACATCTCTGCTGTGGGACTGCCTATGGGTAGTCAGATTTCCCAGCAGTGTAAGCCTGAGGTTTTTTAGGATGTGATAATAATGAGTGGTGTGATACAGGTTTTACCCCTTCCTTTGCTCTGAGGTTACAGCTGTGAGGAGCAGACGTGGTCTTTGGAAATTGTTCCTTACAGTCTCTCATTTCTTGTAGCAATTTACAGAGATTGAAGCAGATTTTAAGCAAACTACTGATAATCTCTCTACTGGGAAAAGTAAAATATGCTTGTATTCAAATCCTGCTTTTATTTCTCTTTTTGTTCTAAGGATTCTTTGGGAGTTGGACTAATGTTCATTCATGCCTGTAGGTTGTCTTGCAAGTATGCTGTCAATCTTAGTGGTTTGTTTTAGTGGAATTTACAGTTGCTATTATTTTCAATCACAAATTTACTTTCTGGTTATTTTCCAAATCTTCCTCTAGTTTTAGTTTGCTCTTCAGGCAAAAATGGCAGCCTTTACAAGCCTGCTTTTGTGTATTTGTGTTTGTGTGTGTGATATTGATTTTCAAGTGCTAAACTGTCATGTACTTTTGGTGTTGTATAAGAAATTTGTTAATGTTCCAAGGCTTTTTGCAGACAAGTTTGTGTGGTCAAATGGACTCGTATGTCAATAGGTCTCATCCTGTGGCTGGTGGGAAAGATTGAAAACTATTTTGCTAATGGTAGTCAATGATGTAATGTCTCATGAGATCAGCAAGAATTCAGGAGAGACTCTCATGGTTCCTTATGATGCAGCTGGTTGTAGGAGATGTCTGATGGTGTGCCGGACATTTAAGGCTAGGAAATGGTTAAATTATTCTGGTCTGAGGGAGTCCACTATGAGCCTTTTTTTTTTTTTTTTTAATCTGCTTGATAATCTTTGTTTTTCTTCCTTAGTATTTAAATGAAACTACATAAAAACCTGTTAAAGAATTCTGGATTTTCTTAGCATGTTGATTGTGCTTTGATCTGAAACCTTTGGAAGCAGCTCCCTTTTTCTGCTGAACTGCTGAATCTCCTCCTAAGATACACAATATGGGTTTCTTCCAAGCAGTTAGCCTAGTTTTAGTTATGTCTTCAGTCCTCTAAAGTTTTTAATTCATTCAATCAGTCTTGTGGATTGAATAAAAATTGTATTATGTTGTCATGATTTTGCTTTGGAGAATACAAGCAGAACCTTTTTTTTTTTCTGACAATGAGGTAACCATCTTCAAAAAGAATAATAAAGTTCCTTCCCAAAAGGTGCTGGGTTTTAAATCTCCAGCAGACAGGACAGATTCTGACTCCACAGCCTTCTCTGATGTGGAGGTGTCTGCTTTCCCTGTGGTGGTTGAGGGTAGGTCGGTTGTGCCAGGACTGGAGCAGCCTGGGCAAATCTGTAGGTTCACCTAGAAAGAAGTTTAGAGCCACAGGATCCAAGAGCCTGTGGACTTAATCAACTACCACATCAAATAATGATCCAGGATTGAAAGATCACAGTTTTCAATTAAAAAAATTAAGTCGTTTTCAGTCGAACCCTAACCCATGGCTTTTGTTTCTTGTGAATACCAAAGGTTTATGTTGGCATCAGTCTGCTGAACCATTGCCATGTTATTCATTTCAGAACAATGGAAATATCTGTATGTAATCAAATGGAAAATCAACTAAAAAGTAATTAATATATCAGAACTCTGGGAGAATGCATATAGTGAATGAAAATAAGGAATAATAACTGTGAAAATTTCAGTAATGAAAATCAAAGCTGAATGTGGATAATGGGAAAACCAAAGCTGAATGTTGATAACAGAGTGAAGGAAGAGGCAAAATAACGCAGACAAAAGTTACTGAAGAGAGTATTTGACTTGCATTAACCTTGTCAATTGGGCTCAATTACTTTACATTATAGTCAAAACCGGTAAATAGCTGTTCTTGTTAAATATCAGCACTGGGTGAATTAATTGAATTTATTATGAAGGACATATTCTTCATTTTTCTATTTTAGGTTTAAATTGCAAACCTCACATTGATGCTCTGTTACATCTCAGCGTGAAGAGCAGCTGTACTGAAAAAAGCTAAAAATCGATCTTCAAAATGGTGTCTTCAAAAGACACAGTTGAGGAAAGAGCTTGTAGACGTCTGCAAGCTCAAAAATGCCACAGAGAAAGTGAATAGAGTATAGTTATGCAAGGCCTGAAGCAAGAAAATTAAGCTAACTGTACAATTTTAAAGCAAAAATAGCTATATACAGTTATTTGGGAGTAAAAAGGTCTGTAATGCATTGTTTCTATGATGTATGTACCAAAATCTTATCTGGGTTCAGAAAGCATTTATATTAATTCATGGAGGAAACTCTGTAAAGGGCTCTTCAGTGCCAAGAGCCTTCCTTGTCTTCAGGAAGTCTTTGTCCTCTTTTGCTGCTGCCAAGGCAGGTTTCAGACTGCAAGAATTATTAGTTAGAACCTCTCAGCCATTCTGATGCTGCTATTCATGTCTTCTTGTTAATTCTTCTTTCTAGTTATCAGTCCAATATGATATGGAGGAAACACCAGCAAAAGTAGAAAATCTCTTAGTTGTGCAAGTTATGTATGGAGTATGCTCATGAAGTAGAGTCCTACTGCCTAGTTTGAAACCTATTCGGTTTTTCTATTCATCCTGTATAAGTTTAGAGATCCTACCCTCATGCATTACCATGCATGGCTTTATGTATGCAGTATGCACAGCTGTATCTATTGCAAAAAAAATTAAAAGAAAAAAGCTGGTTTTTTCCTAGTTGAATTTGTAGAGGAGAAAATTCCAGTGGTCTCCTCTGTGACTTTTCTACTCAACTTAAGAGACAAATTTTGAGACTGAGATAGACACTCATAAAGGTCATTGGCATATAAAAATTTAAAAAATTGTAAAAGGGTTTTTCACTGTAATAGAAATTTAGAATACATCAGAAAGAAATTTTATCTTTTGACTAATCTAATTTTATCACACCTTTGAAAGCTTATCTTTGGCTGAATAGAGTGCTTTCAACTGCACAAGTTGCTCATTTGTGCACAGGTACCATGGTGTAATTTTCTCCAGGCTTATGCCTCAACCTTTGTTCTCCATGTGTCTGTAGCTTTAATTATCCCATAAATTCCCTTGAAATCCCCAGGCGTAACCTTCCTACCCAAAGTGATATTTAGTTTTTATTTATTGCTGTAGGAGCAGAAATGAGGCTATGGAACGTGAGTAGACACGAATTCCTGACCACATATCTCCAAAAGAGGCTGAGCAGCAATTTTGTTTTGTAGGTTGTCCTCTAAACCAGCACTGCCTTTTGCTATAGTTTCTTTTTATCTGATCTAAGTCTTTGAGGTCAGAAATAGGTTTAATATTGGCTTAATAGCAATAGAGTTCATTCATCCCCTGTGATGTTTCAGTTTGTTTTGTTTGGGACTGTTTTCTCTTTCCACTGGGTGATTTAAGTGCTTGTGTACCTTCAGTTCCCCACTGTATCTCTGTGTTGTCTGAAATGGTACTTTCTCAAGCCACAGCCTTACTTCAAGTTATATAACGCCTTCTTTCCTGCCCAAAGACAGGCACTTAGGGCACTGTTCTTTGAATGTATTCACTGGATTGAGAGCAGGTTCCTGCAGACTTTATATGTTACCCCCATGCTGCTGTTTCTTGTATCCAGTCTCCTCTGTTGACTTTTAACACCATTTTAATGCTACTCATGTGCTTTTCTTTGAGCATTCCAAGCAAATATCTGGACAGAATTCTATGGGTTAATAGTGAGGACTTACTTATGCCCTCCCTGTGATTCTTTAATGGTTAACTTTGCATATAATGTGTACTTAGACGTTACTGAAAGGACCCAAGGCATGGAGATGTTTGATGCAGAACTTCTAATGAGTTGAGTGGTATAATGAAGTGAATCTTAAATGTTTAGTTTTATTTTCTGTTGTGTTACCTGCCCATTTGCCTTTTATCCTGTGAGAAATTTCTCCTAAGTTTGGGTAACTAACCAGAGCAGAAATCTATCAGAAAATGCAGAGAGACTTACATGAAAGTCAGTTTTGTTTTCAATTATTTGTCAAGAAACTATATTGTGTAACAAAGACATTCCCAGGTGTTGATTAAGTACCATTTTATGCAATTTCTTGGATATAAGACATTACAATGTCTTATTGGATATGAGATATTTAAAGGCAATGGGACCAACTTCTCAATTGATGTATTGCGCATACTGAGCTTTTTAGATGGTACATGTATCTTTCAGAGTTAGCATTTTTATACCATACAGTAAGTTTAATTATTATTGTCTGTCTATATATAATCATTTGCACTGAAAGGTATGATGAACATTTGCTTCTTTTGGTAAAATAAAGTTTGAAAATATTTTAAAGGTGTTGGGAGTAGGAAAAAAAATTATAATACAACTTTGAAAAATTATATTGGACTGTGGATCATCAAATTCATTGTTCCCAAATTTCTTGGGGAACATGGATATGCAGAGATGCAACATGAAATTAGCTTAGTTCAGTGGCTGGTAATGGATGTACATACACTTGGGACAGGGAGAGGAATTGTAATTTTTTCTGGAAGCTACTGTATTACCTCCAAAGCGAATGAAGCACTTCCATAATCATTTACTTAACTAAAGAGTTTTAACTGGTTTTGTTTAGAGAGATTCATGATACTGAGAGTTTAAATGTGATTTTTCCCTTCCTTACTTGATCTATAGATGTGCAACACACCTCCTGCTGCCTGCAACCTGAGGGGAAACTTCGTAACGGCCATTTCAAATAGCTCTCATTGTTTCTCTAACTTGCTCAAAGAAAACCAAGGGTTAAAAGAATAAACGATGCTAATTGGCTTTTGCAACACTTTTGGTGATTGTAATTGTCTCTGCTCTCTCACAAAATAGTGTGCGAATGCGTAACAGCAAAGAGGTTGTTTGCTCCTGACTTACAATATTAGTTACTTGTTGGTATTTATGTAATCCTGCCAGTAGTGCATGGTTTTAATAAACGAGTAAGGAAATAAATGCATAACTCACTTTACCTCTTGTTTGTCTCCTTAGTAATATTTATGTTCTGGTTACAAGACTAAAGAACTTGTTTTATATTTCATTTTAAATTGATTGATTTTATAAGTATGTATTTGAAGTGAAGCATGCTTTAACTCCATTACTTTACTTCTTTCAAGGACCATAAATAAACAATAGAGTTAGTAATGTGTTACAATTCTGTTTGGGTCCCCTTCATGCCCAAATTTGTAAAGAAGATTAAAGGATCATTCTACTTATATAAACTGTAGCACCAAGAGCTTTTATTAAACATAATATGAGCAGTATGGGGAAGGTACTAGACTGCTGAATCCGTGCCACTGACCAAACAGCTCTTCATTTGAGTTCTATGGAAGAATATAGGTCTAAAGCTTTGAAAAAGATTTCGCATCATGATTGCCAGAGGAACTTCAGCATCATAGCATTCAAGATTACAGGGTACTGAAAGGTGAAAAACTTCAGGAGGTCTTTTTGCATTTATAGCAATTACAGTTTAAGGATCTGTGAAACAAAAATTTTCAATCTAAAACTGTAGTAATGCCTATATTGAATTCTTTGTGAATTATCTAGTAGCGCTTAGAATCTGAAAAGGGCCTTGGACCTACAGTAAGTCTTTCAGAAAGTGACTATATCTTTTAAAAAGCAGTAAATATGTTTAGTTTGCAGGGTTGGGCTTAATTTTTAAATTGACAGCTTCCTCTTAAAATGTTTCTTTTCAATTGTGGTTATGGGAAAACTTTTTTCCCAGTACACTGGCTCAGTTTTGTTGATTTTTTTCCACTTGGTTCAGAAAATCTGTGATAAAATATCTTTTTTAATTCAACTAGCTCAGAATAATTAAAAAAAGAAAAGATAACTGTATTAGTTTTGAGCTTGATTGCAGCTCAAGGTCTCACTTCTCCTATGCATAAATCATCTCCTGTGGGACTTCAACCACCCTGATACTTACTGGAGGGACAGCACAGCCTGACACACACAGTCCAGGAAGTTCCTGCAGGTGATTGAAGAAAACATTTTGATGGAAGTGGTGGAGGAGCCACAAGGAAAAGTGTATTGATGTACTAAGAATCCAGGTGGCACTTGTTGGAGATGTAAAGGCTGGGGGCAGCCATGGTGACCATGAGATAGTGGAGCTTGGGATCCTGCATGAGGGAAGCAAAATAGTAAGCTGAAGTAGAACCCTAAACCTCCAGAGAGCTAAGCTTGGCCTCTTCAGGGACCTGCTTAGAGGAATCCCATGGGAAATGGCTCTAGAAGATAAGGAAGTCCAAGAAAGCTGGTCATTAATTAAGCACCATTTCCTCCAAGCTGAAGACCTCATGATGAAGAAATCAGGCAAAGGGGGCAGGAGACCTGCATGGATGAGCAGGGATGTTCTAGTAAATCTCAAATACAGGAGAAAATTATATGGGATGTGGAAAAAGGAAGAGGCCACATGGGAAGACTCCAAGAACATTGTCAGAGTATGCAGAGATGCAACGAGGAAGGCCAAGGCCCACTTGCAATAGAGTCTAGCAAAGGATATCAAGTGCAACAGGAAGGGCTTCTACAAGTATATCAGCAGCAAAAGAAAGATTAGGGGAAATGTGGGGCCACTGCCAAATTAGATGAGTGTCTGGGTAATAGAAGACACAGAGAAGGCAGAATTACTGAATGCCTTCTTCGCCTCAGTCTTCACTGCTGATGACAGCTCTCAGGAGTTCCAGACCTCAGAGGCAAGAGAAGGTGGCCAGAGAAAGGAAGACTTTCCTCTGGTTTTAGAGAGTTTGGTTAGAGATCAGCTAGACAGACTAAAAACCCATAAATGCATGAGACTTGATGGGATGCACCCACAGGTTGTGAGGGAGCTGGAGATGTTGTTGGTCTGTAACTCTCTGTCATCTTTGAAAAATCATGGAGAATGGGAGAGGTGCCTAATCATTGGAGGAAGACCTATGTTTACTCCCATCTTCTAAATAAGCAAGAAGGAGGACCTGGGAAACTACTATCCAGTCAGCCTCACCTCCATCCCTGGAAGAGTGATGGAAAAGAACATTCTGAAGGTCATGAAGCATGAAAAGAAGGTCATCCATGAATAGTAAGCATGAATTCACCAGGAGGAAATTATGCTTGACTGATTTGATAGCCTTCTATGATGACATGGCTGGATGGGTCAACAAGGGGACAACAGTGGATGTTGTCTACCTTGAATTCAGCAAGGCTTTTGACACGATCTCCCATAACATCCTCATAGGTAAGCTCAGGTAGTGTGGGTTAGATAAATGGACAGTGAGGTGGATCGAGAAGTGGCTGAATGGCAAAGCTCAGAGGGTCATGATCAGCAGAGTAGAATCCAGTGGCCTGTAGTCAGTGGCCTTCCCCAGGGGTCAATAATGGGTCCAGTCTTATTCAATTTGTTTATCAATGACCTGGATGTAGGGATAGAATGTACCCTCAGCATGGTTGCAGGTCATACAAAACTGGTGGGGGTGGCTGGTACACCTGAAGGCTGTGCTGCTGTTCAGAGGGACCAGGTAGGCTGGAGAACTGAGAGAGAGAAACATCATGAGGTTCAACAAAGGCAGGTGCAGGGTACTGCACCTGGGGAGGAATAACCCCAAGTACAAGTACTGGCTGGGGACTGACCTACTGCAGAGTATTTCTGCTGAGAAGGCCCTGGGAGTGGTGGGTATCAGGCTGACTATGAGCTGGCAGTGTGCCCTTGCAACCAGGAGGGACAATGGTATCCTGGGATGCCTCAGGAAGAGTGTGGCCAACGGGTTGAGGGAGGTGATCCTTCCCCTCTACTCGTGAGGCCACATCTGGAATACTGCATCCAGTTCTGGGTTCCTCAGTAGAAGGAAAACAAGGAGCTACTGGAAAGAGTCCAGCAGAAGGCCAAAGAAATGATTAGGGGTTTGGAGCATCTTTCTTAAGAGGAGAGACTGCAGGAGCTGGCCCTGTTTAGTCTAGAGAAGTCTGAGAGAGGATCTTATCAATGCATATAAATATCTCAAAGGCGGGTGCCAAGAGGATGGTGCCAGACTCTTTTCAGTGGTGCCCCGAAACAGGATAAGAGCAATGGCCATAAACTAAAACATCAGAAGTTTCACCTCAACATGAGGAAGACCTTCATTATGTTGAGAATGGCAGAGCACTGGAACAGGCTGCGCAAGGTTGCACAGGTGGTGGATTCTCCCTTTCTGGAGACATTCCAAACCTGGATATTTTCTGTGTAGCTACCTGTCCACATTACCTGGATAACCTGCTCTAGGTGACCCTGCCTTGGCAGTGGGGTGGGACTAGATGATTTCCAGAGGTTCCTTCCGACACTAACTGTTCTGTGATTCTGTGAACTTGAAACCTTTGTTGTGGTGGAGGTTTCCCTTCCTAGAGAAGAAAACAGTATCTGCAGGAAGACGTATAGCAATCATCGCCAGTCACAGCCAGGTACACCTTTAGGGTTGGTGAAAGTCAGGGAATACACTTAAGTTGAAGATAACTTCAGTGAAGAAAATCTATCTATCTATCTATCTATCTATCTATCTATCTATCTATCTATCTATCTATCTATCTAAACACCTTCAGAGAATGAATATTACCCTTTCTCATGTAACACTCTTCCCAAATAAGTTTTGAAGCAGATGCAAACCCCATGGATGGACTGTTATTAGTCATTATCCCTGTCACATCGTTAGTGGATCTCTTCCCTTCTCACCAAAGCTACTTTGTGGTGGCAATTTTGTGCATGTTCCTTGGCACTATGTGTCTGTAGTTAAACTCAGCCCCAGTCACAGTGCAAGTGAAGAGGTTGGTTTTGTCTGCTCTCAAAGTTATCACTTGGGAGGTGAGGATATTTCATCTGTTCTACAGAAGAATTTTCAGATAGTGCCCATGTTAGAAACCATAAGAAACGTATCTTTTTTGCGGTCATTAAAATGTGTCTTTGTGAGATGAATGAGTCTATATGTTTTGTCAAAGGTACAGAAAATAATATATTGATTTTGACAGTACTGTATTCCCGTGTTGGATGGGACTAGATGTAGGTGAAAAATTCCATCATTAAAAACCAATTTTCTTAAAAGCTTTGAGTGTATTTCACCCCAAACAGGGTGTAGTTTCTGTCCTTAAGCAGAATAAATGTTGACTGTCATGTTAGGGTTTCCTCACCAAGTTTGACGTAAAAATGACAGTAGAAAACTTCCAGCTTATTGTCTCAAGTGGTGGTAGACGTAGATACTATTTAAAGACCAAGCATTTAAGAGCTGACTGCCTTTTGCAATCAATTTCCTTTGTATTTCTCCAGTATCCAAAGTAAATGTATTAGGGGTGGTGAGGGAGGTCAAATTCACTGACCTCCTTTTGAACATGCTGGCATTGTCTGTTTCCACAGGACCTTCTGTTAGCAAACTGTAGAATTGCCCTGCCCTTTGTGCATAAAAGTGTTTTCATTTGTTGTGTTTTTAAATCTCCTATTAGTCTCATCAAGTATCCGTAGTTCTAGTATTACAAAATTTTGTATGTAGCAGTGCAAAAAAGTGTTAGATATATGGGTAGGGCAAAATTTTGTATAGCAACCAAATAGTTTGAAATATTCATTATTCTGTATTTATTTTGTATTATTTTAAAAGTTAAAAATGAGCATTTATTATACTGTTTATAGGTCTGGTACTGAACAAAGTATTTCATTGGGCCATCTGCAGAGCCAGTAAATCTTTTTCTTGCCTGTTTAACTGCTTCAGAAGCCAGATTTTTATTCTAAATCAGAAATGATTGTAAAAAACGCCCAAAAAACCCCTATGTAGTAATTACAATTAAGGAGATAAAGTTATGTTCACTTCAACTGTAGTTTAGCTTCTCTATTTCTCCTTTCTCTATTGTGAATCAAACTTGGAAGTAGAAATGTTAGTTTCTAGTCAGAACATAACAGTTAAAATGCAGAGGAATTTAGAGGGAAAAGTCTTGCTGACAACCTATGTAATACATGGAGAATGGAAATTAAATGATGGCCTTCATAAGGAATAAGAAATTAAGGCTATAGGTTCACTTCAGCAGGGAAGACTACACTTTAAGGTAGAGATCATTCCCTATTTAAACCATGAGACATCACTGTTGCAATATATCAGCTGTCAACAAAGAGAATTATTAGTGACCAAGCATTCAGCATATTTGATACTGTGTTTTTTAGCAAACTGTAATCTTGAAATTATGAGAAGATGGCATTGAGCAAGCAATAAAAAATTAACTAAAAATAAAAGATAAGCAGTGAAAAATTGATTTATTTCCTCTGTTGTACTTCTGTATGATGACATATTTTAATTTTGATCACAGATATGGCAATGCTGATAATTTTTAACTATAGTAAATCTTATGTATATGGTTTGAGTCAAAACCCCTTTTGCCTGACTTTTTGGGATCAAATACCTGTGGACTGAAACTTAACAGCTTTAAAAATATTTACTGACTTTCATGTTATAATGGCCATGATTTTTTTGTAGGAATTCGTGACTGACTGTGGACAAGTGTGCTGAAAATTGTAATGCTCTCTTATTGCAGCTTCTGCAAACAGGACAAGCTGCCCATTACATTTCAGTCCTGTGTGATCATGAAGGAGTGCCAGGTGTCAGAGTGGTCAGAATGGACCCCCTGCTCCAAAACCTGCTTTGACATGACAACCCCTAAAGGGAATCGTACAAGATCACGGACCATTAAACAGCTCCCTGTTGGCAGTGAAAGCGAATGCCCACAATTAGAAGAAGCAGAGCAGTGTGTTTCTCAAGGAGATGGCGTAGCACCGTGCATTACGTAAGCTGGATCATTTCAGTTCTCCCTTTACTAAAATGAACAATTTCAATTAAGCATACAGGGCTGGTGATAGAATATCAACCAAATAATTATTAAAGAAATAATAGGTAGGACTTTATTATTTTTTTATCCTTTATTTATTAAGGTTAGGTTCTTGAAACCTGGAGCCTGCAAATAGTTCCTATTATAGTGTAACCTGTTTCTCCACTAAATACAGGAAAAATAACAAGTTCCTTTTTTAAAAAAAATTGTTTCAATTTTTAAAAGATGATATTTGGGCATGTGCAGGCTCGGACAAGACAAAATAAGATAATTGTACTGATTTGTCAGTCTTATCTTCCCTATATAAGATTTCTACCATAATCATTGTTTTCTGAAATACTTGTCTGTTTGCAGACAAAATGCTGAATACAGAAAAGAGATGATAAACATCGGGTTAGCAAACAGACTTTTAGTGAGACTTGTATTCAGCGCAACAAAGGCATTACTGGGCCCCAAATGGAAAGTGGGAGAGTCTAACAGTGGCAGTAAATAGTTTAGGGGAAATGACAGCAAGCACTTTACGATTCAAAAGATTGCTGTAATCCTTATCAACTAATCAAGATTAATATTAGAGTCCCAACTGTACTTTTTCTTTATCAAACCAAGAAGAGAGTCTGGAGAAATGTCATTTGATGTTAAACATCTTGACTATGGTACATATATTTCATTTAAGAGCTGAAATACCATCTTTCCCTATCTCCAGCTACATTAGGAGGCACTTTGCTTGATTTAGCCTTAAAGTACTTGTTGGGTAGAGAATTCTGTGGCATTTCTTGTAGTTCTTAATCCCTGCTGGCGTTTTAACTGAGTCAAATATCTTTCCTGTGCATTCAGTGATTAGAAAGCTCTCAGCTCCCAGCCCCTTGTTATTCATCAGTACCCATCTGGGATGCTTCAGTACTGCAGAACAATCTTCCTCTTAACTGTGAAAAAGGAACTTATTGAAAGTTTTTTCTGTATTAATAATAATAAAAAAATACAATTATACTTTCAACTTGATATCCGTGAGAAACTTTTGTGTCTCTTATCAAAGATGAGCAGTAGGCATTTGGGTTATTTTGGGGGGATTGAGCTTTTGTGGTGTTTTTTCCTCCTTTTCTGGCTCTTACGTTTCTCAGCATTCAAATTTCTCTGATATTTAGCTCATATAAATTGTCTAGTTCTAAACAAATGCTGAGAGTCACAGTCTTGCAAGTTAAATTACCTGAACATGGACTATGCATCTCTGTATATCAAGCTTTTCTTCCCCCAAATAAAATATTTACAAGTGTACTATGTTTCAAGAATTGAACAGAAAAGAGCTTCCTAAAAAGTAATATTTTAAAAATTAAATAACAGAAAAAAGTTACCATCTGCCAAAAATATGAGATTTAAAACATCTCTGTGTGCAAAAAATTGCAGTGCTCTGGCCTTTTAGGAAATTAACGAAGCTACTAAGGTGTTTCAGCTTGTATAAATTAATGCTGTGTAAAATGGCTTAATGATTTCTAAAGACCCAATTAACCAGATTTGATGCAGGTATGGTTGGCGGACCACAGAGTGGACAGAATGCCGTGTTGATCCCCTCCTTAGCCAGCAGGACAAGAGGCGAGCAAATCAAACGGCGCTGTGCGGAGGTGGCATTCAAACCAGGGAAGTGTACTGCGTGCAAGCTAATGAAAATCTCCTCTCCTACTTAAATACCCTCAAGGATAAAGAAGGTAAATTTGATTCAATTGCATTTGAATTAGTGTGAAATCAGAGCATGTCATTGTTCCAGAGCTCCTTGACAGCCATTGTCTTCTGTCATAAGTGCCTTTTTACCTTGTGGGTTACTGCTATTTTCTAATTCAGATGAAGATACTTAATTGATGTAGCAGAGACTTCATTCTCTGTACTACAAATATAGGTTCCTAGTTACAAATTGCTATTTCTTAGTATCTAGTCAAAAATACTGTCTTATGTAAAGGATGTCTCTCAATAAGAGAGAGCATGAGAAGGTGGGTCAGAAATCCTACATTTGGTTCCTTCATCTGCTGTAATTCTCTTGTGTGTCCTTCAACTGGGTGATGAACTTGTGTTGTTTGATGTGTGGTTGGCATATGTCAATTCTAGCATGTAAGCTCAATATAGAAAAATGTAAAACTATAATTATATTTCATTCTCAGGGAATTGATTTTTTTTCTTCTTTTCCTGATTTGGCCAAGTTCTTAAGTAGTTTTCAGAACTTTAAACCAATATAATTTCACTGGTTTATTTCCCTAACTGAATGAAAGATGAGATTATTCCTTGTCACTGTTACAGCTTGTACAGCTCCTTAAGAAAAGAGATAATAGCTTCAGAAACAAAATCTCTACCTCCTTTGGTAATTTATGTACTTTAAAGCAACACTTGAGTAGTTTGTTACATCTACTTCTCATACTAATGCAGCACTATAGATTTAGAAATCAGTGACTTAAGCTACATGCATTTAGCTTTTTAATTAAATTTTATCCTCTTCTGTACCTGTTTCATACAAACCTACATTATTATTAATAAACAAATGAACAAAATAAGCTGCATACTTCAGGAAAAGTAACATCTTTGTAGAAGCCCTGTGTGATACAACGTTTAGACGAGGGCTGGCCGAACTGCAGGCCGGTGAGGTTTCTGCAGTGGTTTAAAGGTACTCTCAAACTTGCCACAGGGGCAGAGTTTGTGGGGATGTTAATGCCGACATCCATCCCAGCATCGCAGGGAGCTGCTGAGCGCTGCGCTGCGCGCCGCCGGCCCCACAGCTGTATTTATAAAGGAAGAAGCTTTCAAGCCTCTTTGTTTAATGCAAATCAGGTTCCGCCCAGGGGCTTTTAGTAAATCGCGTCTGTGGAACAAAGTTTAGATGCCTCTGCAATAGTATGAAGGAGGAAAACCTCCCAGCTAAGGAGAAATAACAATAAAACCAGAGGCATCTTACTGTTCAGAATGATGATTAGGATTTTAGTAGGCTGTGAAGTCTCTCCGGCTTAGGCGGGTGTGAAATCTACCCTTATCAGACTGTGACAGGAATACGCAGCCCCCATCAGGAGGTAATCTCTGCAGGGCCCGGAAAGCTGATTAAAATGTAACTCGTCTGTGAATGCATAAACATGAGAACAGTTCTTCGAGAGCTCAGACTGGGGGTGAAGTGGGTCTTAGTTTAAAAAGGAGCTCTGGGCTGTTTCCATATTAGGGGACAGATTTTCAGAAGAGCTGCTGCTCTGCTCATCTTCCCTCTCCTCTCCCCTCATAGAAACGTACTCAAAAAAACCCCAAAAGCAATTTGAGGATGGGAAAAAGGCAGGTAACAGACCCTTCGGAATTAGCTGTGGGGAAACGCCTTCATTTCAGTGTAGTTTGGGGTCAATTGTAGGGAATGCTGTGTTAGTAAGGCTGCTAAAGACCTCCGTGCTCATATACTCATGGTGGCGTTTCCCTGTTATTTCAGAAAGTCAGTCACAGAGCAAGTCGAAGGCTAGTGCTGCACCTCTGCTATCAATCACTTTTGAAATAACAGGTAGGTAAATTAAGGCCTCTGACCCGGCCTTTTGACTAAAAGTATGCAAAGGAGGCAACATCCCTTTTGGGAGACCTTGTTGGCTCTAAGTGTATAATTAACGTGTCTATGAAGCTCTGAAATAGTTACATGGATTTGTGCATTCTCAGGAAATTTCAGATCAGTTTGAAAGTGACAGGCCCAAACTCAAACTAATGAAGTTGATGAGCCTGCTGGGAGGCTGGGACAGTTCCCTGTGTCACTCCTGAACTGTTTTAGCAAGTGACTGCTTTTCCTTTCGGTTCTGAACTCTGGGAATTGGTTTGTGGCTTTCATCATAGCAGCTTTTCCAGTCCCTTCTGTAGATTTAAAATGCTGAGTTAGGGCTCCAGTAAGAATTTGAACTTTTAATACTTAGCTGAACCGGAATCCCTCATGGCATTCAGGTTAGAAGGAAGAAGAAGGAGTATCGAATGTAGTAATTAAGCAGGTGACAATCAAGTTTCATGGAGGCCACTGTCATTCTGCCTTTTACTTATCATTGATTTAAGTTGTTTCATCTCTGTTCACCCGCTTGACTGGTTTAGTCATGAAGTTTCTCTCGCTGTAAGATGAAGTGTATTTTGTCATCTGTTTCTGAGTACCTTTAAAACCCTCAGTGTAGATTAAGGATGGGAGGAAAGTTTCTTTATGGGCATAAATTTATTCTACATCTGCAAACACACAGTCGTTGCCCTATTAAACAGAGAGAGACTGCTTACATGCATGGAATTGTGCTGTTTCTTAGAGCATCGGGTTCTGAATTATCTATTGAATTTTGATGAATTCAGCATTACAGAAAGTGAGAAAAATGTGAATTCTCTAATTGTTGGTCATAATGTTTTGGGCTTGGGTTTTTTTGGGTGAGAGTACTTTACTTGGAGAAATTTCCTTCTGTTGTTTTCTATGAAACCAGTGTGACAAAGGACCAGAAAGTGAATTATGAAGTTGTGTTTGCTTACACTGATGCAGTCACATACAAATTAACTCTTTGCCAGCCTGGTCATTAGTGGGCACTAGTCTCTTGAGGGTTTCTAGAGAAGGGCGGGTAGTTTTAGGTCTTGATAAATGGAGCAAATGCTTAAGAACAGAACTGTTCTTTTTCTTTTCTGCCCTTTATAAAGTCCAGTAATTTGAAGAGGTGTTTTACAAGGGTATAAATTGTATTCAGCCAGAATTTCCTAATATAGCAGATGGTTTGAAAACAGAATAATTGAATCTTATTTTGGTTTTTAGGTCACTACCCTCAAACCTGAAATTCACTGAAAACTGAATCTAATTTTTAGTTAGACTGACGAAGAAAGAGAAATTATCAAAATCCGTTCACTTTTGTTTCCATTCTTGGCCCAAAATTTGGTCAAGTTTAACATAGATCTTTTAGTATTATACACAGTCTAATCAGCATTCAACATCACTTCCAAGGAAGAAAGAACAATCTTTATTGCTGCCACAAGAGAGTATGAAAGGACAGAGATAAGACAAGGTTTTAAACTGTAAGTTTCTGCATCCAGCATAATCTTCTCTCAGAGTGTCAATAAGCATCAAAAACTGAGCTCATTTATGCTTTTTTGATGCTGAAAGCAATCCATTTAAATTGATGGGAGCAAGATGGTCATAAGATACCTAGCCAAGGCTGTTTTCTTATTTTACTGTCACCTCAAGGAAAGAATTCTGAGTAATACAGCATGAAATGCATCCTGAGTTCTCAATGATGAAAACATTTTATAATAACCTGAAAGATAACTTATCCATCCTACTGTTGAATTAGTTTTAAAAGCAATATGTAACAGATTTGTTAGCAGACATTTGGAAATCACTTATGGTCTAAAAGGAGCATTTCAAAAACATTTTGGCATGTATAGAGATTTATGTGATATGAAAACCCTGCTATTTAAAGCTTCCTGATAAAGATCTTTGTTATTTTTCTGAGTAACATCTCAGGAACTAGTGTGAGGTAAGTTCTTTATCTGGATGCAGGCTGGACATGAAGCATGGCATTCATCAGAATACTTTCTCTGTTCCCTGAAGCAAAGGTGTGTCTCAGGGGTATAATTGACCCTTAATTTCAACTGTCTCACTTGGGCAATTCCCTGATTAAATCAAGGTTAAAACAGTACCGATGGCAATTACTTAGTGGTTTTCTTTTTTATAAGAAAATATTCAATACAATCTCAATTACAGGCAAATTATGTTTATTATTTCCATTTTATACGCAAAATATGCATATTATGATGATTATTATGCATATTAGGTGTGAATGTCAAACTTACTGTAAAATTCAATGTTCTGTCATAAAGTTTAATTCCATTTTGCAAATGTTGGAATATTTAGTTTTGTATAAGAAATTGGTGAGCTGGAGGCAGTAATGTTGAAAGACTGTGTGCCATCTTCATGCCTTCATTACATGGAGCACCACAGTGTAAAACTGTGCCAAAGGAGGCAACATGAGAACCAGAATAGGGGGAGAATTTTGCATTCCCTTTTCCCCTTAAAAAAGTGAGAATGTAATGGTTTTTCTGTAACTACAAAGATCAGCTACTTAGAAATTTTGAATGGAAAGACGCCCACACATGTTTACAAGTGAGACCGTGCTTTAACAACCTGGTGTTTACTTTCACATTGTATCAGTTGTTATTGATCTCTGTTTTCAGAAGGATATTTGGTCATATTCTGAGAGAGAACTCTTTCCATCGAAAGAGATTATTTGTAGTGGTGGCAAAAAAAATTAATGAGGTAACTTTCCTGTGAAAAAAATGCTGAGGGAGTGGAATGAGAGCATTTTGAGTTAAGGAATAGCACATTTCATTGATCAGCCAAAATGTATTAATGTGGCAGGCTTCACTTTGCCTTCTAGCAGATATTCTCTGCTTAGTGTAGTATTTTTTCAAGTCCTGTATTATGAAAGAGAATTAAAGTCTTGCTTGCAATGAAATGGTACGGTTTGAGTTAGAGTTCTGTGCCTTACTCTGACATCTTATAGAGCTGTCCTATTATTTGTATGACCTGGGAAGTGAAAGAAGAGAGTATGGAAGGAGAAGCTTTGGCCTAGCTTATTGGCCCTTAAAAAAGGAAGAATCTGCCTTCACAAGTGTCTTTACAGATTAATAATAATTTAATGAAAAAATAATTTGTCNATATATATATATATCTTTGAAACAAAGTCTTTCTTGAACTAAACTGCTACTGCACAAATTCTACGGCTCAGTGTGCACTCAATGATCTTTAGAGTAAAAGGAAAAAACCCAAATTTTGGTCATAATTTTAGCTTGTTTCAAGTTATAGCTAAAAAAAATATTTTTTTAAATATTAATTAACCAGGCCTTTGAAGTTATAGTATCTTATATTTTACATATACAAGTGCAAAGGGATTTATGCAGCTTTTTGTTCAGTTTCGTAAGAGAAGAAGTAATAAGACAGCAGGACATTGATTAACACAGAGCACAAAGTGAACAATCATTGTAGCAGCGGAATTTATCCCTTAAATGAAAGGAGTAGGTCCAAGAAGGTGCTGCAATATCTACAGTCTTCCAGGCTCCCTGTAATTGGATTTGATTCTGTTCGTGCAGAGAGTAAACTGATCTTCTGTTTCATCTTTTTCAAGGTGGGTATTTTTCCATCACTTGATCAGATTGAAATGATGAGATAGCAGCCTTACTGATTGAAGGATGGTTCTGCTCACTTAAAGCTGAGGATCACAACCAGTGACACGTGAGAAATGTTTTAACTTTGTTTTGGCAGCTTCGAGGCCAGTGGACCGTAAACTGTGTACAGGACCTCTCCCCAGCACCTCCCAGCTGTGCCATATTCCCTGTCCTACAGAGTGTGAGACCTCAGCATGGTCAGCCTGGGGACCATGCACCTATGAAAACTGTGAAGACCCTCAGGCCAAGAAGGGTATGTAAAAATTCAGCACAACCTTTTAATGGGGATTATTTTAATTTTCTTAAGTCACTAGGAACCTCTGGCTATGCAAGCACATTAACTTTTGTACCAAGAAGTGACTCTGAGCATCAAAGTCAAGTCATTGAATTAGGAGTATATTTAACATTACTGTTTCACCAAAGCTGGCAAAAAAGTAGCCAGTTTCCGATGCTCTCAAGATCATTTTGGGTTTTTACAGATCGATTCCAGTTTCAAACCTTTCTCTCAGATTGAAAGGGATATAGTTTGTGCGTGTGTTCAAATCACAATTCTGGCACGAAAAGGAGGACAGAGGCAGCCTTTGAAGTGTGTAGCATCCAAGTCGCTCAAAAGATTTACAGTTCAGTAATAGCTTAAGCATTCACCATTAGACCGTAAAGCATGATCTGGCAAGGAAATGGGACCATTCATTGTTGATACATGACAGTGTTTTACTGATGACATATGTGCAGGTTTCAATTTCAGCATGTTTTACAGCTTATTCCCATGCAGAACAGATTGTAGTAACCTGACATCAAAATAGGAAAGCAAGAATACAGTGACAGGGACCTCATGTTAGAAGTCTACAGGTTTCTGGCTGTAAATGAGAAAAACTGTAGACAAGTAGTCTGTTATTTCTGTTGCTGTTCCATCACTGAAAGATTTGTTATATTTTGGGGGGTAAAGTTTAGGTTTGTTAGACTGATTTGTACATTTGCCTAAAGGAAATATATTAGGATGTACTTTATGCAAGCCTTTATTCCTGCACACATGAACAAGGAACTTTTCTCTATTGCCAATGTTTTCCTCTTATCTGGAAATTCTTACATTTTATTTTATAATTGCATTGACAGTTCTTCTGAGAGAATGATGCAAAAGTTTTACAGGCACTCCCGCTTTTAGCAGGATGTCTCTCTACATATTTCCGGATCACTTGCCTTCTTTGTTGCTGTAGACACTGGAGTTATTTATTTTCCAAATTATATCAGCCTTCTGTGTCAGGCTTACTAAACAATTTGCACATAATTTGGGTGTTCTCTTCAATTTAGGAAAAAACCCAAAACCAAACCACAAACAACAATTGAAGATACACAGAAATGTATTTTTAAAGTATTATTATTTATTTATTATTTCATTGTTTATTATAATTTAATTGAGACATGTCTTCAAGCAAAGAATCAGTTCTTGCACGTATGTGTCTGAAAACACTGCTGTTTGCTTTGTATTCTGATAGAATGAAAGAATTATATGTAGTATTTTATAAAAAATAACTGTATATTACTAGCCAGCCTGAATACTGAGATAAAAAAAAGAGATTGTGAAAAGAAACAAACTATTGCCAAAATTAAAATACTCCAATCAGATATATCAGAAACTGTAGAAAGCTATTACACGAGGAGCTCTTTCTTGAATTCATTCAATTTGGTTAAGCTTTTCTGACTATATGTACTCTGTCTGTTTAAACATGCAATCCTGAACGTGAGACAGGGGGTTACTCTAGGTCACTGACACTGACCTGGCAGATGACATGCTGTAAAAAGGCTCATCAGTTTCTCCGTTCCAAAATAACTTTGGGGAGTCTTAAGGAAATTTGTAAATTCTTGCAAGGGAATATTGTGATGTTTGTTACTGAAATTTTTTTCATAGAACTTCCTGAGTTTGTTTCCATGCCTTTTTTTTTTTTTGGGGGGGGGGGTGTGTGTGGGTGTGTGTGTGATGGGAATTAGAGCGGGAAAGCAGTGCATGTAACTGATATATCAGTTGATACTCCATCCCCGTTGGAAGATACTTGAGAAGAAAACAAACAATGTATTTGAGAATTGGCAATCCAGCAATCTAGCCAAGATTTATTAGATGACATGGATCTGGCAAGTGATGCACAGGAAATGAGTCCTGCCTCCCTCCTGGAGTATGTGTGACTATGGTAAACAGGGGTTTAAGGCAAAGCCTCCTGAGTAAGCTCAAAACTTTTCAATCTCATTAAGTTTCTCCCGTCCTTCTTTAACAAGTTCTTCGGTTTTCTAAAGTGTAGTGTTGTGTTGAATGTCTGTGGTATGTTTTATACAGAAGAGGAACAGAACTGTTCCCTCAGGTGTAGACAGATAAAAAGTGCTTCACTTTGCATTTTAGAGTCGAATTGTTATTTTCGTGGACTTTTCAGGCTTTAAACTGAGGAAACGTCGCATCACCAATGAGCCTACAGGAGGAACAGGAAACTGCCCTCACCTGCTGGAAGCCATCCCTTGTGAAGAACCGTCATGCTATGACTGGAGAATCACGGGGCTGGAGGAATGCATTCCTGACAATGAAAAGCCATGTGGCCCTGGTACACAGGTTCCTGTTGTCGTCTGTGTCAACAGTGATGGTAAGATGCTTTCTTATTACAGTCCACACCAAGTAAAGTGAAGATGGCAAAATGTAGTCCAAAAGGGTAACAGTTTTTGTTCCTTGATCCTTTCTTGATCCTTAAAACTAAGCTGTCTGGAATAGAGATAAATGTCTTTTAGTATTTCTTAGGAAGGATAAGACCTCTAGTTGCTTTAGGATCAAACTCCTTCACCTCCACACTGTAGGTTTTCAAAGCTTTGTGAAGAGACTTTGAGAAAATTAAATAGAAAACAGCTGTTGCTCGTCAGTAGATCAGACTCATGCCTGCAGTGGCATGACTGCATTCCCTGATGTAATCCCACTAACAAAGCTGATCCTCCCAGTCCAGAAACAAATAAAGTGTGAGTAAAGTAAGACGCACTGCAGTAAGTATAGCTGGAAGAAAAATAATAATGTGTTTATTAAAAAGTGTGGTTTGGTGTGTGTTATGGAGTTGGGTTGACAGTCTGAGCTGTCTTGCTTCTACAAAAGTTAAAAAAAAATACCACCATTATTCAATTATCTTCTGTGAGAGAAAACAGATTTTTTCATGACATAGTCACAAAAGCCAATTTTGAAAGCTGCTTACAGAATACTTTAATCTACAGAAGATTCATGAATTACTGTTGCAAGAATATTCCTTATTCATTAGTGATATTATAGTCTAGAGCAGCATATAAATTAAAATAATTGTACTGACTACAGTGTACTATGGTAAGAGACTTCTAACTCCCTACAGAGGATTAAGTAAGAGGACGCCTCTGAGGAGTGCTAACAGCTGCACAAAATATTTTGAAATTAAGCTCTTCAGCAGCAATAAAAACTGATTATAGAGATATTTAAATCTTGAGCTTTCACACTGAAGAATTTGGGTCATAATTGAGTTTTGGGGCTTAAATTGAAGAGCTTAGATTTAGAGTATAAGCTTTATTTTTCTGCGTAACCGAAGAGAACTGGTAACCATTTTTACAGCACAGGAAGAGATCAGCCTAAATTACAATATTGAATCTACTGTATTTTATGTTCCTATCTCAAAAAATTTCCCTTTGCAATGTAGTGATTTCTTGGCAACAACACTGGAACTTTTTGCAATGTTGTTTGTATACATTTTCAGGTGATAAGTGGTATTTTCCTCATAAATGAAAGTGTTTCCTAACTAATTTTAAATAGAAAAAAAGATGTGAAATGAAAAGAAAGTGTACTTTTTTTTTTTCTTTACTAGATTTTGGTTAGTTTGGCTTACCTTTTTTTTTTGAGGAGTGTTATTTTCTCACATGTGTAACTTAATTTCTTACCAAATTGCAATATAATAATTTAGATTGACTTTAACTTATTGCGTATTTGAATCTTACAATTACGCCACTAAACTTTATGATATCTTTTATGTATATGGCATTTTCTATTGAAAACTCACAGGATTTGCACTCTGCACTCTATGGACTTAGGTTTTGGCCAAATTTGACTTTGAAGACTTGTGATTAATTTTTTCGCTCCCCGTATTAGTCTTTGTTTCTCTGTCTTTCTGAACTGTGTGCCATTATATATTGGTGTAATTATATGTCATTATACATTGCCTGTATCATCAGTCTTCCCCAGGAGTGACAAGTCAGTGTTTAAAGTTAAAGAGTTGTGAGCCTAGTTTCAAAGAAAGGAGAAAATAAAAATTGCAATTTTGGCTTGTTTTGCAAAAATCCAATCACCCACAAAGATATGTGCTCAACATCTTTTGACAGAATGACAAAAGCAATGGAGAGTAATGTAGTGGATTGTCCCAGCACTTCTTTGAATCCCTTCTCTTAGCTGTATTTGTGCACTTCACCAGTAGTACCGTATGGCTCTTGCTTAGGTCTCTCCTGAGAAAGATTAGCATGATGCAGTAGAAGCAAACAAAGTACAAATAAAGACCCACCAACCTCAGCAGTTTCTCCCTTCAAACAGTCTCTGCTCAAGCATCTCCTTACTTTGTCTCCCACAGCACGAACCCACTAAAAATCATGTAGACAACCCTTAAATACTTCTGTAAACACACACTGCACCTATTCCTAGGTAGTTCCCATCTAGTACTTTAGCCTCCTACCCTGGCAGTCAACACAGTATCCATGATGTCCTTTGCCAAACACTTGTAGCCATCTAAATTCTGCTCTGCAAAATACAAGAGAGCAACACCTTACATTCAGGCAGGGTTTGCTTCAAGCCCTACACTTACAAGTAGTTTGTGGTAAAATAAATATTGGAGAATGCTACACTTTGATTGACTAAACATCATAGTTTAAATTGCTCATCACAAGAAATTTGTGATACTCAGTGTTCTTTGAGCATTTCTTGGAGAAGACTGCGCAGTCAGTTAAAGACTGGGCCTCAATTAACAGGATACATAATTTATATAATAACCATGTGTTGCTATAATTTTGATCTAAATAGCACACAGGGAATTTCATTCAGTTTTTCATATAAAATGACTCTGAAGGCAAACAGCGTGTGGAAAGCATTAATTATTGCCTAAGTTTGTTGTGTTACTCAAACTAAGCCAATCTTTGCTTAACAATATTCTCTTTGGTCTCTTCATGAGCTTTTTATTATTAGTGAGCCTATCTTAATTCTTAAAGTGCCTGGATAGGAAATGTTGGATTGAAGGGACCTAAACGTGTTAAAACAAAAGTGTATTTTCCCCTTGGCTTCTGCTTTATAAAATGGAAAAGGCTAGTGGTATGTTTCAGAGTAAGCATTGTACTCTAAATGTACTGTTTTAACATAAGATAAACCCAAC
The DNA here is from genome assembly GCA_013396735.1 of Grallaria varia. Taxonomy (NCBI): domain Eukaryota; kingdom Metazoa; phylum Chordata; class Aves; order Passeriformes; family Formicariidae; genus Grallaria; species Grallaria varia. Next base: position 705,999 of record VWZG01009757.1, on the reverse strand, counting down.
ACTGATCAGTATCTTCTCTTGCTGTGCACTGTTCCATCGTTCTATATCTTCAAAGCATAATTAGCTGGGATAATGTGTCTTGACCTGGATGTCTTACTTCACAATCAGAATCAAGAAGGAGCGTTGGTGAGATTGTTTCATATAATTGGAATGAGCTTGTCTCTTCAATTTTGTGTATAGATAAGAGTCATTACAGGCTTTGAGACAATAGCAAACAATAGATTATCCTCCTGTCTCATTGCTGGAGGCCTGTGATTGTCATTCTCTTTCCACAGTGGATAGCAGTAATCAGAATTTTCATTCAAGCTGAAAAAATATGACAGTCAGTACCTCGGGTTTTCATTGCACAAGCTATAATGAACTGCGATGTATTTTATTATATAAAAGGAACTTCAGTCTTTTACTGTGGAAAGAACCTTTTTAGAATAAATATTTTTAGTAAATCTTCCAGGAAATTTCACAAAGGAACTCCTTCAGGTGAAAAGAACACCTTTCAGTTGTGGCAACTCCCAGACTGGACAGAAACCGATCAGAATTCCCCCATTATATATATAATTTTAATAATTGGAGATCTGTTGCTAGTGTTCCATTCTACAGATTAACTTTTGATGATGATAGAAGGACTTTCTTAAATTATTTTTTATCTCTTTTTTATATATGAATGCATGCACACACATAAGTATGTATAATCTATTTTTAAGTCTTTTGGTACAGGTCAGAAGAGTGATTTTCGAACAGATGAATTTGCTCTGTTTCTCTGAAGCTATAACAATCTATGAATAATATAGTTTCAAAAATATTTCTGTGTTATTTTAAGTTTGTAGTGGGAAAGCTGTCCACTTCTGCCCTCTGTTAACAGACACATTAGTGCCAATCGTATGTAAATAGGACAGACTAATATCAGACATAAAAATCTGCAAAATTAACTGCTGCTGAAAATACTTTAAAAATGCTCATTTCATTCATTTTTGGTTTTTATCTTTGGGCTGAGGTCTGTAGCAAGATATTAGCAGTAGCTGTAGTGTCAGTAGTGTGCTTCTGATCCTCAGACCATTGGCTGAAACAACTTGCTCACCTTGTGAGAAGGTGTAAATATTAAATTGGTTTACTGCCTTTATAATATACTGAGATTTGTACCTCTGGATGTGTTACTCTGGATAAAACAGATCTCACTTTTGAAGGGCAAATTTCTTCCTGATGTTATTTAAGCTCACTAATTGTTGGGTTACAGCTAGCCCGACAGGAGATGGACAGGAGTGGATGCGTTACCGTCTTCTGCCTCCCAGCTGGGAGAGAGACTCCCCGTAGAAGAGGGAGCCATGGCAACAGCAAGGCTCTTGCGTATATGCAAATTCCTACAACTCTTTGAAGCAGCAAAATTGTTCCTGAAGTTGTCTAGGTAGAGGTGAACGCTGTGATGTAGCTAAGTGCCACCAGCTCTTGTCTGGCAGGTGGATGTGGGTGGGTGACATGGATCTGGTCTACCTGGCACTGAAGTACAGATTCAGACCACCACTGACATCAGTATATTCTCATGTAAATGGGTGCCTTTTACCTGTTTTGCAGTATTGGGGGATAAAACAATGGTGTTGGAGCTAATTAAAAGCTATAGAAGGTAGACTAGTCTGTTTTGTTCAGACACATTTCAAACTAATTAGTTTAGGTACTTTGCCTGGAGGTGAAGCACTGAACTGACCAAAATGGAACAGGGTACATTTTCAGGGTACATTTCCTTTATTCTGTGTTTATTCTCAGCTGGTGGGATGGGCTGAAGACACCATACTTCAGCCATATGAATGTCTTATATGTTTTGTTTGCTTTATTGTTTTTCTCTAGACTTAGAAATATTTATTTCTGAAATATTTCTTTTCTTGCTTTTGTTGAATTTCACTTAGAAGTAAATCTTACTAAATTTCTAAATGTAGTTTAAATTTTCTTCTATAGTTTTCTGATCAATATCTCTATTTTCTCTATTAATTTTTTGATTGTGGCTTTATATGATCTTACAATAGACAGCTAATGAAATATATAGAATAAATTTCAGGAAAACTGAAGATGGGCTGGTGCAACAATTTTTATTTCAAGTATTTTGGCTGTTTCAGGAATTGGTTCTTTCGATGTATTTATGGCTTGAATCAAATATATGCTACATGAGTAGCTGCTGGTCTTCATTTATTTTTGTAATGGGAAACTGTAAGTGATGGAGCTGGGCATAGGTATTTTATAGGTATGCCCACATATAAGGAATCTACTTTTTCTGCCATTTCTATTGTGCAGTTATTTGCATTGAATGAAGAAACCATCAAACTTGCTGGATTTTTTTATGAGTATTTAGAAAAGAAAATACTAGTTTGTGTCACTTTATGACTCAGTTCTTTAAAAAGAACTGAGAGTCAGATTCATATTCAAATTACATTGAATTATTCAGTTAATCCTGTAAGAAAACCCAGATCAAAGTCTGGTCAATGCTCAGCAGTCAAGTGGTAGAAAAATAGAGTAGCTAATGACAGTTTCTTTCAGCTCATACTTCCTTATACTTACAGGAACTTGGTTATATGGGCATTAGTCTTCATTTCCCAATATTTTTTCCTAGCTAATATCATAACAGAATTGTTTTAAATTGTTCTTTGCTGCTGACAGATTTTTGGATGATGGTCTGAGGCATTTAAATAAAATATAAGATACATACTTTGTTCTTTGTGAACACATAGGCTATGAAATTTATAACCAAGTCCTTCCTTCCTTTCCTTTATTTTTTCTGCTTACATAAAAACATATTGAATAAGTTTATTGGATATTTGGTATATGTAAACATTTCTTACTGAGGATAAAATACAGTCAGTTTAAAGGGCCTTAAAATTATCGCTGTCATTATGTTTCAGAGCGCTCAATTTTTAAGGCTTTTAATTTTAACAAGGTGCATTTTATTTAATATAAAAGAATATAAGGAAAAAGTAGTACACAGTACTGCTTAAACTATCTCATTCAAGTCTCAGAAAGCTTGATAATTGATAATTCTTTTGTCAAGAAAAGGTCACATTTAATTGGTAACACCAATTCCTTTTTTGTCTCTCATCTTGTCATTATGAAAGTGGAAATGTCACTTTGAGTTTCATATAAGAATGAGTGCTTTTAGTGTTTATGTAACACAAAGTGATTTAATTATAGGGGATGAATTAAATACATCACTTTCTTTGTCCATGTCTTTAATAGTTGCCCTGTAATTTGATGCAATGATTTCAATTAAAGCAAAAAGGAAAACAAAAGTGTTTCTTCTGCACAGTCCAGTAAACAATTGTCAGTTATGACAATGCAATAGAGCTTTGTTTCTAATTTATCATACATTTTTGAGGACAGATTTGCGCTTGGTATTGCCTACAGAGACGTTAATGTCCATAAATAATATAACTGACAAACAGATGGACCAACTTAATAACCAAAATCTTTTTCTCATGTCATATATCACAATTTGACTGGTCAGATGAGGCTGCACTGATGTAAAATATATTGGACTTCTAGGACCAGAAATTGCTGTAGTGGAAAGTTGCAAGTATTTTGAAAATATACCACAGAGAGTGCAATTACGTGTTTCATATGATGCATTCTCTTAGTAACTTGCTTTAGTTTTTGATGGCATAACCAGTATGATATTGCAATAACTGCTTGTGGGAAAATTAGAAGGGGGGGATTTCGATGCATACGTTTTGATTTATGTAGCGCTCTGCGATGCAGGAACCCAGTTCTGAGTAGACTCTGAGATTCATCATGATACGAATACAGAGGGGGATAATTGTAGACATTTCGAAACAATTGGGCTTTTTATAGGAAGGTCAGTTTAATGTTTTATAGTATTTCCACTTGTGACTTCAAATTATGCTGTTATAAAACAAGAAAGGGAAAGGGGTTTATGAAGTTATAGATGGATTGCAAAACTGGATTTATAGACCCGGTATGGAACTTCTTTGGTTTTGGATTTGTATGTCAATGTGTTAACTCCCTAGAACAGGCTCAGAAAATATTTCTACAAAATATTTTCAGATGAGATAATATCTAATACTGTTATATATAAAAATAATGCTACATAGTTATCCTTTAAATACCACTTCTTCGGAAGATTATATGACATAGTAGAAGTCATTAATCTTTATGATAAAATGTTCTAAGATCGTATCTTCTCATTAAATTTGATGGGAGTCAGTTTTCCATCTGAGAGAAAAAGGTTGCACAGGCCTATTTATATTTTTCAACAACCTGCATACTAATGGTAGATTTTCTAAATAAATGTTATCTAATTTCAAAGCTGTGGAACTAGTGTGTTGATAAATGGCAACAATTAAAACACAGTCATGAGCTAGTCCTGTTGAACCAGAATAAAGAGGAATTTTGCTCTCTATGTCGAGCCTTATGCAGCTGACATTTCTTACAGATCATAATTTGTGTTGAGTACTGCAAATGAAAAACTACTCTTACCTGCCAAAAGTATTTGATTTCACACTATAACTGTTCCGGTGGCAACTTAGAACCTTAAGATAATGTGTCATTTTGCAATTCGTGCTACTGCTGTGCACTACACAAGCACCACGTACACTGAATACTTAAATCTCAAACTAACACACACTCAGCCACAATGGTTACTCAAAATCAAGACAAGCAATTGAGAATACCGGTCTCTCCAGTGTTCCCAGCAAATTCTTCCAGATTTTGGAGTGCAGGTAGTCTGTGACTCTACATAGCTGAAACACTAGTTCAAGGAAAGGAACAGATTTGTACCTGGGATTCAGTGAAAAGGGGAGTGGAAGACAAAAGGGAGTAACTGGTCCTGACCAAGCAATGAGGTTAAGAGCTGGGGAGAATGGTAGGATTTTACCCTGGTTTCCAGGACAGTTTACTGAGACTGAGTAAGGAACTCAAAGTTATAAAATGTCTCTACATGACAGGGATTAGGAATGAATTTGGGGAGGGATTTAATCTGTTAACGATCAGCCCAAGGGAGGATTTGTCAAGCAGCTGGAGAGAATTTGGTAGGGCCGGGTGAAAAGGACAGTGAGGTGACAGACCGGAATTAGTGTCTGGAGTAAATAAGCCTGCATAAGAAGCCAGAGAATGGGCAAGAAAGAAGGAAATTCATAACTTCTAGAGCTGGAACACGATGCATTTTAGTCTGCTTCTGCTTCTGTCTCATGAGATCACCAGGCACAGCGGTAGTGTCCAGCATCAGTGCAGTACCCATAGCAGAAGTACTGTTTTTCATTTGGCTTCTGTTTTAAAGTAGAAAACTAGAAAGAAATATTATGTCAAAATTAAGTATTTTATGTTACAAAGGCAAGCCTTCACGCATTAGAAAATTACAATTGTTTGTCTAGTCCTCATGTGAGTGTATCAAATGGAAGTATTTAATTATTTATTTGTCCCAACAGGAGATTTTCCCCACAGAACCTGCTATTTATTTGTGAGATAGAAAGATCTCCTTTGGTGTTTAAGTGGGCATTTTGTAGTAATGAATACAGTGTCTTTGATACAACTAGTCTTAGTTTTATCCGTCTTCAGGGTTTAATTTTGCTCCACTTTTGTTCAGCATCAGCAAAATAGAAATAATACTGACCCATCACATCTTGAGTGTTCTGAAAATAACACCGTATTAGTGGGTGGCTGATAGTCATGACAGAAAGGTCATAGGAAAAATACCAATCCTGTTTTAATAACACTTTTAATTAGCACGTGGTAAATAAAACATAGGCTTGTGTCTTGAACAAAGAGAATAAAACTAAAAGTACCAAATAGCTCCTCATTAAGGAATTTTCAAGCTGTGAACTGAAGAAGGAAGGGACCCAGTGGAAAAATAATAAGCTTATGATTATGCAATTAAAAAAACTGCATTATATGAAGGCAACTTTAATTCTGGCATTTACTCTCATTTGGTTTCTTGACATAGTTTTGGGGGTGATTTATGGATTAACTGTGTAAATCTTTCCTAGGAATTATCAGATATTTGGCTTTAATTTTACTGATATTAGGCATCTTTTATTGATATTGATAATGTTTAATAAACAGAAGATTGCAGCATTAGTTGAATGTCTCGGAATGCATTTTTTTATGTAAGAGGTGTAAAAAAGAATTACACTAGCGAGAAGCATCTGATACCTTATAGGAGGCTTCTAGAAAACCAGTGATATCCTTCCAGCAGGGAAAGGGAACCCTGTTTCCAGGATGCAACTTATTTCTTTGAGTAGGTGTAAAGCTACCGTGAAATCTCTCACACTTCTGTTACTTTAGGACATTAGCTTGTATAACATATTAACAAAGTAGAAAAGTTGTAATGTCCCTGTATCTTACAGATGTGCTCCTGTTATTTTTGGTTTAGTTGTGACAATATTGTTGTATTTCCTTAATTTAGCCTAGCTTTATAAGATGTAGTGGTATTTATCTCTGTCTGATGACATCTTTCTCTGAATCCATAAGCTGAGAGGCGTGGAGAAAGGAAAAGTCAAAAGGATGTGTTAGTTTTAGTCTTCTGGAGAGGAATCAGTTATGAAAATATTTCCAAAAGAGAAGATTAATTCACAGTCTGAGCTCCCTAAAGGCAAGCTGTACATTCTACTTGTAATGATGAGAAGATATTTTTTGCAAGATGCATAAAAAGATGTTCTCCAAAGACTGCATTTTATGTGCCAGTAGTAGGACACAGACAGAAGCAGCCATGAAGTTAATTTTAAAACCATTTTGCAGAAAGGTGTAAACATGACGGTGGCAGTGATCTCTCTTCCACCTCTTGAGTCCTGTGTTTTAACTGTGATTGAATTGAGCTGTCAGGTTGCATAGAGAGTGACAACACTTTACAAGCTGCAACTGGATGAATAATGTGAAGAAAAAGTTTGCAATCATCTTTTCCTATGTAAAATATTTTTCTTACTCTCTTAAACTCCCTTTTGAGTTGCATGTATATTAGTGTGGCAAGAAGTAAGACATCTATATAAATGCACAGTTGTAAATGTGCTGTAAATTCACTGAATATTTGTGAAATACTAGACAATTGACAAACCAAAAAATTCACCTGATATTCTGTCAGGTGCATAGCATTAGTAATTCTCTTCACCTGTGGGTTAAGCTTTTGCATTTGACGGAAGAGTAACATTAAAATGTTGGTGGCCAAATTCTAGAAAAATACTCGGTGTTGAAACTGCAGTGCTGGAGAATTTATGAATCAATTTATGATGTAACTTTTTAGCTTAAATGTATAAATTTATTCACCAAAGCTCATATTTATGCAGAAAATGAGAAGCCTGAAGTTTTTGAATGTTTTGGTGTTCTTGAAAAACCAGGCCATTTAAGGTAGCTGCTGAAAATATGCAGATTAGTACCTCAGTGTACGGAGTTTTTGGAAAGATTGTGGTGAGTGCTTTCGTTCTACTGACGTTAGTGGAACTGTCACATTGTTTTCATGCTACTGTTTTTCTAGTCTTGCCTATTATTTCAAATTGGTTTGAAGTCATTGACATTCCCTTGCCCTTCCCAAACTTGTTCTCTCCTTAATTTTGAACTTATTGGAGGGAAGGGGGAAATGGCTATAGTAGCAGTTACAATAAAATGCCTGTGAAACCTTTTGAAAGGCTGCAACACTCTACTTGTCTATATCAGATGAATTTAAAAATTTTGTGGGAATATTCAGCAGTGGAAAAATAGTACCATGATTTCCAGTGAAAAGTATCTTATTTTCTAAATAGGAAAAAAGACATATTGCAATAAAATTTATACATGTTGCATTTTTAAATCCATGTAATTAAAATCCTACCATTAACAATGTTCAAATAACACTCCAGTATTTCTAAATCTGTGAAAGGATTTTTCTTCACTTTTAAACACAGCAGGGTTTCTGTAACATTTTACAAACAAACAAACAGAGAAAGTATTTTTAAATTTGTTTTTCAAGTCATGGTTTTATATAATTTTTTCACCCCAGTTGAACCTGAAATCAATGATATCTTTTTAAGGTGACTTGGTGCTTTAGACAAGTGTTTTTAGAAATATAGCATGANGTCTTTTTGTTTCCTTATAGCTCTGTCAGCACTTTCCCCCTCCTTTCCCTATCCTGCTAAAATGGCCTGTTGGTCTGACATATTGATCCCACTTGGTCCCATGACTAATATTGATTTTATTCTCAATGGGACCATAGCCTGTCATCAAACTTATTTTTTCTTTCATATCAGGATGACATTTGATTGGCTTATTTGACACTAGAAGGCAACTGTGCTTGGTTATGATCAATACACTTGTATTCTCTGTTCCTTATCATTCTCGGTAAGACTACATTAGCAAATGAACCATGAAAATGCTTCAGCTACCTGTCAAGCAGTAGAAAAATTTTACTCCTGTTGTCAGGCAGTGTATGGGTACTCCACTGGGCTCTTTATTAAAAATACTGGACTTCTGTCTCTGTGGTACAAGTCTATTATGGCATCAAGTTGAAAGTGTAAGAGATTTTCTGCTAAAGGTATATCATGTTTCAGTTTTTGTTTACTTTGTCTTATATGCATGGATACACTTTGAAAAGTTAATCCAAACTAACTGCAAGAATAATTAACTCTATTAAATGCGTCTGTGAATCCTCTTATTCAGAGTTAAGGTGACCTTAATTCTATTTGTCAAGAATTTTCTCTTTCATTCTGAATAAGGGTAGCCATTCAAAATGTTAATACAGTTTAACTAATCTCCTTCAAAGTCCAATTTTAATTAATTTGGATTAATGCTTCAGTATTCCTATTTAGATCAGGCTCACTTTATCACTAATAGTTCAGATACAACCTCTTTCATGCTGGTGAATATTGAGTGGTATCAGAAGTAGCCAAGAATCAAAGAAGGTATCATCTGCAAGAAGAGTATTCCATTAGTATCTGCTGCATAATACAAAATATGCACTCAGTAACTTACAGGTTGCGTCAGAGATAAAAAGGCTGCGTTCCTTTTTAAGCCAAAGTGCTATAAGTCTCTGTCAGTGTGCCTCTGTGTGTACACTGAAGAAACTTGCCTCATGTATATGTGTGTATATTCTTTTTTCTTTCTTTTTTTTTTTTTTTAATTGGGACTCTCACAGATATCTAAGTGACTGCTATATGCTTGGGGAAACTGATACTCTGACTGTCATCACCACTACCGTTTAGAAAATTATTTACATAAATACGTACAGGGAGAACTGGAAAACCTTTTTCTGTATTTTTTGAGAAAAAAATATGTAAATTTGGTTTTCAACTTGAGTAAATCTAGCAAAGAATAGTGAAAATTTAGAGAGGGGATAAAGGTTTAATAGGTACATTTTCAAAGTGGATACCACAAAATCTTAAAATTACAAAAAGAGAACACCTATTTTTCACTTTTCTCATTCTGATTGAGTAAAGGATTCAAGCACAATAAGAAGTTTACCCTTTAATGGAATTAATTTCCCCAGCCAAATGCCTAAGGTTTCTGTATATTTTTATGTTAGCATAGCTATAGAATATTATTTTTTCATATTGTTATTTAATCTGCGTTTTGCATCAAAAATATTTTTCTTTGCTTCTGTCAAATTTAGACTGTATCTATGTGACTGTAATCCTGATAGATGATTCCAATGCAAATGGAAGTACATATGTTCTGCCATTACCAGGCACAGAAATGGGATTACTGGAAGCATTAATATTGTATCTGAAGATGTTAGTTCATTAATTTAAACCATTATTTATAAGTTACATCCAAAAAATATGCAAAGATGTTTCCCATCTGAAGCAATCATAGCAGGAAATAGCCATCTTTAAAATATGTTCTTAATTTTTGTGTCAGAGTTGTCCCTTTATCGTTGTCATTACTTCAAGGTATGGAGTGTAATTTTGATTATTCCTATAACTGTATATGGTGCAAAACTTTCCCTGATGCATTAAGGAAAACTGACCTGTGGTTTTTAGCAGTGAGTCACTTTCCTTGAAATTTGCTTGATTGAAACTTTGGATGAGCTTAAAGACAGGGCAGAAACTTGTAGCCAGAACTGTCGTACCTCTGTAGCAGAATGGGTCTCACACCTATTACGTTTCATATAAACCACTCACAAGGGGTTACCTGCTTCTGCATTCTTTCTACACAGCTGGTAATACGCTGTGTTGTGGGAAAGGTTAGCAAACACATACTACTCTGTAAGCTGTAACTGAGCTGTAGCAGTAGCATTTACTTGCTTGGTTACAGAGAAGGAGTTCAAGTATTATTGTTGAAATTAGATTTCTGCATGAATGTGGGAGTTCTTGAAGCCATTGTCATCCCACTCATCAAAATTTCTTTTCCCATAAGGTGAATACATTAAGAAAGAAGAAAATTGCACATAGCCGTCAACAAGAAGTTATTACTTGTAAAATGTGGTGTTTCATCTCATTAATGAATAGAAAACCTTAAAAAATCATGATTTTTTTCTTAAGTGTGTTGACATGCTGTTATATTCGATTGGAACACTGGATATGGTGGGTTTCTGAGCTCCAGATAATTTCGTTTTGTATACAGTTAGTTCCTGTCATTATCAGTCGTTTGTCATTGCAAATGTTTGTTTAGGAAAAAAAAAAAAGCCAACTCACATTTTAAAATTTAGTACTATGTTTTAAAAGTTATTCATATCTTCCACTAGCTGCATAGTGAAAAGAGAGTAGTCAGTGAACTCTTCTCTATGTCACTGGTTTGTGTGTGCAGTCATGGTAAAGATGTAAATAAGATGAAGGCTTGTGCTAGCAAGTTTTTCTTCTTAAAAAAAAGTAAATCCACGTATTTATGAGATTCATGATGGGTTTTTTGAGTAAGTGGTCAAAGTATCAAGTTTACCATTTTTCTTCAAGTGAGGAATAGAGTGTATGATACTGCATTGAAACTAAAACCACAGTAAATTTGCACACACAAATCAAAAAAATCAAACAATTTACAATCTTACAATGTTTTCATATCATTAAACTGTTAGACCAACTTTCTGCCATTTTTGCATAATGAGCAGATGTGAGTAACCAGTGTCTTCACTGAAATCGCTGCCATTTCTGTTTAGGCTTCTTAGAAGAAAAAGGCTTCAAGAATATTAACCATCAACTAATTAAGATGTACTTAATTAAATGCAAATGATACTTAGCAAAAGCAATTGAGAGAAAGGCTTGTGATTAGGAAATTAGCAACTGATTTATCACTTGGAGCTACCAGCTAGGCACCTAAGCATTAGAAATGAATGTGGAAACTTCACTTGGTAAGAATAATACGAGGGGAAAATAAACCACCTTTTCACACTGTCTTTGTTGAAAAACTTAGGAATCAGTGAAGTAGAATATATTGAGGTCATAAATTGCAGTTAATGCCACTTAATGTTCAATAATTAGAAAGGTTAAAAGTTATTCCAAATGTTGACTGTTTATCAGCCTACCTCATAGAGAGATATTTTTTGACAGCTGGTCATTCAGGAACTGTAAAAAAAAATAATTACTGAGTTACACAAATCATGCTGCTGTTTTCAAAGACACTGCCATTTTACTAACATTAAAGCTTACACTGATAGAATGTATCTTTGTAGCAGATATGAATAAATACCATCAAGATGATACGAAGGCTACTGGGATTAATAAAACAGAAAGTCTCTTATTGTCTATCAAAGCGCATGTAATATGAAAGTATTGAACTGATTCAAGAGCAAAAATTTTTCTGTCAGTCAAGTACTGCTGCATGTGCTACTTTTTTCCCCATCCAAATACTCTTAAGACTGTTGAGCTAAACTAGATGGTAAGTGATGAATTGCATGTAAATATTATTGTTTCCCCTTTCTGTGGCTTATTTGATTAGGTTTTCAGAGATTAACTTCTAAATTCTCTCTACTGTAAAATCTGGGTCAGCCTTTCACAGTTGTGTATGCATTTTAATTAGAGATGTGCTCTGAGAAAGACAGCATTCCTCAGAGAGTTACTGCTGTATTAGGAAAACCAAACCAATAAACAGAATTAAAAAAAAAAAAAAAAGTCATGGTATGGTATGAGACTGAATCAGCAGTTCTGATAAAGTAGAAGTATGATAAAGAGGTTTACAGAAGACACATTGCAAGTGATTGGTTTTGCAAAAAGGCAGAATTTGAATGAAAGTATTATGGGCCCTCACTTTTTCCTATGTGTGGTTCACAACATAGTTCTCTACCTCTTCTGATCATTTTAAAAAGAAAAATCAACACTACTGCTGGAGCACCGAGGCTTGGAAAGAAAAGTTACTTTCTGTGACATTAACTTGCATCTAGTTCATGCTAGGCAGGCAGGATTTATCCTTTTCTTGGTGTACTTTGGGGACAGGTAATCAATTTGTGATCTGAAAGAACTGCAAAAGTGTTATAAATTTAAACAATAATTTCAGTTTATCCTGGTGATTGATTACCACCTGCTCATTTGTAGATATAAGGTGTCCTATCATGTGAAAAATGAGTTCTTTTGATACATTTGAGAGCTTTTCCGTAATATGAAGAGTTTCCATCTTTCATTAGACTAATCATCCAATGCATAGACAAGATTATTACTATTTAAAATCTAGTATGGAACTTCACATTTGAATAAGTTTGCAAGTTTTCTTAATTAGTGGGTTTTTAAGTTTTGTTTTTATTTTATTTTATTGTCTTTAGAATAATGGCAGTTAAGCTCATTAATACTCTTTCTATACTGTTACAGTCTAATCATGATATTCCTGTAACTTTGAGGCAGATTTTCTTTCTGTTTTTCTGCCCAGATTTAGGCACTCCAGAACTGAAAGAAATTGTGAAACAAAGAAAAATCCCCATATTTTCCCTTCTTCCCTATTGTATATCTCTAGAGAGACAACGCAAAAAAGATTTCACTGTGTATCATGTACAAACTTTTTAGTGGAGAAGGAAATGCTTTATTGACTTTGACCACATGGAATCTGAATTCTGTATGAAAAACAGCTGCACATAGCACAGTTCTGGTTTTACTAGGTTTTGAGTATAAACAGGTATCTTTTGTTCTTGATGGGCAGAATCCACACAGCAGCTTTGGCTTCTCAACCAGGCTGAGGAGGTTGTTCAACACATTTTGAGACTGACGAGGGAGTGAGTGTAAGGACACGCATAGGACCTCATGTGGGAGGAATGCATATGGGAAACTGCATGCTCAAGATAAAGAACAGTCTCAGCCATTTCAGCCTTTACAACCCATACCCGAGACAGTTCACGACTTTCCTGTTGATTATTTTTCTGCATGGGAAAGGAAGGAAACAGTCAATGACAATCAGCACAGCTCACAGATTTTGCTATCGTATGAACTCACAGTGTTTTATTTCTGCAGCCTCCATGCTTAGAGGCGTTACCGAAGGCAGTTGAATAATGACCAAGCCTTCTTCACCCAGTAACATTGAGCACTTTAAAAACTGAGCTCTGGGTTGCCTGTTCATATATTTTAGATGCCCAGCAGTTTCCCAACAGAGAATACATCATGTGCCTCCTTTTCAGCTTTGCTGGCAAGACAAGAAAACTGCTAGGAAAGGCACCTGCTGATCAAGGTTGCCTGTAACTGATGTAGCCACATACATGCAACACAGTTTGTACCTTAATATGTATAAACAGTACGTGCAGATTCATGCAGTGCCCTGAACTGTCAGTCTTTTCCACACTTTTGTATCTTTTTGTCCTCATTTTAAATGTGCAGTTTTAAAAACACTTGAATGATGCTGTGTGGTTTGTTGTACTTAAAATCAGACTATCATGTGTGGGTAGCCAGGAGGCACAAAAAAAGGTAGGGATGTAAGTAAGACTTATTTTTTCATAGAGTTGAAGATACAATAATAAATTTGAACACTTTGAACTAAGCAATGCAGAACCTGAAGTCTGCTGTATAAGCATTTGGGCTCAGTTTCTGTCATTAATTCTCTTATGAACTTTAAAATATAACTGTAAGATTTGTTTTATCACTGTGTGGTATTCCTGTCTTTTACTGATTACACAGGCATATTAAAAATATTGTTTGATATTAATGCTCAAAACGCCGTCTTGATTTAATACCATTTATTGTGATTTTATTGTCAATTTTTTACTTAGTTTATATTAGATTATAGTTCAGAAACAATAGCTGGTTTGCTTGTACAGAACTGAGACCAAGCTAGTTGCAAATAACTCCAGTAGTAGTTTTATGTTGATTTTTTTTTCAAGTTGTTCACTATCATTGAATTTTGCCATGATTTTACTGCTTATTTTAAGACTTTTAAAAAAAAATGCCGTTAGGCACTTGCCTTTTCACTTACCACAGGTCAGAATTGACAGCAATGTTTTACTGTTCACTGAAGCACTGTGCACATCCTCTTAAAAGATGCACATAAGCAAGAAGGTTTCATTACCATATCTCTCTAGTGATACTGACTCAAGGAAGGCTGGATCTAGCATAACAGCTTGAGGAATGCTACCTCCTCAGCACTCCTCACTAATGTAAATCTGTAAAAAAATCCCAGCAAAGGTTTAAACAATTTTTGACATTTTAAATTCTTGAAAAACTAAATCTCTTTTACCTTCTGCCATTTCTACATACAGTCACTCCCTTAAGTGCATGTAGTGCATTAAGTGCAGTTTGGAGATTTTAGTCCAAAATGTGCATCTTTTGCTTAAGAAAGAAATATCATTCAACAACATAGACATTGCTTCTGGATATGGACTATTGCTAGATTCTGGATTTTAAAGAACACATCAACTGATAAATGATGAAGAGTTCTCTTGACAGAAGTGTCATATTCAGTTTTCATATTTCTGCTTTTTACTTTTTGTCATTCTGTAGTTTAGACTACAAATGACCCAGGGCAGAGGCCTTTCAGTTATGTTTTTTGGAGTTCTGTCTTCAACTCTTGTGCAACATAAGTTTATACCTATAACGTTCAAATAGAATCACAGAATGATTTGGGTTGAAAGATCATTTAGTTACAACCCCTACTGCTACAGGCAGGGGCACCTTCCACTAGGCCAAGTAGTTCAGAGCTCCAGCCATCTTGGCCTTGAACACTTCCAGGAATAGGACATCCCCCAGTTCTCTGGATGACCTGTTCCAGTGCCTCATCACCCTAACAGTAAAGAATTTCTTTCTGTTATCTAATCTAAACCTACCCTGCATCAGTTTAAAGCCATTCCCCCTTGTCCTATCGCTACAAACTTTTGTAAAAAACCCCTCTCCAACTTTCTTGTCGGCCCTTTTTAGATACTGAAAGGCTGATATGTCTCACTAGAGCCTTCTCTTCTACAGGCTGAACAACCCCAATTTTCTCAGCCATTCCTCATAGGAAACATGCTCCAGCCCTCTGATTACCTTCATGGCCCTCCTCTGGACTTGCTTCAACACACAAGACAAACTTGTTCAATTGGGACTTTTTCTAAGTAGTTTTAGTCTTTACATTGGCATTGTTCCCAGCCTATGGTTCTGTGGTTCCTGATAGTTGTCTACACTATGCACTTTAAAGAGGAAGGCAAAAAAGGTCAAGTTGTTCATAAAATCATTAGTGAAATGTCAGAAACAATTTAGTCTAAAAAAAATATTTCACTGAAGATAAGAAGTACCCATTATAAAACATTCCTTCCAACTGCCTTTCTATGCTATTGAATTCATCAGATAAGAATTGGACAGTTGACAAAAACAAAATGCCAATATGTCCTTATCTCTACAATATTTTCTCTGTAAAAGCAAAGGAGAAAAGAAGGCTTTGATTTTGGGGAGAGGGCAAAGGCTTAATTTTTTTTGAAATGCAAACTCAGATTGAAAGTAATTTAACAGAATTTCTCATTGTGGCCTCAAATTTATCTTGACGTTAAAGTTAACAGCTAGCAGGTGATAAATAAGCTCAATATAGTATAATTTGATTACACTATGATACAGTTTATTGTAATAGTAGCATTTCTTGCAAAGTGTGAAAGTGCCCCAGCACTCACAGAGTTTTGCCTCATTGAGTCTTACCTAGAAATGGAACAATCGGAGCGTAGGGTTAACCCCTTACCTAGGTTTTTTCCTATCCTTTGGAAAGGAAGTTTGTGGTCTGCTGCTCTGTCTCTTGTCCTTCAACCCAAACACATCCTGTTCAGAGGGAGCAGAAAGTGCACTCCTGTACTAGTGTCAGAGTGTGACAACCTGTGATACAAGCGAAGGAGCAATGGATGCAGAGTGAACCCAGTGAGGGAAGCAGAACTGGATGTGGGAGAGCAGGGCTCAAACTTTTATTTTTAAGATGAGAAAACAGAGCTGTTGAGAGTGACTTGATCTCAAAGGTCTTTATAATTCAGAAGACTATGACTACTTTAGGCTATTTTAAAAACATGAGCTGCAGGTTTTCCCCTGGTTTTCAGAGCCAAGGAAGATTGATGTTTGCAGCTCTGTTGTGCCTAAATATTCTGTATGAATAAAATATTTGGCCCTGGTTATAATAGTGGGTGCATGGCCCTCATCTTTTCCTCTTTTAGAAAGAATTTGGTCATTAATAGTTCTGGGACAAATAATATGTCATTAGTACAAAAGAACCTCCTAGTTTCAGGAACTCAGTTTAACAGAGATTCTTATTTGAGACACTCTAAGGCTGTAAGCCTTGAATGACAAAAAATGTAGTTTCCATAGTTTCTGTTTAGATTAGTGTTTGAATAATTTTATTATTATTATTGTATTAAGCAATACAGCCTAATGTGAGACTTGGGTAAAGCAGTGTTTGTAGAACTTTGGCTTCATTTGCAGTATGCACAGTTCTCACTGGATTAGCTTTCAGAATCCAGGTGGTAATTACTGACGGCAGCTAATGCATTTATGATACAATTGTAGAGTATTTGATTCATATGCATAACAAACATTTTCTTGTATTGAAGTCTTATGTTCATTTGCAAATCTTGACAAGACTGTATTTTTTTTTGGCATTGGCTATTAGAACAAAGAGGTTGACATGATGCATCTTAGAAAATTCATAGTCTGGACACTCCTGTTCAGTCCTGGCAAGATCATGTATGCTTCAACAGTGTTTCAGTAGGTGAATCATAACTCAACAGAAGGTTTTATGCCCAAGTACAGCAAGGATCATATAGCACAAAAGGCATTCAGGTGCTTTGAAATTGTATCCTTTTTATCAAATTGAAAAAAAAAAAAAAACCCCCAGAAAAAAGGTTTCATATTTACAAATGAACTGGCTCTTTCCATGCCTGGATTGTATGTGGTTATCATGGCCTCAGAAGTCCAGTGTGCTCTTAGATGCAACTTTTTCACAGTTCCTTGTAACTGGCATTATGTATTGGGCTACTGCTCAGTTCCTGGTGCTTTTCCTTGCAAATACTCTCTTTAACTGGTTTGTGTGATAACAAGGCTGGAATTCTGAAAAGTGAACCCAAACCTCTTCCTGCTTAGGTCATTTTTCCCATCATCTGCTCCAACATAAAGATTTATCATGAGGTTTATTGACATCAGAATATGTGGTCCTTCATTTATTCCTCACTGAATGAATATTAATTTATTCTATCAAGAAATCATATATCACCTCACAAAACTATCCATTTTACGGTTAGGGTGCTGTTCAGACAGATCTCAGACACAGTGCTTCCACGACTTTCTTATTGGAAACAAAACCAACCCTGCTGCTTAAACACTAGCTAATATTTTTTTAAACAATTTATACCAGCCTGCCTGTTTTCATTATAATGAAATGCATACCTTGATATGACACAATACAAATGCATAGATTTTTTTTATACTTCTGTGACACATAGAGTGAGCTGTGTCTGATTTGCTAACAAATTAAGATCTTTCTAAGCAAACGACACTCTGACTGCAGTTTACTGCAGCTTTTCATATTTTGATGGATAGCTGCAATTCAAAGGATAAATTGTGGGTTACAGAATTGGCTAAGCTGGAAGTTAGGATGTTTTTCCCCTTCTCCCACAAACGTGGAAAAAGACTAGGTCATTACTGTACTTGCATTTCCATACACACAGTTTTCAATTTCACTTTTGGATTTTCTGTGGGATCAAGTATTACAAAATGAAAGCCTAAAGACTGCCCAGGCTGGCATTCACTTCATCAAAAATATAAAAATAAACTAGGTTTAAGCATGTTCTCCTAGAATCAAGGCAGAGGAGACAACTAATTTTAATAAAAAATCTATTTACCTTGTCTATATAGAAGAACAGAATCTAATTTATTTGTGTGCCCATCTGGACTAGCTTGCTCATTTTAAGTTAATTTAACAAATGATAGACTGCTACTGGCCTTTTTTTTTCCCAGGAGAAGAGGTTGACAGACAACTGTGTAGAGATGCCATCTACCCAATCCCGGTTGCCTGCGAAGCTCCGTGCCCAAAGGACTGTGTGCTCAGCATGTGGTCTGTGTGGTCCTCCTGCTCGCACACCTGCTCTGGCAAAACCACAGAGGGGAAGCAGATGCGCGCCCGCTCCATTCTGGCGTATGCAGGTGAAGGTAAGGTCGCATGCTCTTGCAGGCTCCCGTTTGACTGGGAGCTCTCGACTGTCTCCTTAATGTCAAAGGAATTTCTTGATCTACAGAAATTGATATTAGGTGGAATTGTGTTTTATAAAATCCAGAAAAATTATTTGAATGCCTATCCTACAGTAGTCCTGGTACCTAAAGCTCTTTTAAAGAGGAGATTTACTTTTGCTCATTTCAGTTAACGTTGCTATTTTTTATTATTCTGCTTAATGTTACTGCTTTTATTTCAAATACATGATTTTCCTGTTTTCTATGAAAATCAAACAAGGCAAATAGTTTATCCAATGTCCCATTATATATAGCTTATGTTACTCCATGAATGTTTTTATTCATAGCAGGGCTTTGGTTTTGCCCGGCAAGTCCTCACTTATGAATGGTTTGTATTCATGCAAATAGTCCTTCTGCAGCAAATGCAAAGAGAAGACATAGCTAGAATATAAAGGAGAAGAAAAAGGTTTTAGATATGGGTTCATATCTATTCTTTGATGATATTCCATGTTTTCTACAGCAGGGTTTTTTGGTTTTTTTTTTGGTTTTAAGTAATTGCAGGGAGGGGAAGGGTCGTGGGTTGTAGAGCAAATGTATTCTAAATGTAACATGGTTCTAAAATGGCCATGTCGGGTGTGCCAGGGTCTGGCTGATAAAAGGCCTTTAGCTAGAAGTGTAAGAAGCTACTTGGATGGATCTGTGTAACATAGAAACCCTTAAAATTAGAAAAAAAATGGGGTTTATGTTGCTCCTTTGTTTTTTTTAGTGTGTCAAATGGACTCATTTTGAGGGAAACACAGAGCCAGATAATTCAAATAAGCACATATTTGTGTGCTTCTTGCTTTTCCATCTAGGTCAAGGCAATAAATCTTTTATATACTTTTGTAGTTTTACTGGAGACAAAAATTTAAACTCCTGAAAATCATGCCACAGAAGTGAAAACCTAATATTTTTAAAAACATTATTCCTCTTCCTTATGCTTCTTCTTAAAAGTACTCTTTCTATTCTGACTTTGATACTTAATACAACCTAGGTTAATTTACAAAGCTGCAGAAGCAGCAAAGATGTTCAGCAGAGCCTGGATTTTAGGTATGTGAATTTTGTTTATGTTTGTTGTGCAATGATCAGAATCAGCACAGAGTGATCACAAAGATGGATGGATCTCAAGCCACAGAGGTAGTAGTGAGAAGATCCCTAAAGCTGAGAAAGCTAACTCATTGCTTAGGTGTTGTAGTCCTCCAGCTTCAAACACCGGCCTCTTTACCACTATTCTGAGATGAGGTTATTCTGTGCTTTTCTTAAGGATACAAGCTGGTGTGTCTACCCACCTTATAGCAATTCACTCATATCTTGGTCAGATCTCAACACTGTGCTCCTTTGCACTCTGTACAAACTCCAGAGAATGAAAGTATATAAATAAAGAACCTTCCAAGGGTTAGTATATTGTTACAGCTATAGCTGGAAGGTACTTTTCACCTTTTCTTGTATTATATTCAAAATGTGTCCTTTAAACTTTTATTTTTTTAGGCTTCACTGGTATTAGAGTTATTGTCATCTTTCTCCTCATCCATCTCTTATGCCTTTTAGTCATTTGCTACATGACAAATAACTGAATGATTTTTCATCTCCACAATTGCATGACAAAGATGAGCCATATTTCCAAAACATAAAACACTGATTGGTGTAGTTGGTGCTGGGAGGTCATTTTGTGTTCTAGGGGCAAAGAATATATCCATGTGTCTGAACATCTGTATTCTGATGCTATAAAAAGGAAGCTTCACATGAACATTTGTTGACAAACACACAGTTCTCAGTTCTATGCAGAACTTGAAAAAAATGCACAATACTGTAGATGAAAACCCTGTAAGCATCATGTGTAACTCCCAAGTCTCATAAATGTAAGACCAATAATTCCATTTACACTTTAAAACTGGGTTCTAAAAACAGCTTTCAGTACTGTTCAGGTAAACAGTCTCACAAGTGTTTTCTTTTGTATTTTTGAACCTTTCCTTGAGCTGAAGGTATGAGAGACAGACCAGAATAGGTAAGCTATTTCATAATAATGTAGCCATGATATATGAGAGTTTTTATTTAGTAAACAATAGAACAAATTATGTTGTACATAAATATATACTATTCCTAATATAAATCAGGATTGGATATTAATTAACAAAAGAATGTACAAGACTTTTGCCAGTCCATGAATAAGGCTAAACTTGTCTCCTAAGATGACATAAGAAGACCAAATTTATCAGTGTGAGTTACACATCCTTCAACTAATCACGGAAAATTCAATGTGCAGGCATAGGAAGATCAAACATTCGTAGAGAATAATGCAATCCCTCAAACTACTTGAAGCACTTAATTCTTGCTCATTCAGGTACTTAAACATGAAAATCCCATTGAAATTTTTGGGAATTTGTGAAATAGATTCTTTTGTCTGGATCTCAGATGGCTTCTTAATAAGTCTTGTCTGTGATTGCTCAGTTTCTCTCCTCTCTGAAATAAAAGTACTGTATGCTGTCATTTCACTTGTTAATGTTGGCAAATGACTTCCTGTAATAGATTCATAGCCAAGAAATGATTTTTCTTCTTATTTCCCACCTGTTTGTGCTGCTGAATTGGTTTGACAAAACCATCAAGTTAGCATAACTGGCCACCAGGAAACTGCCACAGTATAATCAATTTTTTTGATGACTTGGAATTGGAATAATTCAGTAGTATTATAATAATTCCTCAGTGACAAGAATAGCTTAACAGGAAAAATATAAGCCATATGTAAATTACAATGGTGACAAAGTTTTCTAATGAGCTTTGCAATACTGACTGCCCCTCCAGCAAGCACCACACTGACTTCTGCTTGAACCAGGAGATGACCTCAGCTGGAGCCAGGAGCTGACCTCAGTTGTATGCCCTCTCATCATCATTTCCTCATTCAGGACAAGATCTTTTCCTTATGGTCAAACCACACGCTGCAGAGCCTCATAAACAGTGTGGTCATGCACATCTGTGATGGGCTTATTTGTATTCAGTAGAGAGAGAGGGGGGAGTCTCTCTTCTCAAGATAAAGACTTACTGTGGTTTGTGAGATGACTCCATGTGGAAATTGGTGTCACAATAACCATTTTTGATAACTTTTCTGAGATCACTGTCCTCAGCTTGAAGGTTTGAAAGGCAGAGTGATTTATAAATTTGCCTGTCGGTGAGCCTGCCTGTAATGGTCCCTAATTTGTGTCACTGTCAAATGTATCTTCATGGTACAGTAAGAAACTCAGGAAAGTCACTGTCTCAAAATATAAAATGACAGCAAAGGACACAGTCCTGTTACCTGATACATCATATGGTTATTCTGCATAAATCTAATAAAGCCATCCTATATAGATCTGCCTATCTCTGTTGAATGTAAGTTTGTCTATTTTTGGTTTATATTCTGTTTAATATTTCTGTTCTTTTTTTTTTAATTTCCTGCTTACAATAAATCTTATATAACTAGTAGTGTGCACTAAGACTACTTCACCTTACCATTAGACCCAGGATTAAAAAATACTAAACGAATCTTAGTTTTTCAGTAAGTAGCATTTTTGCAGATGGATTCTGTATTGATTATAGACTGCTATAGATTGGCAGTGTCATACAGCATAATACTCATGCTGTGGATACATTCCAAGCTTTATCAGCAATGCTGATTTTGGAAAAGTAAAGATCTTAAAAAAAATCCAAACCAAAAAAACCCACACAAGCCAAATGCAAAGATAAAAGTAATTTGATTTAAAAGTTTAATTTAATAAAATGAGAGTGAAGGGCAATTTTGCTTGACATATTCTCTTAGGGCGGGGATGCATGTGCATAGCAATGTCTTACTATGGCTATTGTATGCTCATAGATTATCAAAGTATAATGCTAGAAGGACGATTTAGTGTGACCTCATATATCACAGGCTGTTAAACATCACTGAGTTAGATAGTATAGAATATCAGTTGTCCATCTCATCAGATACTCTGTTTGACAGGGACCAATAGCTCTTACTTCATGTATACCTGCAAGATTGATTTACTGAATACGTAAGGAATAGCTGAACTAACGGAGTTTTTAAATTTTTGTATTTTCCAATCTTGAAATAAGTGTTTGGTAATTAAGTCTGAAAGCACAGAATTGAGTAATTGTTTTCCCAGCAAAATTTCTCATTCACTAAAGAACGAGTTTTGGAGAACGTAGGTTTTCTCATGAAACAAGAATTTAAAAACAATCAAACAAAAAAACAGACAAAAAAACCCACTTAGTTTTACAACAGTGAAACCTGAATTTTCAGGCAAGACATACAAAGTGACCTGACACTCGTGTGTGCTGGTGAGCTGGAGCAGAGGGTATTACTGTGCTTTTCCTTTTGTTCAGGAGCCCATCAGCTCAGATTCCTGACTGTAGTGTGGGTTCTGGGGTTCAACTCGTATCCATGGAAAGACTTGAGGACAGTCCTCTCATTTCCCGTGGGTGCATTCTGTCTCCTGTCTTGCTGTGTGTCGCAGGACAGGCCTGCTTGGTTTGTGTGACTGACATGCACCAGGTGAGGAAGTATCAATGTTTGCAGAACTGGAACAGTCTTGATTCTGCCTTCAGGAAGCACAGCTGCCTTCAGGAGTGCCTACCTCATTCCTCCAGCAAAGAAATGAGTAACACCTCACTCGCTGGACAGGAAGAGACACGTCAGCCACATCAGTTTTCTCAAACTTTAAGATTATTACAGCTGTTTTGAAATGCATTTAACCAACTATATGCATTTGTAAAAATGAGTGATATCAAAATGATTAATTGAAATTATCTTAAATACTTTAAAAAACATTAAGCATTTTGAAATTTGAAGTTATCAAGTCAACATCACAAAGAAGACTTGTAAAATCCAAAAATCCAATCACTGAGTATCCTAGAGCAAGATGTCTTACCCATTGCCCACTCCAAATCAGGCAGAAGAGCAATCTAAGCACGTGACAATTCTGTTAGGTGCTCAAGGCAGCTGTCTTCATATCTTAGCTATTTTATGAGTAATATGCAAGTTCCTCTGCAAAGCTAGTTCTTTGTTTCTACTTAACTTAAGTATCCAAACCCAAAAAGAAATACTTCAGCTCCAACTGGTTTTTGTACCTTGACATTATTATTTTTAGTACCGCTGAGCAGTTACTTACTGTCATTCGATCATGTATTATTAAAAAATGTATTTATTATTGTATGTCCCTTTTTCACTTATTCTGATGAAATCAAATATCTATTTTATTTTTTTCTGTGATACTCATTAGCTTTTATATTCCTGTCAAACCTGTCCTCTTTTGGGGATGTGCCCTTAAAGTTGAGGAGCCATGATCTCGTTACCCCTACATGGATGTTGTAAAAGACATCTCTAACTGCCAGTTTTCCAACTCCGTTGGCTTTTTCTGTACATATATAAATTTGAGGGAGCACAAGGAAATGCTGTTTTCCTGGACAGAATGGCACACTGATTTATAAATAAATAGTTGGGATTTTTTATTACAACATTTGGTACTAGCGATAGTTGGGGTTTATTTTAGTAATATTATTTCCACATTTTGTTCAATTTTTACATGTTTTTTTTAACTTCGGGTTTAATCTGTACAGAACTGGTTCTCCACTGAGCTGCAGACATTTATGCCCCAATGTTTTTCATTTACAAGTCAATGTCAGTCTCATTTTTTTACCCTGAGTACACAGTCTTGCATGGCTGTCAAAATTGAACCTAAATTGCAACTTTATTCTCAAATGCCTTAAGAACTGGTGGCAGTGGCATCCAATTCTGGGGAAACATTTCTTCTGACACACACCCCTTTAATTTATTAATTTCCTTCAATATTTCCCCTGTGTTTCTTCTGGAGCTAACATCAGATAAAAATAATTAATTTAGTAACCTTTCTTCTGTCTTTTAAGTTTTCCCTTTTTTAGCCCTATTACTGGGGGAATATGTCTAAACTCCTCACATGGGTCTATTTTCTCTTCTATGACAAATAATTTGTGAGTGTTTCTTTTCCTAATTTCCTTGCTAATATTCCTATCTGCTGGTGTTAGCTGGAAATTTTTTTCTTTCCAGAAGAATGCTGACTACATAACTTTTTGAAACTTATTATGTAACCATAATTTTATTTTAGCATTTGTTTTGTTTTTCTGTTTGTTTTTTTTTGTTGTTGTTGTTTTGTTTGGAAAATGCATCTGGCATTTTGACTTGATGCTTTGCATGCTGAAGTATATTTTAAGCAATTCTGATAGACTTGAGCTGTATCCATTCTGAACCTACACAAAATTAATTGAAGTTATTCTTTAATTACGTTCACATATTTGTAGGTTTTTCTGATCCCCCTTTGTAAAATTTAAGATCAGATAGTCTGTGGCACAACATCTCAATTAGTATGGTGTTTACTGTTGCTTGGTTGCATCAGTATTTTTAGCCCAAAGCCAGAAGTTAGAAATATCTCTAGGAAAATGATTTGATAATTTGGATTTTATGTTGTGTTTTCATTAGAATGGAGCTTTCCTCATGTTTGCTGTAGATCTAGACATCCTGAAGAAGCAACTTGGGGTATAAGTATTTTTTGTGCTGGTGCCTTGATTTGTGTTGGATTATTTGAAGCATCCATTGTTTCTTTGATTACACTTATTTGTTTGTTGCATTTCTCTCAACAGTGAGTGCTTAAACCTCTTTTCCTCTTGCATGTCTGTAGAGCAGGAGGTCAACCTGAGGTTCAGTGCTGCATCATAAAGGGTAATACAGTCTCCAACATGCATTTGGTGTGAGCATACATTTTTATTTTTAGAGAAAAGTTGTACAGCTCATCTGCATTAGCTAATAAAAAGCTCCTCTTTCACTTGTCTTTCTTACTTTTTATGTCTTTTGAAGAGGTTAAAATGTTATTTAGATTTTTTCCTGCCTTTCCATCAGTTGGTGATAGGAGTCATATTGTTCCTGGAAGGCCACAAATATTTAAGTTAATTCTTAAGCCTAGATTCTTTATATTTGTTAACACCAGATATCTAGCAGACATGCTGTCTACTCACAGGGCTGGACATCTAGTAGCCTATGATTAAGTCTAGTATGAAAAACCTCTTTACTTCTCATGGAGGACTAGGAGGCCAGAGTGGCTTTGAAGTGCTTGAATATAATAAACTAAGCATACTATCTGAAACCACCCACAACAAAGATAGCATCATCTCAGCTTTTCTTCACAATTATTGACACTTGAATGCATTTTAATCTTAACCTGCAACAGCCTTTGTTATCTCAATCTGGACCTGAAATTGCCAGCTGTGCCATCCTCTTTGGTAATTACATAACATGGATAAGGATCCACTGGGAGCTAGGACAAGAGCTCCAAAAATCTTTTTAATTGATCTGTGAATTAGATATAAACAGTGGTCTTTACACATGCATAACTAGAATAATTAACCATTTCTTCTGCCTAGAGCCTTCATAGGTTCTTATGCGATCTCTTGTACTCCATTCTAAAGAACCTCAAAATTATAAGGCTGTAGATTACTCCAAGCACCTTAGTGTGTTGTAGAAGTTATGGTTATTTTGGCATTCATATGGTACAGATTTACATACTGTCCATAAACAGTCTGTTCTGTGTGGTCTGTTGACTGATTTTTGTCAATGTCTAAATTGGGCGTATGAAGAGGAGGAAAAAGAAACAGCGTTTCTTGAATGTAATCAAACTGATGTGTAACTAATAAGATTTCAAAGTTTTTAGTTTGTGGTTTTTTTCAAATAAAAAATTATCTCCTTCCACTGAATGAATTTTGCCCCCTTTTATTGTTCCAGGAGGAGTACAGTGCCCAAATATCAGCGCCCTGCAGGAAGCGCGCAGCTGTAACGAGCACTCCTGCACTGTGTACCATTGGCAGACCGGCCCATGGGGACAGTGCATAGAGGACACATCTGTCTCTGCTTTCAACTCCTCCGCCAGCTGGAACGGGGAGGCCACCTGTTCCGTGGGGATGCAGACAAGGAAGGTCATCTGTGTGAGAGTCAACGTGGGACAAGTGGGCCCAAAAAAGTAAAGATCTTTAAAAATATCTTCATGCTGCAATTACCTTTGGATTTTGCTGCTTTATCCCCAGTGACTGCACGGAAAGGCAAAAGGACTCCCTTCTTTCTCATAAGTGTTCTCATGAGTGAATATTTCATCATCTGAAAATACAGAATTGCTGCACAGGAGAAGTAGATAATACCTTTCTCACTATTGATTTTTATGGGTAATATTTACAGTGGTGATTCTGCTGACAGCTGACTAAATCCAGTTGGCTCTTAGCCATCACCATGTTGAGCTGGGGTAAAATTCGTGGGGTATGTGTGTGAGGTGCAGAGCAGCATCATTCCGAAGATGCTTGTGGTACCTCCAAGCAAGTGGTGCACTATATGGCTTAATGCTGTTTCATGCAAAAATAGTGGTTTGGATCTAAATACAGTACAGCATATGTAAGTGAGTCTTCTCGGAAGCAGGCCAAGGAGGTGTAGCATAATGGAACTCTGACAGGTCATTAATTTGAAACATTAGTTTGAACATTAGCTTGACAACCTTTGTGATTTTTTTCCCCCCATATATATGTATTTTTAAGCTGTCCCTTTGGCTGGCCCAGTGCTTTAATTTTACAGTTTAATGTATGTTAAATATGGATTAGCTGCTAGTAAAATGCATATGATTATATCTTTGTATGGATTGGCGGTCTGTAAGTATATCCCACTCAGGACACATTCAAAACTGAAAGAACTGATAGTGGAGGTTGTTTAGAAAGTGCATGAGGCAGCTATTCTTGCACAAAATGTTTGCACAGGGCCTGCCATTTGTTGCTTTATTCTGCAGTAGACCTTAAGTCTAATTTACTTTAAATGGAAATATGTGGAGAAATGCCAGCACATTCAGTAATCTAAGTTGTTGTGTATCTGCATTGTTGCTGTTCTGTTTAGTCATGATATCATTATATCTTCTGTTTGTTGCATTTGCATTTAAAAAACCCCAACCCTCTAATGATTTATTACCCTTTTTAAATCTACTGTTAATGTCTCTGCCTTTGATATGACCTTAAATTTTGGGAGGAGAGCTGCTTTATTCTTTCATGAATGAATCACATAAAACGAAAAAAAGAGTTGGTTGATCCTTCAAATTGTCAATTTAAAATCACTGAATCATTTTTAAAGACCCAGCCATTTAACATGAAAATGTAAATAGGAACCTTGTTTTAAACTTCCCTTAATAAAAAGGATTACTCTGGTATGATACAATCAATATTATTGGCCTTATCTGTCTCACAAGTTACAGACTTCAGCATGTATCTTTTCTGTTTAATTTGACCTTGAGTAAGGACTGCAAAAAAATCAATACTTCGCTTTAAGCCACGTATAGTAAATACAAACAATATAAAGGATAGAAATGGTGTTCTAATTGAACTAATTTCCTTGCCTAAGTATCTGAAGAAGAATTGTAGTGTTCGGTGCTTCTGAAAGATGAAGTTCTCAGTGAAATGGTGAATGTGTATATTTCAGACTCTTTTGTATGCTTATATTTTCTCCTGTTCTTTAAGGAAAAAGACTATGTAAAAAAAGCCATTAGTAACCCAATGTTCAGTACTTTTCAGAAACACTTTATTTTAACCTTAGAGAAAATTTCTGACAGCAGAGTTAATATATATGATTGATAGCAGAGGTTTTTTTTAAAGTGTGCCTGATAATATATAATACACCCGCACATATAGAATCTGATTTTATGAATCACATAGAAACAAAGCATAATTTGAATTAAAAATGCAGAGTACTTGCAGAGAGTGCTTACAGAGATCTGATGAAGATTTGTCATCTTTCATGTTGGTGGAAGGGGAGAAAAGAGTAAGAAAAGAGAACAGAGGGCACCAAGGAGCTGGTGCTGGTTCATGATACTGGATCATACGCTGAGAAGCTTATTTGAATTGACAGGAAAATGCAGAGACAACTGATGGAATACCTGAACTAGTGTTATCGCTGAAGAATATATTCCTGTAAAGATGCAACTCAACTTTTCTCCTCCTACCACAACACAGGCATAGTTCTCCACTGACCATGGAGACAACATTTTCTTGATAGTTCACCATTAGACTTGCCTGTGCTCCCTTTGGACTGGCAGGAAAGATGCCCTGCACAAGCCAAGCTTTCCCAGCTGTTGAAATCTAAATATAAAACTAGTCTCTTGTATCTCTGGTCCCAGTTGCCCAGCAGCCACAAGAGGAAAAGCTAATCATAATAATGTTTTTCTGCAATGATGCAAAAGCTCTGAAATATGGAAGTGATGGTTTTTCTTACTTCTTTACATATTCCTCTGACAATCCACAGTCTGTATACTTTTAGGGTAATAGTAATTTTGAAATTATTTTAAAGATTTGCAGGACTTCTGTGAGAATTATTGCACCATTCTGAAACAAGTATTACAGCATAGAGAATTGTTTGTCCTTGATGAAAAGGGACAGAATCCCCAAAGAATGGGGAAAATGACCTGGGTAATGAGTCCCATATGTGGCAGTCCAATAATCCTTTTTATATGCTGATCAAGCCTCTTCCTAAAACAAGTAGAGGTTTTCTGTGTTTTCTGACAATCTTTCCCAGTCTCGTTGATCTGGCAGTTTCAAATAATTTTGTTTTCTCTCATAATCATGGCCAGCTTATACCTATTTGTTCCTGGATTAGCAGTGTTATTTTAAATATGCCTCCTTCCAGAGTTTATACTTCCAGTAAAGTGATGAGACCTAAAAATGTATTATCCTAAGCTAAATGAGATGGCTTTTCTTCATAATTATGTGGAAGCTTGAAAATAACCCTGAAAGGCAGAGTCTGGCATGGTGAGTGAAGAATGATGATTATTTAAGTTAAATCCCCTGCTGCAGAATGCACGGGGTTTGTTTTGCTTTCACCAGATGTATTTAAATGCGAATAGTTTTTATTTCTGTGCTTCATCCTGGTGAATTCTGGGCAAGTAGCACTGCCCTCCTGTGCCTGCAGGCGTTCAGCACCTCTCATGATTCAACACTTCACTGCAGAACAATTGTTTATTTGATAATGCTTCTCTATCATTTTTTTAGATGCCCTGAAAGCCTTCGACCTGAAACTGTGAGACCTTGTCTGCTTCCCTGTAGGAAGGACTGTATTGTGACTCCATTCAGTGAGTGGACAGCATGTTCTTCTTCATGTCAAGAAGGTAATTTTATCCATTGTGTACTAGGAGACAGATTTTAAGAAAAAAAGGGGACTTAGACTAGCAGTCACTTTTGGCAGAATGGTTATACACATCTCTTTCTGACAAAGGACGTGTAATACCTTGGTACAGCAGCTGCAGGGAGGACATAAAGTTTTTGTTGAAAAGAATAGTTATTTCTATATACTTTCTATCTGCATCTGCTTAGATTTTTCCCCCATTTTACCTAATGTTACAAACTGCCATTTGCATCTTACACTGATAAGCGATAACTAGTCATGGAGTAAACACATATCTCAATGTAACACCAAAACAGATACTTTTAGAACTGTAGCATTTTAATTGTCAGACTATAAAATGGACAGATTTGGGTTTTGGAAATCTTTAAGCTTATGATGCTTGCTCGTCCAAAGAATCTGAGCCTTTATATACCATAAGATAAGTAGGTAGATAAGTAGATACACAGTTGCATATAATTTTGGCTGGCTGCTTCTACTCCGAGGAAAATTGAAGGAAAGTTAATAAAAATCAGTGGACTTCACAATGATGGTAATGGTCTGAGTTAAAAATATAATCCAATACCATTTTAATACACTTGGCAAAGCTCTTAAAAACAATGCAGGTGTCCACTGTATTTTTATTACATTGAAATCATACATGAAACTGAGACATAAAATCACACGTGAAGTTGAACAGTGATGACAGACAATATTAGCCACATTTCTGTGCCTTATTTCTTACATTTTTCTAGTGTGTACTATTACAGACAGACTCTGCGATACACCCTGTTCCACAGGGTACTGATCCCTGTGTGGGACATTGTGATTACTCACAGCTACCATATTATCCGAATGTAAGATACAGTTACATCAAACATACAGACTTAGACTGTCATGGCCAATTCTTTAGGTTTTATAAAGGACACAAGAATAAAGGCATTTTTTAGTAATTCCTGTTACTGTTTTGCAAATGGAAAAAAGTTAAGAAGACTTAAAATCATAGCCTTTGAAAAAGAGCAGAGAATTGAGACCATTAAATCTGAATCTATGAAGTAGTTATTCATCATTAAATACTGTTATTTTACAGCAGTATTAACTGTTCTTCCTTTTCTGTTCTCATTTCTGCAAGTTTTAAGAAAATTTTTGATGCAATGAGCATATCTTCACAAATATTTGCTACAAACTAGCACGTAGGCTTCTGTTAAACAGTATGTTTCTAAGCTAGTACAGGCATCTTGTCTATTCCATGGTCGAACTCATTTTATACAATGCAAACAGTTTTTATTTTGTGGGGTTTACCCATTTGTGTCAGCAGGCTGGTCAGTAGCTTTGCTGGGCTGCACGTCTGTCTTGTCCCTTGTGCCAGCTCCTGGCATCTCCTGGAGCTGTTTGACTTGGGAGTGAAGGGTTTCCTATGTGTTGAAAAGGGGCCAGGTGGTGGAGAGTCACCGCCGGGATTCTCCTACTGCTTGCTCCTAATTACAATTCCTTGGCCATGGTCCAGCACACTTCTGTGTTCAGACAAGCTGCAGCTGCGGTAATAACCCACCCAAAGCTGGTATCAACGGAGTCAGCCAAATGTCTGCTCTACTGCTCACTGGGAGAAAAAAAAAAAAAAAAAAGAAAAAGAAAAAAAAAAATCCGAGATTTTTACCTGGCAGTATCTGTGTATTAGGCATTGCTGTGGAACTAATACAGATCTGTAGCTTTTCTCTTAATTTTCTGCCTGAGGAACTGATACCTGAACATGACTGACATCAAAATTCCTACAGGAACTAGTTGCTGTTTATCGTTAATAATGAATGACTATAATAATTAAAAACTTTAAACTGCAAAGGAATTCTAGAATGGAATTTCTGTTTCTGGCTTTACATGCAAATGATTAGGGCAAGCTTATACCTTCAAACGGTAAAGTGTAGCAGCAAGCCAAGCTGATTTAAATTTTATTCACCTGAACTGTGTATTCATTTCAGCAGCCTGTTCATTTGTTCAGTCGTTTGTTCAGTATTGCTGCTATTGCTTTCTGTTTTGTTCTGCTTTCTGGCTGTTAGCTGAAACTATAGTATTTTTTTGTATTAGGCTTTATTTTTCTGCTTATGGGCAAAATAGAATGTCAATATTATAGCAGTCAGTTAAAATACCCGTTATGTTAAGTCTTATTTTCCCCCTAATTACTGTCATCTCTATGTAGTAGCTGGAGAAACAAGCTCTTGTGGTCTTTGCAGGGGGTGTCACAGTAAGGAAGCAGTCCCGTCACCGAGTCATCATCCAACTCCCCGCCAACAGTGGTCGAGAGTGCCCAGACTCTTTGTTTGAGGAAAGGGAATGTGAAGCATCTCCTGTCTGCCATAGCTACAGGTATGAGAGACAATCAACCAGAAAAGGCTCAGATGTGATTTTTCAACTTGTACTACCTCTCAAGCTTGCTGAAATCCACTTCTTACCAGGAGAGTTTTTTTTCTAACATATACTATTTAGAAAAATTGGAGACATATCTAAATCAAGGTCTCGGAACAGGTATGCAGACTCAGTTGGGCCCATAGTGAATCACTGTTTCATTTTGTTCCAGTTCTTTTACAGCAACATTGCAACAACTAAGAATTACTTTTCAGGATAGTTTTTTTCCTAGAAACAGTTTTAACATTACATACATATTAAAAAAAATAAATTTTATTGTGTCACTTGGTTGACTCATAAAACACCCTGAGTATGCTCAGCTATGAATCCGTAGCAAAGTTCTTCAGTTAAATAAATATTCAATTAATATAATTCTATTGTTCTGTATAGTTTTCCTTTTTGAAATTTCTTTCTCATATTTTGTATAACTGTGTTAATGTTTTGCCTTAATGTATTCACTGTGTATTTGTTAGGTAAGTGCTAATACACCTTTGTGCTTCAAAATCCTTGAAAATATATGTGGTTTGCTCTGTCTTCCCTCCTTTGCCTCCACCTTTCTTCCCTGTGTTCTTAGTGGCCTCATTCTAAGAGAAAAAAAGTTAACAGAAATAAGGGTCAGTGTATGGCATTGTTACTATTTTGTGTGAATTTTCTGTCACCAGACAGTAATAGCAAACAACAGCTTATGGTGGTATCTAGCATTTGTGCTACCTCAGGTTCGATGGCTGCAAGTTTAGATGGATTATTTGAAGCTGGTTACTTCCCTTCTCATTTCAGGTGGAAAACCCACAAATGGCGCCGGTGCCAGCTTGTGCCGTGGTACGTGCGCCAAGACAGTCCGGGAGCGCATGAGACTTGTGGGCCTGGGCTACAAGCAAGAGGTTAGACCTTTTTTTTCTGTCATTTATTTCTCAGAAATCTATAGCTGCACTGGTGTGGGAAATGCCTGAAATCATTTAGTCATTAGTCATTTAGTCATTATAACATAATATTAATTTTGTCTATCTTTATGTGCATCAGCAAAGGAAAATGTTAGTATAGCAGAGTGCATCATAACTAATATTTGGCAAATGTTTTATTCATAAAATATCAGTGTTGATTTTTTTTGAAATACAGATACCACATTAATCACTAGTTTTATGGTATTTTTTGTTCAGTTTATTTTGCCATCCATATTTGAGTCAAGTTTTTATAGGTGTTTGTAGAAAATATGTTTTCAAAAAGAAGAGAATGGCTGAGAGGCCATTCTGGAAGTCCCTTGATCCAACCCTTCACCCAGAGAAGGACCAGTTTCAAAGTTAAATCCCACTCAGAGTAGAAAAGGCTGCTCAGGGTGATGTCTCAATATGTTTGAAGAATCTGCCAGCACGGAGACCCTACAGCCTCCCTGACACTTGCTCCCTGATGCAATTTGTGTTTGTGTGCCCTTTCACTGTATATCTCTGAGAACAGTTTGGCTATCTCTTCTCTATGCCCTCAAATTAAGGTAGTCACAGAGAGCTATGGGAGCATGAGAGATGCAGGAATTTGTATTTACACTCTGAAAGTTAAGTGCCAGCCCGTTTGTACGGGCCGCCAAGTTCCTTTGAATGGCAGCCCTGCCTTTCAGGTAGGTACTGACTGCTCAAATAGGCATTGTCCTCAGACTTGCTGAGGATGCTTTCTGTGCAAGTTGTTCAAGGGGCTAAACAGATTGCCCCTGGAATTAACCACTGAGGTGCAACACTCTTAACCAGCTGATGGCTGGACTTTGAAACCGCTGACCCTTTAAGCCCAATGATCCAGACATTTTTGCACCATTTCCATTTAACAGCAAATAATTTTTGCATCCAAATCCAACTTTACTGTCACCTGTTTTCATGTGGTTTAACAGAATTGTGTATGTGTGACTCTGTTAAGTACAGTCAGGATAAGGGGGTTTAGGCACATTAAATAAATACAATATGAAAATAATTGCAGTTCCTACTTACTGTGTTACAGTAATTGAATTGCTTTGAACTACTAGTCAACCTTGAATTCCAGGATGGTTTTTCTCCTTTGCTTTTTTTAAGTGCAAACTCCTATCCATTAAAACACTATTGGCTCAGCAGATTGTGGCATTCCTGAGCAAGGACACTGCGAAACTGCAGAAGTGAAATGTTCAGGTCATTAATTTCCTTGCAGTAGTAAAGGAGGTTATGGTATACTTTAAAAAGTCATAGAGTAAATCTTAAGCTAGTAGCTCCTACCACTTAGAAAGTGTTACAGGAGATCAATTTAGGGCTTAGCACAAAATGAAACCTTGAGGCATCGCCTGCTAACACAAAAGACTTCTGACTGAGGTAATTATTTCAAAGGTCTATCACAATGCAGTCTATTTCTAGCAGCTCTGGAGGATACATTCAGATTGCATACTGAGAAAATAAGATTTCTGTCTTTGACAGATAGTACAAAGTGTTGTCTTCTGTACTTACATGGTAATACCTAAATCTCTTGACTTTGCCTCAGAGTCAGTTAATAATGAAAGACAGCTAATTGTAGTGCATGTAGATTTGGTTTTATTATTCTTGTGTGTCATGAGAGTTTCTTTATTTTTTTCTTTAAAGTAACTCAAATCATGTATAGGGCACACACATATGGAATAGTACTTGATTTTAGAATTACTGATCATGCAGTTTTAAAATCTGGTAGAACAGACTGGCAGAATTTTCCTTTGGTACTATACAGAATTTGATCACGTGAAAAATGATGTATTCAAGCAGTAATCTTGTTCCTACAAGCAAATATAATGGAAGTATCTCTCTAGTGTATAGTGATCAAGTGGCAGGATGACTAATCATTAATTAGGAACCCTTGGAGTTGCTAAGACTGGAGAAAGTGTATGGTTTTGGTAGAATTCTGTGAATACTTCTGAGAGAAACCATTAGAAATGAAGATTTTATTTGTTCCTGGCTTTTGTTAAATCTATCCCATGTATGAACTTTATTGTAGAATTCACAGAGCAAATTATTCAAGTTGGACAACATAAGTTTATTTATGCCTCAGTCCAAGTATCTAAATATGAATCTAAATATTGTTTAGACTGTTGCAGTGATGAAAGTTATAGAGATACTTAAAAGACAGGTTTATTAGGCCCAATATTTTTCCCATTTATGTATGTGATGTAAATTAACATAAAATGTAAGTTTCCAGCATAGGTATATTATGTATCATGTCTCAGTGTTTTAATACCTCACAATGTGTTGAATATATCTTTTACTTTTGTACTCAGTATTGTAAGCTGATAGCCTGTAGAAGCTAAATAAACTAGTACAGCTTTTCCTTAGACTGAGGCAAGTAAAATATTTTACTTTTACAATGAATATGACTTGGAAGTAAAAGTTGAATTTTTTCACAGAACTAAATTTTACTTTGGAAAACACACTTCTATATTTCAAGGGATTACCTGTTGAAGCTTTTTTTACTTCACATCTCAGAAAATTGCATTTTGAACATGAATAGTGTGGTTTGTTTATTTAATATAAGTTATCTCCCACACAGGGTGTCAACATATTCCCTTTCCCCTCTTAAATTTCAAATTCTACGATGAAAATTGTCATGTATAATTTTTAATGACGCATATTATTTTGTTTGGTCCCCTGCACAAGAGTTGATTTCATGGAAGGTGCTCACAGGAGGGAGACTGACCTGAAAGCAAACATCTGCCTGACTTAGTTCTGTCCTGGACAGTGTTAGAAAGATTTAAACAGTTTTTGAAGGAAGATTGTGGAAGAGGTTTTTTCATGTCTCTCTGCTAATTCTTGTCTCCCTCCTGCATACCTGGCTTCTCATAAAGAAAGTTTCTACAGGCCATGAAAAATTTTGTATAATAATGTGTCAATAAAAAAATTTGTACTATAAATAATTAATTTTGTGGTTTAGATACAGAGAAGACTGAGCTACTACCGTGCAATTTTAACCACCCCAAAATCAGAAATTGCTACACACTGAAATATGAAGGCCATTTGGTATAACATTCTGATACTGCATTAATAATTGCTACTGGAATGCAGATATTTTGAACTTTGCATTTAACTGTTGCTGATTTCTGTACAAATGTTGACCGTATTGTTGACATTTCTTATTCAATTGAGAAAGCGATCTCTTTCAAATTTCTGGCCCTCATGAATGCAGAAATCACGCATTCATTCTTCTGTTTGTGCTAATTTACTTTTGATGACAAAGTGAAACAATAATCTTATACAAGTAATCTCTGCCCATTGGTTTGCTGTGGATTGTCCTTTCATTTTATGTCGATACTCAGTAGAGCAAGTAATTGCATTCTTGTATGTGGGAAGAGTTCTCTGTTCCTCTTTTGCAGTGCAAGTGGATGTTGCCATTGCTATCAGCTTGTACTATTTCTGGTCTGATTGCCCACGCACAAACACTGTAACACGGAGCATATCAGCAAATGTGTTGAATAAGGAAAAATAGGCATGTACACCAGGGAAAAGGCACATCTGACCATGCATTCCTTAGCAATTTATTTTGAACAAAATAATCTGTTACTGCTAATATTTTCATTAGAAAGATAATTAAATCTGAAGGAAAAGCTAGAAGTTAGAGATCATTAAAAATGACTGGTTAGGTGTTTGATCTTAAGAGTCTGTGAATAACTAGAGCATATGCATGCCTTGCTTTATATCACAGCTTTACTATTTACACTTCCATTCTTCACCTTTTTTATCACGTTTGGTCTTTCTTGGCAGAAGAGATACTTGGGTGAACCATAAAGTTTAGAGTTGTGATTCATTGTTAAAGACAGCACTGTTTCTATCTGTCTTGTATAATGAAGGTTTTGTTACAAATAGTGTCAGTTTAAATGAATGTTGCAAAACTGTAACTTGGGTCAATGCGGAGGAAAGAACAAAAAGGTTTGGTGGTTTCTGGTTTTTGGTAGTTTTTAGAAAAGAATTCCTTTGCAATTTTTTTAAGAAAAATTTGTCAGCTATTGATGCCCATAATGGGCAAGTATTTATATCTAATCCTAAGCATAGTAACACAGCATTTAATACCTGGATAGCAAATTCGTTGCTGTAGTCACAAACTTTATTTGAAGAAGGCAAGTAGCCATGACAATTGTGTTAAATTTCTATGATGAATGAAAATCTGAAGTTTTATCACTGAAAAAACAGTGCCTTTTAGCAAGGCAGGGATGTATTACAGAATTGAAGCAACTTAAGACTTCTACTTTATGTTAAAAACCCTCTAGAGACAGTGATATGGGGGTACCAGCAAAGAGTTTGAAACTTCCTTTTGACCTTAGCCAAGAAGAAAAGTAAATATAGAGAAAAGCCATATTTTACTGCAACATTTATGTTGTGTTTATTTTCATAAGCTGTTTCTCTTAAAATTAACAAGAGAAAGTTCATCAAATGTCTTGATGAGTCACCTGAAACCCAGGAGAGAGAGGCACAGAGTGTTGGCAAGTACAAAATCCTCCCCCCCCCAAGAAAGTAAATCCTTAATAAACCCAAGCTACTAATATTTGATGGGAATTTGGGCTATCACTTTCACAGTGAGAGAAATCTGCTCCAGTTAGGATGTGTTAAGAGATTACTTTGCATTTTTGAGGCTGACATTTATTGGCACACAGATCTAAATTCAGAGTAGTAGTCTGCTCAATGAGATAGAAAAATGAAGTTTGAAATTATGGGCTACTTAAGCAGGTATGTGTTAAGTTATGTTTTAAACCTGTATTAGTGAATCTCAGCTTCAATGACTTCTGAAGGAACTTAAAAACACAGCTCAAATCCCTTTTGAATGGTATAGGAAAATCTAGGAAAGTTACTAAAACTGCTTGTTTTGCTAGTAGCTCCTGGAAATTTAAGTAGGGTTTGTTGGATGGCATCCCAATGCTACTGAAGAGGACATGTAGCAGATGAGAAGGTTGAGTGCCCCAACTGCA
Organism: Grallaria varia; assembly: GCA_013396735.1. Lineage (NCBI taxonomy): Eukaryota > Metazoa > Chordata > Aves > Passeriformes > Formicariidae > Grallaria > Grallaria varia. The sequence goes on along the minus strand of VWZG01009757.1, from coordinate 668,003 downwards.
ATAGCCTAATCACATCATGATGTATTTGGATGAATGCACATGGTAAGGGCTATCCCAGTGACTGAAAAAGATTTGCAGAAGGATGCACAGCCTGCAGTCCTTGCCACCATAAATCTTCCTCAGACTTTTGTAGGAAGAATGGGATGAAAATTGTGAAATCTGTTGGTGTATTCTGTAACAGCAAAAGGAGGGTTATTTGTAAATTTAAACAGAAGTTAAAGTAATTTGGCTGTCAGAGAAAATACATGAATGGCTGTACTTGATTTCACTGGGAGTTGGCCTTTATTAGAGACCTGATCCCCAGCTCTTGCTGTTCTTTGTTCACAGGGTGTATGTAGAGTTATTTGAAAGCCAGGGGAATGGGAGGAAGCTTTTAAGAATGGCCATGAGCAGGTCCTGCAGGCTTGTTTGAGCCACAGGGAGTCTCAGAGGCAGAACTGGTGATCAAAAGCCTTTCCCTCCTTCTGCAGTGAAGCAGGGATAGCAGCCTCCCTCTCTGGGCATCACTTGGAGAGGCAGGGGTATTTGCTCTTGTGGGGGTTTCATGTCCTTATTAAAAGCACAAGAAAGAAGACAAAATCACGATGGAGTGCTGCTCTTCATGGAGCTATGAACTACTACTTTAATGTCATTAAGACTTAACAGATGAGAATGCCCTATTGCCTGGTTGGTATTTTAGTCACTGCAAAGGACAGTGGTCAGCTTCTGGGTTTGTACTGAAGTATTTGGTCAACTGCTCAAAAGCAATGTTTACCTGAGAAGTTAATTTTTTTTTTGACAAAACAAGAGCCAGAATCTCCAACTTTTTTTTGGCAGAAATACATTGTTATTCTCTTTGGAACACAAAGAATACTCAGGGTTGTATTTTCACAATATCATGGACACATGCTCCTACTTAAGATACTTCATGGTAGAAATGTTTCATCATGCAGTCTCTAGTCTGCTGTGTCCCACAGAGGAAGAAATAAACATAGATGAAATCACAGCTTAGGCAACATGGAGAGAAGGTTGTAATGGTCTGACCCTGGTTGGATTCCAGGATTCACTAAACCCTTTCTGCAACTAGGCAGAAGAGAGAGAGGCAAAGATAAGGACTGGGAGAGGGTTCATCCACTTACCACCTTTATGGGCAAAAACAGACTCGAAGTGAGATAATACCTAAAATTTATTGCTAACAGGATAAAAGCTAAGCTAAATAGTGAAAAATAAAACAGTCTTACAACACACCCCACACACATTTTCCGCCCCACCCCTCCTTCTGTCCGTGGGGGGTTGCAGTAGGGTGCAGTTGCTGCCGCTTGCAATGGGAGCTCCTCCACCTCTCAGGGTGACTCCTCCATGGGGGCAGTCGAGTCTCTGCACCCTGATGGGCCTCCGTGGGTTGCAGAGGACATTCTGCTTCACCACGGTTTACAGGGGACCACAGCTGAGTCCATCCCCTGCTCCATGGGGTCCCTCCCACAGGAGACAGTCTTTAATAGACTCCTCCAATGTGAGTCCATCCCTTGGGCAGCAGTTCTTCCACAGCTTCTGTCCTGAAGGTCGCTCCTCCATAGTTGTACAGTTCTTCATGGATGAGATGTACCAATGTGGGCCCCCCGCCAGGGCCACAGCTCTCGCTCAGGTAAAACCTGCTCCAGCGTGGGTCTGCCTCTCCACGGTTCCACAGGTCTCCTGCAGGACTCCGCTCCATCCTGAGCCTCCCACAGGGTCACAGCCTCCTTTCAAGCATCCACAGCTCCAGCACCAGCTCCTCCATGAGCTGCGGGGGTTTTAGCTCTGAGTCCTTCCCCTGCTCCATGAGGTGCCTCCTCCCCGCCTTTCTGCAGCAACCCTGATGTCTGCCTTGTTATCCCATGTTCTCGCTCTCTGGAATTTCTTCTGTGCAACAACCTTCCAATTCTTAAATATGTTATCACAGTGGCGTTACTGTGATCTCTAATTGGCTCGGCCCTGGCCAGGAGCTGGATGTCCCTCCTGGGGCAAAGTGTCACTGGCTCCCATGGGACAGGGGAAGCTTCTAGCAGCTTCTAACAGAAGACACCCCTGTAGCCCCTCCCCCCACTACTAAAATTCATCTACAGAAACCCAGGACAAAGGTGTAAGAAAAGTTAGTGTGCTGAAAAAATTCTGGTTTTCTAGAATTGAAAAAGAATATTTTTGTTGTTAAAAATACTTAACAATGGAAAAAAATTGTATCATGAGTTGTGAAAGAGAGGACATTGAACACTTTCATTTATGAAGTAATTTCTAGTATAGGAGTCACTGAATCTCACATCTCGGTGAAATCTCAGTGAATTATGCTAATGATATTAACACTACAAAGCTTTTTAGATAAACCCACACATAACATGACTTGAGAAAATGCAGTCTCAGTGTTTAATTATGCCAACAAGAAATGTATTAGCCTGTAGTCCCCTGTGGAAACAATGCTGACCGTTAAAGTTTTAATTACATCAAAGCCCCTTGTCTGGAAAATTTAGACTGCCATTTTTTCACAGCTTTCTTCTGGGAGACAGTAGTTGTTAAATACCAAAGCAATTTTGTAAGTTAATAGTTTCCATGTTAAATTTGATTTTTCTGTTAGCTGTGTTTCTGTTTTATGTTTTTACTTGTTAATTACTTGCATTTAATTCAGTAAAAGAGGAACCATGCTCTTTCCACTTACTGCTAATGTCCGTAATAAATACAACCTGGTTGTATAGACAAAATAATTAACCTGTCATGCATGGTATTATAGTTGAAAACACTTCTCTGTACAGTGAGTTAATCATCGATCTCAGCAACTTCTACCAAATACAATTAAAGAACCACAGGTTTGATCATAGAAGGAGGGGATCAGTTTGCCAAGATTAGGCTATGAATGGAAAAAGTAACTCCTCTGAGTGTAAGAGCATTTCAGATGTCAAGACAGTTAGCTGGCCAAAAGAGTGTATTAGTGGAATTTATACAGTCGTCAAAATCCCTGCTTCGAGTAATGGAAAAATACCCACCCTTCAACAGTCATAAGGAATATAAACCTTTCACATTGATACTTGAATCTGGAGAAAAACAGTAGGAAAATGGAATATAGAGCAAATCATGTAGGTCTTGTCAACTAGAAGTAACATGAATAGTTATGGACAGGACTGTGAAAATTAAGATTCAGGAATTGATTTAGTATGCCAAGCAGTCCTCTAATTTGTGTTGTCTCAAGAATGAAGAGTTTTCCTGCTTTGATTGCTACAGGACAACTGGTGGTTAATCTGGATAGAAACCCAAAGTGTTAATCCTCAGGAGAGCTTTTCACCTGTGTCTACCTGATGTAAATTAGTTGCAATAATATGAGTATGAAAAAATTTATGACAGAGTGGATACTACACTTGGAATAGTGTTTAATAACTAGGAAAGATGAGGGAATGAATATTGGCTTTAGAAAAAGCCAATTTAGATAGAAAGAAAGAATGTTCTTCAATGGACAATGCTTATGTCCTGTCAAAGGAGTAGATGGAGAGTCAATATGAAGAATAGGTATTAAACTTTTGAATAAATCTATTAAAAGTTATTGACTAATTAGTGGACCATCTTTTAGTCCTTGGCTAGGTATAGTTTTCATTTCTAAAAATGGTAGCCTGTATCTCCCTGAGAATGAAGTGAAAGTAATGCATTTAATTTTGCTGATACGTGCACATGCCAGGGTCAAACTCAAGAGAGAGAATTTTCATTTGATTGTGAATTTCGACATGGTAGAACTAGTCTGAACTTTGTTTTTACCTTGGGAAAACTGATATGTGCTATTGGCAGAGAAGAGTATCTCAGAAGAATCCAAAACCATAGCCTAGGCCTCTATTAGAAGATAGTAGTTTAACTTGTGTTTTTACAAAAGATTTGTGTAATCTTAGAAATCCTATAGTATGGATTTTCAATTTTTAAATATTTGATTTTGCTGATTGAATCACTATAACTGTATCTGAAAAAAAAATATTTCCTCATGTAAACACACCAATAGTAATAGGATTTGACAGAATAATTGTATTAGACAATGTGCAGCTGGTCGGTCCCTCAGTAAGTACAATGTAATGCAGTACTGAGCCTATTACAAACAATGCTGGCAGCCCTGCTCCAAAGGGCAGTCAAGGATCAGGGAAGTTGTTTGCTTAGCATCCCAGGGAAAGCAACCTCCCCTCCCTTTCACAGTGTTTTAACACATACGTGTGGCAAAAACAACTCCCTTTGGACCTCTGAAAATGTTTTAGTAGGCACACGGTCTTGAAATGGACCATGTGGGTCATCAAGTTCAGCTTCCTACAGTTATGATGAGGTAGAAATTTAGTTTAGGACTAGTCAGACAAAAAAGGTCTTTTTCAGAAATCACAGGTCCAACTCCTGGCTCTCCACGGGATAACCCCAAGAATCACGCCATGTGCCTGAGAGCCCTGTGCAAAAGCTTCTTGAGCTCTTTCACATTTGGTGCTGTGACCACTTCCCTGAGGAGCCTGCTCTAGAGCCCAACCACCCTCTGAGTGAAGAACCCTTTCCTAATATCTAAACTAGCCCCCCTGACAACTTCATGCCGTTCCCTCATGTCCTGTCATTGGTCACTGCAGAGGAGATGGGTGCCTGCCCCTCTGCTTCCTCACTCATAGGCTGTTTTCTTTTTTATTTTAAAACTTTGCATTCAAACTCCCCTTTTCTCCAACAATTGAGATTGACTTTTTTTTTCAATTCACATGCTAAAAAACCAATAATTGTCAGCATAATTGAAATGCTATGCTTAAATTCTGGAGTGTAATCTAAAAAGTTCTATTCCCTCATATAGTGTATTATTCAGATGCAATATTGCTGCAACAGTTGGTGACCCAAATTATTTCACAGTTTTGAGCTACTGCACCTACTGTGTGCTGTCAGATGCCAAGAAGCATAAATATAATTCTATTGTGTGAACAAACTACTAGAAGTTTCCAAGCTTATTACTGCATAATAACTTTCATGTTGTTTTAGGAAAGGAAATAAGCTAGATTTACTGAGGTTTAGGATAAATTAATAGAAAAGCAACCGTATTTTAAAAAATATGAATGAGAAACCATAATTGTTGACTTTGATGAAAGGATAGTAAGAAGAAAATAAGCATCTTAAGTAAGAAGCTTTTTTTTAGGACATGAAAATCCTGTTCTAAAAAGTTGTTCACCTATTGGCTGATCTTCCACTCCCAGGAAACATGCTTTGTTCTTCAACACTGTTTCAAGACTAAAAATTGCTGAAGAACATCAGACAACAATACTGTTGTTATAAGCAGTTAAGTGGTATCCAGAGATCAAATATGTTTCTGAATTTTATGTCTATCCCTAAAGTACATTCTGCTGATAAAACTTTCTAGGTTATACACATTTCAGTTACTTAAAATGGTATTACAAGTTTTTTAATGTCTGAGATGTAGGCTGTGTCTGCAGGAAAAATGATCATATGTAAAGCAGTATAACAGGTGTGGGTAATGTGGTGCAACCTTTATAATATTGACAATTGTCTTTAAGAAATTTTTTCCTGGTAAGTCATGAGAAACTAATTTAAACAAAATCTCAAAAAGTCAGAAGTGTCAAATATATTCATCCAAGGTAAAACCAGTGGGAAACATTAAGTAGTTGTAAAGGTATTCTGGGTTTTCAATGTGGTTTTGTGGTAGAATATTGTAGACTTTACTAAACTGAATAGAGACATTAAAAAAAATGATGAATTAGACTTCATCTCTTTTTGCTTCCAGCAATTACTTGTCGCAGACAAGACGGAGGACAAGCTGACATCAGTGAGTGCCTTAAACATGCTGGCCCATTACCACCCTTAACACAGATGTGCCAGATTCCCTGCCAAGATGACTGTCAGTTTACGAACTGGTCAAAATTTTCCCCCTGTAATGGGGACTGTGGAGGAGTCAGGACAAGAAAACGCACTCTTGTTGGTAAGAGTAACCAGCAAAATAAGGCATCTTTTATTAATTATTAATACTGTTTTGTTTAAAACCTGAGAGCTTCTGAGGTTCCCTTATGACAAGCGTTTGTCATAGTGGCAGAAAGCAGATCCAGTGTCATGCTCTATACGCTATTAGTGGAACAACACCCAGGAGAAAAAACTCCTGCCATATGTCAGAGACTCTTGATTATGGGTAAGTGGCTAGAGAGAAGATGGGAGAACACAGGATGACAAGGTTTTTTTCTAAATGAAGTGCACATAGTAGTTACATATTTGATTTTTTTTTTTTAAATTTTAAACAGACAGGTCAACAATCATCTCAACAGGATTGGGTGTTAACCCACTTGCCTTCCTCTTCCCACATCTGGTCTTCACTACAACAGGACTTGGATGGTGCTTTTGTGCATTTAGAATCGCTGTGGCAGCTGAGTGTTTTTCAGCTTTTGCTATAGACTATAATTTTCTGCCTTAAGCTTTGATTTACCTCTTTTGAACTTCTTAGGTGCAATTTTTAGTGTCAGATGTGTGACTATGCCAGTGCTTTCTCTGGCTGAATGTGTGGTCTCCCAGTTGTTTTTGTTCACCATTCTTCCATTGCCTACATCCCGCAGCACAGATCACCACATGAGGCAACACATTGCCTAATTATTTTGCCTTATTCTTGACACAAGTAATAATGCTTTTATTTTCTGTCCCATGAAACCTCTGGAGGTTTTAGTTAACAGAATAAAAAGGTTTTCCAGTGATGTCCAAATCCTTGCGACAAACTTTTCCTTGTTCCACATAGTGGACACCATTCCACTTTGAAACATTTTTTTTTCTTCAACTTCTTTTTAATCTGTTTGGTTTTTTTTAAAATTATTATTTCTTTTACATGAAATGAAGGAAAAAACCCCATGCTCTGCTCCTAAATTATAATTGAAACCTCAAGAGTGAGACTTGGCCTCTGTCACAGCGCTCCTTGCCAATTAGTCTGTATTGTCTGTGGTGCAGGAAAGCTGACTAAGGGGGGGTGCCCATTAGCAGCATCAGAAAGAATGTGATAGGATCCAAACCCTATCCCACACTCCATCCCCCTGTAAATCAGACCAGTGGACAATGAATAATTCATGAACTTCAAGAAGCCTCACTGTGACTGTCTAATAATTCCAGTAAACTTTATGCCAGGTTTGTTTCCACAAGAAAAAAAAAACAAAAACAACCAAACCTGAATAGTTTTAGGTTTTTTTTAATTTTAAAAAACAAAGCAAGAAAGTACAGATTCTCCTACCACACTATTAACACTTTGTGATATTTCCTGTCCTTAGTTTTTACTCCTACAGACTTGCTAAGACTGTGACGTGCTGTGGTGTATTCTCTATGGCAATGCGTTACCCAGGCTAACATGTAAAGCTTGGAGTAAATTCCTAATTATTTACAGAGAAAAGGAGGAGGAGGAGAAGTGCACATTTAGTAAGAAGTTGTATTGTCAAAAGAGTGATAAACTTTTCTTGAGCTACATTTTTTCTATTCTAAATAAAGGCAGTAGTAAATACAAGAACTAAGGGTGCTGCAAACTTGTCTCCAGTGCCTTGTTTTGAATATCAAGGAAAATATTATAGAATATTAATTTACAGAAGTATCTAAGTAATAAGCCTTTTAAAACTACTTTTTCAAAGACTACTACATTAATTTATGTGAACTGTCTGGTATGGAAAGGAAAACAAAGCGAACTACCAAAGAGATTAAAAATAGTTTTAATGAGAAGGGGAAGTTGAATGGATTGCTGTGCTCCAGTTAAAGAAGGAAAACAAGAAGAGAACTGAATAGAAACAAATTCACAGAAGGAGCTTATTATATTAGAGTGGAAGAATGGTAATTATTAACAAATGTACTATAACAGATGATTAAATTAAAGAATTTTGAAATTTTGAGAGAAGGTACTAGTGCGTGTTACTTCCTTCTGCAATTTCTTTCAATTTGAGAAAGCTTGACCCAGACAGAAATCTTGTAATTGAACTGCACACTGTTGATGAAATAGAGAAAAAGGGTGCATTTGTTTAATTGCTAACATTTTCGAATTGTACTCCCCAAGCATTTTTATTCCAAGTAACTATAAATTATGTCTTTTTTAAAGAAAGTTATTGTCTTTGTGCAAATTGTAAGTATTCACTACTTTAGAAATTCAAGTCAACAACCTAAATGAATAAAAATTATTGTATCTAATATTAGGTGTATGTATGTGATTGCAAGCACTTGTTGCAGAAGTCTAAATGAAATTTTTGGGGGAGATAAGCTGTAAACTGTTACAGACTTGCTAAGATAACTATTTCTTCTTCCTAGGAAAAAGTAAGAAAAAGGATAAATGCAGAAATTCTCACTTGTATCCTCTGATTGAGAATCAGTTCTGTCCTTGTGACAAGTACAGTGCGCAGCCTGTGGGAAATTGGTCAGACTGTATTTTACCAGAGGGTAAGATGGAAGTATTACTAGGAATGAAGGTACAAGGAGACATTAAGGAATGTGGACAAGGCTATCGTTACCAGGCCATGGCATGCTATGACCAGAACAATCGACTTGTGGAAACATCACGATGCAACAGTCACGGTATTTAGAAACCTATTTCCTTTCATCTGTTTACTTACGTGCTTTATTTAATTTAACATAATATGTGTACAAGTAGAATTAGCAGAAAAATATATATTGATTAGACTGTGTTTGATTGCAAGGTATCTTAAAACCCAGCACACATATTTTCTGAATTTTAAAGTAATAAACTTAATTTTTACTGATCACTACGGTGCAATATTTGAAAGTAAAGTCATACTATGTTACTAATTAGGTGTTTTATTAGAAAAAATAAAATCTTTTTATTTTTTCTCATAACTGTATCTAGAAATTTGAGAATAAAGCCATTTAGAAGGGTCAAATTCTCAAAAAAATAAACAAGCACAGGACTATTTTGAAAAGGCTGAAATTATTTCCACAAATTCTTTAGGTAGCTTTAAACTTCTTAAATAGCCTTATCTCTCCCCATTTGCTCTTCAGCACCTTAAGAGGCAGGCATGCCCTGATCTGAGTTCAACAGCACACAACACTTTTTCTCTCTATAAATCTGTTGTGTATAAAACTAGGAGCGTTAAGGACTTTATATTATTTGTATTTACATTGCTCTAGCTGGGAAAAGTATTCCTTCCTAACATGGATATATCTGTAGCTTTAGGATCAAAACTGGTACTTTCTGGTCTTCAGTGAGCCAGAAGTGTGCTAATTGACATCACTGGAGTTTTTTTGTTCATTTTTTTTCCTGCTTGCAGTGAAAAATTTTGTCTGGGCAATTGGTGTGAAAAGCTGGATATTAGTCTCACTGTCACTAAAAGGTCAATGTAAGTTTAATTTGAACACGTATTCTGCCTTCTAATGTTAAATTAAGATAACAGAAATTTCATTTATTTAGTTGGATAAATTTAAACTAGCTAATCAAAGAAATTGAATTAAATAACGATTTTAATTTGCACTATCAATTCCTGTTTAGAGCTGTGATAAATTAGAAACTCAGTGTATCAACCCAAGCTATTAGCGTATCTTTGTTATACGATGTAAAAATGGGCATTCAGCTTAATTCCTCAAAGCAAACCTGGAAGATAATTTTGTGGAGAATCTTCTCCCATGTTTATTTTTATTCAAAATCATCTTTTGCTGTAGTTAACTCAAAATGGAAGATAATTTGTTTAAATACATCTGAATGACAGTCTAAATCCTAAACTCTCATGGGACAGAAAATCTCTTTTTACTCTGAGAATGTTCTTTAATTCTTTTCTCAGCTATTTGCTCTGGGTTGAGGCCTGCAAAGATTCAGTTTTGTTCTGTGTAATCTAAAAAGGACGTGCTATGCTTGCTTTGCCTGACCAAGACCACTTGTCATCTTTGTAGCACCGAAAGTTGCAGCTGCAGTCGTGTGAGCACAGAGCTGCCTGGGCTGGGTAGTTGTCCTGAGGAACTTAGACAGCTCCTCAGAAAGCTCCCAGGGAACACTCAAAAAACAGTCATGGAATAATCTGATTTGGTCAGAAGACGCTGTTATAAAATACAGAACAGAAACTTTTGCCTATTTCTTTGCTGATGTTTTTTGAACTTTATGTGACACTATGTTAGAAGTTCATAATCTTTCAGCATTAAGGCCAGAGTGACCTTTGAAAAGTGGAAAACTATAAAAGAACTTAAGTTTGTGGGAAGCTAGGGAAACTGATGGCCCACTGCCGATCAGTTTTCATTGACTTGAAGAACGGGAACTGTCAGCTTTTGTGTCAACAGCCAAGGGAAGACACATGAGGGAAGAAGCTGTCTCTCCAAGAGCAGATTGTTGCATGTGGTAGGTAACGTGCTCCTTGAAGTAGTTTGCAAAAAGGGGCAGGGACAGTTTCTCTGCGTAGAGCAAGTATAGTTGTAACTGCTTTGAAGCCCTGGCAGTGCATTCTGAGGTGCAATTCCTTTGCAAGAATCAAAGAGGTATAAGAGGAATAAAAAAATTATTAAAAAAGGATATTCTCAACCGTAATTGTTTACCCTAATATAATCCTTCATGATGCTAATTTCTGATCCAATACATTTTATCAGTGAATGCTGCCTACACTCAGAGTAACCACAATGGATAATAATTCAGTGGAAAAGCTACTAACAGTGTATTATTGTTATTCCTACTCTAGCTAGGTCTACTGTTTACATGCTATTAGCACTCACAGGCATCCTTCCCAAAACATAGTATAGCGTTGCTTTGTACAGTTTTTTCTTTCTGCAGTTTCATCCCATTTTTCTCACAGGAAATTTGAAGCCTCTTTTAATTCTCTTTGCAAACTGGAAGTGTTTGCCAGTCAGCACTATATTTATTGTAGGTTGGGAAGCCTGGATGCTTTGGTTTTAGGTGGTGTTTTCTTTTGAATTCTTTCTCTCTAGATCAGTTAATTAAGGTGTCTGGTTCTTTGATATTCCACCACACCACTGCCCTCCTCGTGTGTGTTTTCTCATCAGCTCTGTTTGAAGGAGAGAGTACAGTTAACTTGCTCCATGGTGCAGTGTGCAAGCAGATGAAGCTTGGAACTAGTGCTATATTCCTTGCACTTTCCTAAAATTGTTTGACAGGAATTTCTTGTGTATAGGGAATGAAGTATCTAACATGACTGATGGTAAGGGGTTAAACTGATGATAAGAATATGTATCTGAAATTATGATTTTCTTTCCAGCAGCTCCTCTATTATTGATAGGTGTGGTATATACATATAGTATAGGCTTACCCTATTTATTGCCTGCCTTCAGCATTTTTCCAGGTTTAGCACACTTTTGCAGATACAAGGGGGCTAGACCAAATTATATACTAGACCAAATGATATACTAGACCAAATGATATACATTTTTCAATCTAATTTCAATATATGTCTTTTCTGAATATCTGCTGTGTATCCATGGATTATGTTCTGATGAACTGTTTTATTTTTCTCAATGTGTAGAAAATGCTGTTTTGCCAGTTAAATCTTATTTTATATCTTCCCAGTATTTATGATGCTTTTGATGTTGCTTTCATGCCCTTGTTGTATGACAGTTCTTCAGTTTGGCATCATCTCTAGATTTCAGTGTGATGTTTGTAGGTTGTTTTCTGTTGATCTGTTTTGTTCTGGGTTTTTTTCTAAGAATAAACACAAAAGCTATATTATGCCAAATCAACAAGGGACTTCTGTGATATCACAATAATACCCCGCCTGCTAGCAAATGAAAATGCCTTGTAGCTTCCCATCAATCTGTGTTTGGTTTTTCAAGCTGAACTTGACAGGACTCATAACTCAAGACTGCTTGGGTTATTTCTTTAAATTTTAGCAGAGTTGCTTCTTTCCCTACAGAAATGATTACACTGGATTTTCACTAATTTTATAACTGATCCAAAGTGTCATCAGGTTTTTTCAATACATTATCTGTTTTACTCAGAAATTTGTTTTACTCTTTGTTCCTGTGGATCAGTTATTTCTTTTCCAATAGTGCAGTATGTAATTGCAGTTTTTCATAGGATATGATTTGCTGACTTAGCTTGCAGTAGCAGAGAAATCAAGACCTTTAAAGGGAAAATGTTTCCTGGGTGGTATCCAAATTTTACTTGAACTTTTGTTATCACCTGACACTATGAAATCCTGAGATGGGAAATGGAGATAATCGATCTTCTTCAGCTGTGACAACAACCTCTAAACTTGACAAAAGGGACAAACTGCGTATACAGTGATGTTATTAATATATCATGGGATATGCTACAATATGCTAAAATGCCACAAGAAACTCAAACTGAGAGACTGTCAAAAGTTTTAAGTAAATATTGCCATGTAAATTTATGAGGAAATGAACAGGTCAGTGTTAGTAGTCATGATGTTTTGAGGGGAATGAGTGAGAAGACAGACCCACTCTGCAGTGGCAAAAATTTGTAAGCTGTTTGGCAAAATGTTGTCAGCTTATAATCACAATTCAGTTGACTTACTCAGAAAAGAAAAGATCAGCAGGAGCAGAAGAATAAATCTCTTTTTAAAGGGCTGTTTTTACTGCTTGACACATCTTATTTTCAAAAGATTTGAGAAGAGTTAGCTAACAGACTAACATTTCACGGACACCAAGGAGTTAAAGGAGAGGTATGACACAAGGACAGTGCTCAATTAGATTCTTGTGATAACTTTTGAAATTTGGGGTGCAGTTATAAGGTCCCAAGTACAAACAAGTTTCTCAAAATGACAGGAGTGACTTTAACAAAAACAGGAAAGGCTAAATACGGTTAAAGAAATTCGTTGTTATCACCGGGTGAGAACCCTGGGGAGCACAGGGCAGAGTCCTTCTGAAGAGGGTCCTTAGCTTTCTGCAGCTTAACAGGTGCTTCAAAATAAATCCCCAACAAACAGCTGAAAACAGACCTAAGTTTCAGCTGCAAAGAGACAAGGCAGTTTGTTTTTTCCCTTGCTTTCTTTTTTATCTTAGCATTTGGGGTTTTTTTCAGTGTCAGATATGCCCAATATTTTGATTTTTCATTTCAAAATATTTTTTTTCAAATTTGAGTTTAATTTTTAGGTGAAAGAGTTCACACCGTTCAGCAGCCATTTGAAATATTCTGCTGCTGGTATTTTTCAGCCATTTCAGTTCTTCAGAGTGTGGGGAGGAGCTAACAGCTGACAGTTGTCAACAGATGTGGTAACTGAGCTGTTGTTTACCTGTTTTCCTTAAAGGAAGACACAAAAATTGCCCTTTCTCTGGTTCTTGCTTTTCTTCAATATTACATAGATAATTTTACTGGAGAAATACAAAAATGTATAGTTCACTGATAGTCATGTGTGAGAGGGTTTTGGGTTATTTTTCCATTAGAAAAGCAGCAGTTGTTTTTCATAGCTTGATCCCTGTCATTACTAGCATACTAGATCTCTGTGGATAATGACATGTGTCTGCAGGCAATCTGTTTCAGTGTATTTGTGAAAAAAATTGAGAGAGATTCTCTTCATTGTCCCCTTAAACGTACCTTGAGTTTTCCTGACAAAAAATCAAAAGCAGGCTGCTGTCATGTGGCTCTACACTACTTGCTCTTCAGTATCTAGTTTCTCTCCTTCATATATCAATTATGAATCATGACCCACAAAAGCTGAGCAGTGCTTGTGTTTGTGTGCGCCTACTGAAGGCAAACACGGTAGTATGGCAGACAGACACAGTGTTTTTATATAGGTCGTATTCCCCTTTTTAATTCATGTCCGTTTACTTTTAAGACCTTAGGCACAGTCAAGCAGTCAGCATAGTTTGTCTGCTGCCTTATTAGTGTGAGATTATTTCCCCCTTTAGCATTAATTAAATGAGATGCATTGATTTGTGCTGACTCTACAAAGCCCTCTGTGGCTACAAGGCTTATGTGGAGGATTAGAGAGGAATATCTGTGTATCAGTGAATACTTTTACAACAGCTGTTAGGAGTATCAATGTGAATCAAGAAATCTTGTATTTAGTTGCTTATATGTGCAATAGTAAAATCTTGTATGATGTAACAGAGTCATTAGGGTCCAAGATGTCTGTTAAAACTTGCTTTATCCATTTTTATTGGAATTTTTTTAATATGTTTTTTCCACTTTCAGCATTCTAACCTGAAGCAATGCAAATGTATCCAGAAAAAAATAAATCCGTTTTAAAATTTAATTGAGAGGGTTTTGTTGAATGTTTATTCAAAAGTAAATATATTTCCCATAGGAACTTCTAATCTAATATGGTAGTAAGCTTAGGTTCTGAAATTGTTATTAGGATACTTTGTTGTCTCATATCATATATATTTTCTAAGATTTTAAATATATATGCATATTTATTTATTTATGTCATGTGTTCTCTAGGAATATCCTACCTATTGCCCTGCACCACAAATCCTACTTTAGACCTCTGCAATGTGCCTTGTCAACAGGGTATCAGTCTTGACACAGTCAACCATCAACCCAAAGACCTGTAGTTAGTCCACCAGAGACAGAACTACCGATGCATGATATAGTTAAGCATGAATAATTGCTCTCAGGTTTTAAGGCTTCAAAGGGTGATTATGAAAAAATAAAAGAAAAAAGTCTTATAGTGTTCAATTTGTCTTTCCATGGCTTAGTGGAAATATGAATAGTCTCCAGAAATACATATCTTCTGTTACAAATGAAGTGCAAATACTTGTATATTTCTTTGTCCTGGAAGTTGATATCCATGAACTTTACATTTCCTTGAAAAGAAAAAAAAAATCTATGATAAGAACATAAACCATTCTGACACTGCAGTTTTTTTCTTGGAAACATAACACGACATTTAGTCATGAAAGCAGGAACATAACTCTGTCAGTCCTCAGGACAAAATCTTGTATCCAGCTACTTGACCTGCTTTGTCATTAGAAAAAGCGTGAAGTCCCTTAGAGTCCTCTCTTATAAATTATCCATCACATATCTTAATGACTTTGTTCTAGGAGCCCAGATTTTATAGCCAATTAGCAATGGGACAGTAAATTTTTCCCTTTTGCTAATGAGTTCTGTTCATACTCCTAGTGACTCAGAGCCATCTGTTAAATTGTGGTTCAGTTATCTTTAACGATAGAATAGCTGTGTTCCCACTCAGAGTAGACAACTGGCCATTTCACAGCCTTGGGAAGTTCAGCTGATAGAAGCTGAAATAATGGAGGAACTACTGCCCTGGGGAAAGGCGTAGGCCCTTAGAGATGGGCAGCTCTTTCCAGTGCCTCTCTGGACCATGCAGGGCACACTCTGTACCACAGTACTCCAAGGCCTCATCTCTCCAACATCCCCCAGGTGTTCTGCAGAGAAGGAAGAGGTTCAGGAAGAATGCAGGCAAAAAGTCAACTGCTGATGTTCAGAGAACTTATCTTCAGCCTTTACAGTGTTAGTTTTCTATTTCGTTATCTTTCCCTCACCTTCACACTTTTATCCTCAGCTCTTCTTCCCAGCCATTTCACAGGCCTTCTTCTTTCCTTCTCTCTGCATCTCTTGTATTTCTACCTTGGTAATTTCTTGCTTGTTCTTTAAACCTCAAAGCTCTGGTATGACTTCTGGTGCAATTATATTAACCAACCTATGTGATATAAGTGGGTGATATTCCACACATTAAAGGCCTGTTTCTTTTATAAGGTTTTACACTAACACAAGTGGCACTCTTTCAAGGATGATTTGATCAAATTGGAAACAATACTGAAAATTAAAAAATGGATCATTCATGTCCTTTTAATGTCAGAAACTATATACCTGTATCACTAGTCCCATTTCCATATAATATTTCTGGTTTCTGAGTTTCTGTGTCTTTTTAACGTATTTTTTCTATATAACAACATGCTGTCTTCTCACTTGCTAAAGTTTTTTTACAATGTGGACAAAGTTTACAAATACAAACACCTGACATTTAACAAAAAACAACCCGGGGAGGGGAGGTGGGGGAAGGGGAGGGAAGGATAAACTTTTCAAAGTTCCTGAAGCTCTGCTTTCTTGGATTTGAATGAGGGTTGCTATGAACTTATGGAGCTTATCATCCTTAATCACTCTAAAGGGTATGCTGGCATCATATATGCAGAAATGCATCTGAGGTCATGACAAGCTCCAGGGAACCTTTTTCTGAAAATTACCATTAGATAGGTGGTAAATGGAATGGAACAAGGCATTTGCAACAAGTAATTTATTTTTTTTAATTCACTCTTCTTTCTTGACTAAAGTAATATCTGTAAGCAATTTCAAGTCTGCTTCTGCCTCAGTTCTAAGGGATTGCAGTGACATAACTAAATGCTAAATAGTCTGTTGATCAAAATAGTGAGGCCCCTGAGAGGAAAAATGCCAAGGGACGAATATGCCAAAAACTTTTTTGATGTCAGATGTAACAGGGTCATTTTCTTTCTGCATACTAATTACATACAGAATGCAAACCTGAGGCCACAGTGTTTTTATTTTTTCCTTTTGTCCTCTATTTTGATTTGTGAGAACATTCTTCATTTACATTTCACTCTCTGGTCAGGGGATACCAGAGTAAGCTCCTGCAAGCATTTGTTTTGCTTGTGGTTCTCCAAGATATTACTTTTTGCAGAGTGTTTATTTATTTTCTCCTCTTTCTTTGTTTTCTCTCCTTCTGCAGCGTGTCTTTACAATTCTCTTGATTTTGCATTCTTTCTTTTCTTACCCTTTCCTCTATTTCCCCTCAGTCTGTCTTTTGTTTTTACTTTGTTCTTTTGACTTCTGACTCTTTGACATGAAAAGTGACTTCATAGGATCATAGAACATCCTGAGTTGGAAGGGACCCACAAGGATCATCAAAGTCCAACTCCTGGCTCTGTGCAGGACCCCAAGAATCACACTCTGTGCTTGAAAGTGTTGTCCAAACTCTGTCAGGCTTGATGCTCTGACTACTTCTCTGTTCCAGTGCCCACCCTCTGGGTAAAGAACCTTTTCCTAATACCACACCTAAACCTCGGGTCCTTCATTTATTGATTTTATTTTCCTTCTTTTTGAGAACCTATGAAACCTCTTTCTGGATACCTTTATTCTGTTCATGTCTTTGACCTTTTTTTGCATCCAGTGTTCTTAGTATTCCAGTGAATAGGAGTTCTTTATGCTTGTCTTGCATCTTACAAAATCATAGGTGTTTTTCTCTCTGCTCTCCAAAAGTGTTCCTCATTTTCAGAAGCTCTAAGCCTTCCTAGCTTGTCAGGGCTTCTTTTTATGCTTTCAGAGACTGAGTCCATTCTTGTTCTTTTCTTTTTCATTCTTCTTTTTCAACTATTTATATGTGGAGTTTGGGTCTTGATGCTTTTCTGAGGAAATAGCAAAGAGGGAAAGAAGAGCATCATAAGCCAGATATCCCAGAGATAGCATAGAAAAGAGCTGCCTGGTGAGCAGAAGCTATTCCGTGAAGCTTGTAGGATTATGGACACAGTATAAGATTGCAGTTAATGTGTTTTTTTGTATTTCTCATTATAAAGCATGTGGGAAGTGTCAACTGGACCCCTGTATCCTCTACAAAATGCATTAACATATAAGCATAAGTCTTAGTAAGATTCTATACCTGTACAATGAAGGTGTTCTGGAATTTTTGCCTCTTATGGTAAGGCAGTTTTAGTGGCTGACGTCAATGTAGATATTTCATAGATAGCATGACTAAAGCTTGCTGTAGTGATATGGTTTCATTTGATATTTTATGGACTCATTTGAAACATAGCTTAGTGTAATTAAAATGTTACCTGGGACTTTCATGTAGTATAATGTATTTGATGCAACTTATGTCTGCAAGATTCTGTTAAACTTTTTTGCCTAACATTGTCATTATCTAAAAAAAAAACCCCAAACTCAAAACTGTATTGTTCTTGTTTGGATGAACTGAAGAGGAATAAAGCAAAATAGTTACTAATTTGTCAATCATTTTCATTGAGTATGTTCCACACAGGCTTCTTTTGGAAGACTACGAAGTGTTATCTAAGTCCCAAAATATTGTGTAATCCTGGGAAGATCTTGACAAAGATTGGGAAGATCCCCTTGAATGTTATTAAGACAAACTCAGAGGTTTATGGAAGTCCTTAAAGTTTTCCTGAAGCAGCCTGTACCAGTTAAGGTTACCTACTTAGGGATGTACAATATCTTTAAAACAACTTGGATGTGATTCTTTCAGACCTTAATTACCAGAGGTAGAAATTTAACAAATGGTAAATGGCATAGCTGTGTTATTGTAGAAAGGTTTCTCCAGACAAAAAAGTATTTAGAAGTTCTGTTGAAAGTAAAGGCAGCATTTCAGATTTTTTTCAGAAATTCATAGAACAGTAAAATCTTCACTTAGTTGTATGAGACAATAAATATCACTAAACACTTTTTGCTTGGAGGCAGTTGTTTCTTTTAACCTTCTTTGGTTTTGCCCATTTTCATTCAGTAGCTTCTTGATTGTTTGAGTAGCTGATTTTGTATAGCATCTAAGAGAACTGGTTGAAGGCTCATTTCTGGTGAAGACACAGAGTTTGGTATTTATGCAGTCAAAGTTCAATGTAGCATGGAGCTCTGAGATAGGATGCATCAGATTTCTAAGACTCAGAGATGTCAAGTAAGGTGAAATGTAGTCAATTTTGGCTTTACTTCTGCAGGGCGCTCTGTATCACCACCTCTGATATTCAGTGATATGATCTTCAAAAACATACAGTGTCCCTTTCATATATCATCCCTCAGCTGATCAATCAAACAGCAAGAGATATTTAATAAACATTCTTGCAATTCAAGCTAATAACATTCTAGGCATTTTAAGGAGATGCATTTGGTGGGCAGTAGTTTTGCAGTGCTCAAATCCAGTATGTGCATTGTATATTTAACTATGTAACACTTCCTAATAGAGGAAAGCCATAAAGGATAAAATCTTCACCTGAATTTGACTGTAAAATAGTCTGATTGCTACCATGTAGGTATATATTCTAAGTGTTTTGATTCTTTACACACTTTGTGATTGGTTACTAGTGGTTGCTTCTAGAAGAGACAGAATAGCTTTACTTACAAGTATAGGTTAAAAACACAAAGCTGCTAATATCAGCTCTGATGAAAAGATAGTGATCACTTCCAAACTAAAAAAATTCAGCATTTCTCGGAAACGTGGGAAACCATGCCTAGCAAACTGTGCCAATCTTTTGTGAGTGATCTTACCCAAGTATGAGTTAATTTCGCAGCTGTTTTCATCAAATATTTTTGTACACTTTTAAATGCACTGAGGTTTTTCTAATCTTTAAAGTGAACATTTGCCAGTAGTAAGTACCTTGCATATCTGACACAGGAAAGGGGAGGTGAGAGTTTATATATCTTCAGAATATAGTTGTAAAAATGCAGTAGAGGCCAGCTTTTTATTTGAGGGTTTATAGCTTCTCCCTTAAACATTGGAATAAATTACACATATTTTAGACCTATGCCATATGTTGCTTTTGAAAGAAATACATTTTCACTTATTCAGTGAATTGAGGCCTCGTGTTACTCCCTGCAGACCATGTCATAGCCCCTTCCAACCTCTCAGTACCGATGACTTATCCAAACCAAACATCTGCTTTTCCATTCAGTGCAATTATTCACTGTGCTGCTGGGGGCAGATGGTTGTTAATTGGCAGATCATTAATGTGGCAGGCTACTCTCTCTTTCTAGCCTTAGGAAGGTCACAAGGTGTTAAGTTCCCTTGCTCCAGACTGGCAAGATGTGTATCTTTTCACTTGGATTTTTGATGTATAACTTGCAATTGAAATCCTTGATACAGTTGTGGAGTAGCCTTTAATTAAACCTTTTTTGCTTAAAAAAATTATGTATTGTTTATGCAAAGTAAGAATGATGCAGCCAAGAGATGGTTAGTGTCAATTACACTGTAGCTGTCAGAAAGTTTGAATGCTGAAAGCTGGTGAGTATGAATCCTAATCAGATAGTGGTGAGAATGCTCAGCTGCGACTCTTAACACAGTCTCTGGCTACATGTGTCAATTTTCTGCAGAATTTAATTTAGCTCTAATGATGAAGAAATCTCTCTATTCACATAGTCCTGTCAAGTCAAACTTTGGACAATCTAAATGAAGTAGATGAGGGCTTTAGGGAGCAGTGGCAAAGTGACATGCTGAAGAGATTTCACTTTCTTTTCCATTCATGCAGGGTACATTGAGGAAGCCTGTATTATTCCATGTCCTTCAGACTGCAAGCTCAGTGAGTGGTCCAACTGGTCTCGCTGTAGTAAATCCTGTGGGAGTGGGGTAAAGGTTCGGTCTAAATGGCTCCGTGAAAAACCCTACAATGGTGGAAGACCCTGCCCAAAGCTAGATCATGTCAATCAGGTAATTTGATTTATATTTACATTATTGACATTGCTTTTTCCATACCTCAGATTACTGTTTTATCTGTATTGTTTGTTGATGTAGGAAAACTGTACAACATAAGGGGCAGATGGAGCTGGAAGGAGGAGTATGTGTTGGCTCAGAATTCCTCAGTCAGGAAAGGATCTGCCTGCATTACTTCCTCATCTGCGAGAATTTAGCACATGAATTGCAGAATGGAGATAACAAAATGTTCTTGCATTTGGATTGTGAAGACTGTGCTTCTCAAGGTCTCTTACCTGAAGGAAGCCTCCAAGAAAGATGAAGAGAAACTTTTTAAAATAGTGTGTAGTGACAGGACAAAGGGGAATGGCTTCAAACTGAGAAAAGGTTTAGAGTAGATATTAGAAAGAAATTCTTTACTGTGAAGTTGGTAGGCACTGGAATAGTTTGCCCAGAGAAGTTGTGAATGCCCCATACCTGGCCAGGTTGGGTGGTGCTCTGAGAAACCAGGTCTAGTGGAAGATGTTCCTGCCCATGGCAGGAGGGTTGGAACTAGATGATTTTTAAGGTCCTTTTCAACCGAAGTCATTCTATGATTCTGTGATAATGGGTAAAATGTCTCATTACAGTTGCTCAAACTGGCAAGTTTTTTTGAAGCCCTCTCTGACCATCGCAGATCATAAAGCAAATTAAAACTCTCGAACACTCACACAGTATCATCCCAGTGTCTGTTAATGGCTTTTAGTCAAGCTGGAGCTTAACGGTCTGGGTACACTTGCCCTGGCACTGCAGTTCCAGTCATGAATGGCACTGCTCAAGTCTGTCTCCCAGTTGTCCCACTAACTGCACTTTAATGATGTTACAGTATGGAGCAGTCTGGCCGTACAATCTGGATCATCTTCAAGTGAAACTAAGTCAGAAAAGGTGATTCTAGACCACATTGGGAGCGCTTGGATGACTAATAAGCATTTAGTCTTTGGAACCAAGTTTAGCTCTAGTCCAAGTCAAACCCCTGAAGCTTCTTTGCTTGGAGAGTTTTAGAAAGGAAAAACATTCCTTGTCAATTAACTTAGGCACTTCAAAGTTGATTTATATTCATATTACTGTTGAATTTAATTTAGTCTGCAGAGGCATGTTAATAGCCACATGGTCTTTTCTGTAAATATTCAAGGATTAAAAAAAAAATGCTGTCAATTTGCATTTGAATAAAAATGCATGTACTTAATATTATCCTATTGACATTTTGCTAGCAGAGAGTGAAATGGCTTGTTGATCTAATTTTCTACTTTAGGGGATGTAATCAGTTCTAATTTAGAAAATAATAAGTGTTAAACTGCAGCTAATAAACTAAGTTTGTGATCTACTTTAACAAAATACAAAGTAGAATGAAGGTTGCTGGATTTGGGTCAGCATGTAAATATGCTTTAAATTAGGAAGAATGTTATTCAATAAGCGCAAATTTTACTCAATACAGAAGTCTTTTTCCTTCTTTAATATTCGTGTAGTACACAATAGGCTTGTATTTTTCTGCATCGAAGGTGATTTTACTGGAGGCCTGTTCACCAGTTGTATGCAACACTATTGCCCTCTGCCGGCACTTTGACTCCAGTTTGATTTGTGGCAATGTTACCTGGTACTTGCCAAATAGTAATAGATGATTCAAAATATAACTATGGTAAAAATAAAATTGAAATATAGTACTTTCACGAGAAGGAAGCTCTACAGATAACATAGGGATTTGGAAGGATATTGAGGCTGTGTCTTTCATTTTTAAATACATTCACTGTCAATTCAGAAACATCCAGAGAAATACACATGCATTCTAATTTTGAGTTAATTATTTAATCTAAATGTGATCCACCATTCATTCAGATGGCAAAGTACTGACTCTTCAGAATATTTATTTCAATTATTGAATGTAATTTGATTTATTCACATATGTATTATTTGTATACATAACCTGCTTATTTACATACATATAAAGCATAATGGTTAGATTGGATCTTTGGTGCCCACAAGTATGTGGATTATGATTTACAGGGGGCTATGCTGTAAGCTAAAATCTAGGAATTCTGAGCCTGAAGAAAGACTACAGCATGCTGTCTAGCCCAAGGAACAGGAGATGAGAGGGAGGATGCTGGCAGTCTGCTAGCACATACATAAAAGGCTGTTGCAAAGAAGGAGGGAATAATCCATTTTCCATGGCAATAATCCATTTTCCGTGGCCATCATGGATAGGATAAAGAGAAGTGGGCTTAGACTGCTGCAAACAGATTTGGGTTAAGCCTTGGGAAAACTTTCTAATAGCAAGGGTAGGGAAACATTGGAATAAAATGCTTAAAACCTTGTTAAGAAGTTGTTCAATGTCTCTCAGGGCTGACGTGTGTGCCTGTATTTTGGAGGAGGACTGAACACAGTGAGAGCACATATATGCTGCCTTGAGTGCCTTTCCTTCTGGGCTGTGCATGCCAGGGTGGCTCCCAAACCACGCTCTAGCTAAATGAAGCTTGCTCAGTACTCACTTCACTAGGCTGAAAGACTTCATAATTACAGTAATAATAGAGTCAGGTTTCTTATAAAATAATTTCTATGGCCTTCAGAGGACTTCAAATGAAGAGACTAATCTGAGACTGTAAGAAAAATCAAGGACATCCCTCTCTTCCTTGGCTCTAGGCATTATTTGCCCCCTTATCAGGAGCAGGTGGATGTACAAATCTTAAACCACCCAGCTGCAGTGGCCTGCAGTCATACCTACAAAAATGCCAGAGGCTCAGAGAACACCACTAACATGTGCAATGTAATATGGAGTTCTCCTTTGTGTTTCTGCCAAGATATCCAGATTTTATATTACTGGGAAGGCTGTTGAATATACAGGGTTTATGTATTTCTTCTTACGCTTATCAGCATCGGACATATAGACAGTTCCCTGAATTAAGGCTTCTCTATTCTCATTTTGGAAATTTGGAAGAAGAATTCTGAAGAAAAAATTGTCCATGGAGTCCAGTACCTTCCTTAACATGGATTTACACCATGCATCTTTATGCCTGAATTAATGCTTGTGTAGTTCAAAGAAGGCTCAAATATGCTGACTGTGCTGGTGGTCTTGTGCATGGGCTCTCTACACATTCAGTGTTCAAAGCATTATATTTTTTTGTGATTGGTGGTATTTTTTTGCAGGTTAGCTATCAAACCATCAGCCCTTTTTTCCACCACACAAGTGTTGCTGAAAAGAAATCAAGGACTTTTTAAAGAGAATGTCTTAGATTGTCTGCCAGTATTAGTTGTGCTGACTTGATACCTAGAATGATATGTAAAGTTAGCTGATATAAGATAATATCAAGGCAATGGACTTTATGTAAACTATGCATAATTAAGATATTCAGAGAAAGATCTTGGAACTTTGGAAGGATGAGAACTGCCAGGTCCATTTTTACTTTGAATCTATTGCTGTCAGAACAGTTTTCATTAATAGAGAAGTCCAGTATCCTTTGAAAACACTGAGGAATTTCTCTCATCTTGGGGTAACAGTATTCCCTGTTGTGTGAAGCTTCGATGCTCTTATAGGCAAAGAGGGATAACAGTTCTGTCAAGTGTTCAGGACTGACAAAAAGACTAGGTAATTTACAGTTTTATCCCACCAGCTGTGATTTATAAATGTTTCTTTTCTACCAAGGGCAAACTTCTTGCAATACGTCTCATGACAGGAAGGGAGATCCAAGAGGAAAAAACTGGATGCTTTTTATTTTGCAGAAGTAACAGAATATTGTTTGTAATAAAAGTTAAATTAAAGCCATTTAAATACCTGTGCTTCACTCTAATNTTTTTTTTTTTTTTTTGGGTTCATGAAAATACTTTCTTCAGGCTCAGGTAAGCGTGTCTAAAATAAAGATAAAACCTTAACGTGTGCTTCCGGATTGTGTCTGATGTTTATGTTGCCTGTCCCAGTTTTTGTAACGTATGCCTGAGACAGTATATGGAACATTGTATAAATAACTAAATGAGATGCTATTTCAATTTTTTTTCTTCTAATCCAAACACAATACTAATGCTGGTACACAAATACATTAGAGTGGTTTTGAGCATACACAATGAATAAATAAAATGAATCAATATATATTGGTATAATTTCCCTTGAGGTCACTTCTCTTTAGAAATACAGATCCCTCATAACTAATAACAGTAGAATGGAATAGTGAAGGGGAGATGTGAAGAATAGAGGTAAAGTGTTAGCAGAGTTTTAGCAGCATTTTTCTGAAAGATATATTCATGAGCTAGCCCAGTTACGTACTTTATGCTAGTTGTGTTAATGGTTTTGGTGGAAATGCACAGAATGGGTTTAGTGCCAGAGAAAACCAGGGAATCCATCATTAGATGGCTTCTGTCTTTTTGTTATTTAGTAATTTTCTATCCAGTATTTAATCTGTATTGTTACTATGGCCTATAAATCAGCAAGTTTATATCTGTTATTCTTACCAAAAAGAGCACTAACAATTTTTTGTCTGATCAATGTTGCATGTTTATCTTACTTGTGTGCAACAAAACTGACACTAAATGTGGATTCCAGGTGTATGAGGTAGTCCCCTGCCACAGTGACTGCAGCCAGTACATATGGGTTACTGAGCCCTGGAGTGTCTGCAAAGTGACTAATGTGGACTTAAAAGAGAATTGTGGAGAAGGTGTTCAAACAAGAAAAGTCAGGTAAAACAGTATTGCTCCTCCTTCGCTTTAGAGAACCTTCCCTTTCAGTTATGGATGTATTTAATTTCATGTAATTCTGTGTAATGTACAGTGTTTAGTCCAACTGTAATGTATTGGACCCAAATCCTGTCTGATATAAATCAGAATAATTTGATGTAATGCAATATGACTCTGTCTACTGATTATGGATATAGACCTTGATTCCTAATTTAATCCACTGGCAAGTAAAAAGCATCTGTGGAAATTAGGGATGAGTATTAAAAATATCATTTTTTTTAACTTTTAAAAAAATCTGGATTTAAAATTATCAGTTGAATTATATACAAAATATGTCTAAACTATAGATGATTTGTATTAGAGGTAAGCTAATGTCACGCAAATCATCTGCCCAGAAGCTCTCAGCAAATCACTGATAGGGACTGCCTATATTATGTGCATGTCTTTATGTGGCTGTTATCTGTAAAAACAAGAATTATTTTTGGTTCTTCAGCTTTTCTTGGATATTCATAGATCAATACACAGTTCTTTTATATGCTGACAAAATGTTAAAGTGTTTCAGAATACAGTAGAACCCAGTTACTGTACAAAATCCATGGCAAATGCAGTTTACGTGCAGTTCTTTTTTCCAGGTGCATGCTAAACACTGTGGATGGTCCTTCTGACAATGTAGAGGACTATCTGTGTGATCCTGAAGAGATGCCACTTGGTGCTAGAAAGTGCACATTGCCATGTCCCGAAGACTGTGTTATATCTGAATGGGGATCATGGTCTCAGTGTTCTTTGGTAAGAAGCATACTGGTGTGTCACGTTTATAGTTTTAGGAGGATACTTCAAAAGTGTATACATGATATATTGTGCAAAGATGCTGAAATGAGCAGTGATTACACATCTAAATATCCATATATAGTGTCATCTTTAGGGTTGCTGATTGTTGGCTGCAAATAAAGCATGCCAGTATTTTCCATTAAGCGGAGTTGCTTCAAAACACAGACTATAAAGTCCCCAGTGGTCACTCCTTGGTGTGGGGTGCCTTCTGTATGGTGGAATAGCTTTGGCAGTGGCTTGTGAGTCTGCCTCTGAGCCTCTCTGTAGTAGCGCAGTCACTGTACTAAAAATGTCACTATCTGGTAATGAGTAAAGTCTGTAGATGAAGACTGAGCATAGAAAGGTAATTCTGGGTCTCCTCTTCTCTTCCTGACAGCAATTTCAAAAAGAAATGTCAAAAAACCCCAAAGCAAAAATGAAAGTGTTTCAGGGCCTCAGAGTACTGAAGCTCATTACATTAGAGCCTTAGGAAAGTGAGCCTCTCAATATCCAGTTTATGAGTGAAATAGTTCCAAAACACTAGTACTGAATATGCACTATTCAGGAAAATGGAGAGGTGTTACCAAGTTAAAGGATATTTCACCTTGGGTGGTACCAAGGTGCAAGGGCAGACCAAATTCTCTCTAAAATAACAAGGAAAAGGTTTCTCTTTGTGGTGGTTTAAATTTTAGGCTTTGGTGAGGTTTGTTGTTCTTTAGGCCTTCCTTAACAACTGGGGTCAAAAACTAAGGAAGTATTCCATCCTATTCCCTCACGTAATCAGGTGTATAAAAGATAGGTGACGGGAGGAGGTTCTCTCTCTTGGGCTTCAGCTTTCCTCCCGGTTAGCAGCTGTGTGACAGCAGCTCCCAGTGTTTAGGCCTCGCTTATCTCTGTGGGCTGGAGGCCTGAACCGAGGGCTCTGTCCGAGTCGTGTCAGAGGGAAGGGATTTGCTGTTCGCAAGGGAAGTGGTGAGACTTTCATTGTATTAGTTATTTTGTTAAGCTATCCCCTGAGTTTCGATTGTGTATATCTGTTGTGTTTTACCCCTTTTGTCCCTTTTCCCCTTCCCTTTCCCCTTTTCCCCTTGGGGTTGGTTGGGGGTTCCCTGGGGTCCCTACTCATATGTACATAGTGTTTCATTGTATATAATTCTACATCTATCTATATATATAAATATATATTTGCTGCAATTTTTCCCTGCTACCTTCTTCTCCTTTCTCCGTTTTTTTTCGGTGGCTGTGGGGGGAGGCTGTCCTGGGTTGCTGAGGGTTTGGCCGGGAGCCAACCCAAACTTACACACTCTTACACAGAAGCATGAACCTGTTATGTGACACTTGTGCTTTGTGAAGGGATTACTTGAAAGATTCTTACAATGGCTGCATAAAAAGTTATCAGGGTGCCAAAATATCAAAGCTGTTTCCAATATCCCTTTTAAGCCATGCAATGGAAGTAACATCCGTGAAAGGTCAGCTGAATCCCTAAGACAGCCAGATGATGGAAAGCCTTGTCCTGCTGCCACTGAGACAGAAGCCTGCACTTTGAACAAGAACTGCTACCACTATGACTACAATGTGACAGGTATTTGTGGTGTTACGGTCTGGTGACAGCCTGGGATTACAGCTTACTTCCATTCACTTTACAGGATGGGTTTTTCAGCTTTCTCTTCCTGTCCAGAGGGATCAGTGTAACTTGTACTGATTCAGACTATTTGATATAGATAAAATATTAAATGAAGGCTTTGCAATGTAGGTGAAATGGGCATGCTGTAACTCCAGGAAATTTATTTCTTCTATCATCTTGGGATTTACTCAAAATCCATGCAGATAAAACTAAACATGAACTTCTCAGGAAAGTACCATGGCGCTGACTATTTGCTGTAAAAGTTGCTATTTTCAAACATATGTAGCAGCTGGGCTCCATGGATCTTTGCATGTGTAAAAGTTGCTTGTGAGGATTGTTTTAGGCCATTAGAATTAGGTGGGAGATGGGATCATTAAGAATTCTATCTGAAAGTCTGCTATGCTAATGAATTTGTCTTTTCCAGACTGGAGCACATGTCAGCTCAGTGAGAAGGCTGTCTGTGGTAATGGTATCAGAACACGGATGCTTGATTGTGTTCGCAGTGATGGCAAATCGGTTGACCTGAAGTACTGTGAAGAGGTGAGTGGGTACCTGTGAGTGAGCTCCCCTCTGATGGGGCTAATTAATACTGAGCCAACTGAGCTGTGCGGCATCTTCGCCAGATGTTTTGCAACACTATTCATGGATTGTTAAGTACCTCTGAAATGAACTGAGCCATCAATAATGATTTTTATACCATTTCCTTTGGTTACTTTTAAGTGCCTCCATGAACATATGCTAATTATTATGTTCTGAAGGGAATTACTTAGGAACAATAATTAATAAAATGGAGTAAATGTAATAAATCTTAATCAGAATACTAATCATAATTCTAATTTGATACAATTTCTGCATGGAGTCCTGGACACCTGCCAGTATCAATCATTTACTCAATGTGTTGGAAAATATTTCTCATGTGCCATTCTGCAGCTGGGCTGAATGCTAACTTCTTGTATCCAGCTGTGCGATGCAAAAGATACCCAAGATAGTGTGAACAAACGTGCAACATGAATGCAATACTAAGTGGGAGCATATATGGAGAGGTAACTAGCAGACAGGAGCCCTTAAATTTTGAAAGAGCCATTTTGCAAGTGCTCAAACTAACCCCACCTTCAACAGCACTGGTTTCCTGACATTTTGTTTCTTTATGTTTTCAATAGCATAGAGGAGGTAGTATGAAAGAAAACAGGAAGACAACACCAATACTACATTAAGGGCAGGCCCACATGCATTTCTGATGAAAAGGAACTGCAGCTGCCATTCCCCCACCACCATGACATCAGAAACAAAATCACTTACAGTAGGGGCCAAAGGTGGAGTGGCCTCCACAGCAGCTCTGGCATTAACAGCTTTTCTGTGGGACCCTTCTGGCTAGTAGCCACTCTTCAGGGTGTGCCCATAGAAAAGAGTCTCATCAGAAGTGGAGGGAGTCAGGAAACTCATAATTTACTTTGGACTATAATTTTGTAATGTTGTTTCTGACCTACTTAAGCTTCTCCAATCCCCTTTGACATTCTGGATTCGTGAATCTCTAAGTTCTTAGCAAAGGTAGGAGATTTCAGCTGAGACTGACACCCTACTTCTGTCCCATTTCCTCCTTCATACATAGCTCTTGGATTTAAAATAAAATCTAATAATTTCATAGAATCAAAAAATAGCTTGGGTTGGAAGGGACCTTAAAGCTCTTCTAGTTCCAACCTCCCTTCTGTGGGCATGGTCCCCTTTCAGTAGACCAGATTGCTCAGAGCCCCATCTAACCTCGACTGGAACACTTCCAGGGATGAGGAATCCACAAAAATTAAGCCTCAAGGAAAAACTCAGGATCTGACTACCTACCAGCAAGTTGCTGTGAAGCTAATAAGGCAATGCATTAATGCATTCTGTTAATGCATTATTTTAAAAGAAGAAAAAAGTCTGGGTTATTTCTAAGAGACTGTGATATTGATTAATTAATACCAAGACATGATATAAAATATCCATCTACATAAATATTTCAATAGAAAAAAATTATTTATTAGATTTTAAGGGGAAATATATTTCTTCTACTGTAAAACAAGAAATGATTCCTTTTATTAAGCAAAGATTTAAAGAAATGTTTAGAACAAATGTTTACATTTTACACTGAAATCTCATTTCAGAAAACCTCAGGAGCTTTTGTGCCTTTTAAGAAATGAAAGTTTTTTACTCAGAGAAATTCTTACTTGCCCTTTTGATTTGCTAGACCATACAAAAGATACATTTTCTTGTAGAAAGCTCTGATCCACTCCCCAGTCATACCATTAAGACTATTTGTTGAATTACGGATGTGTAAGCAGCGGTACAAGAAGGTCAAATGCTGATCCAATAACTGCGGAGTAAAACCTGTTAACCTGATTAACAAGAAGCAAAGCTGTTCAGATCTTAACAGACCCTTCGCTCTAAAGATGTGAAAGCCAAGTCTGTGACCTTCCAGGTCATGAGAGGACACTGTTCAAAAATTTTCCAAGTGTGAATAAACGTTATGCAATTCTTGCTAATGATCCTTCAGGGTGGGGGTTTCTGCTGTGTTTTTGCACTATAAGGGCAGTGCAGAAAGAGTAAGTGAAGTTCAAAATAAGGTGCATGTGGTTGGAAAAGTTGATGAATAGGAGAAATATGGAGTAAGTTTGTAATGACCTAGCTAATGGAATTTCCCCAGGGCTATCATAAAACTTTATGCTAAATGTATGAATAGTAAAAAAAAAAGTTTGGTTAATTTATTTGTATATACATTAAAAAAAATGTTTCTTACTACTATATGCAAAGAGGAGAGATCAGAATAGATATACCTACTCTGATCCCTAAGAAATTAAGACACGAGTGCAACATCTGATTTTCTACATAATATATGGTTCAAGACACTAGTAAAAGCCATATTTTAAAACAACCTACTTGCTGACTTTTGTCTATCAGCATTTCCAGGCATGAGCATCAGTGTAGTTAAATACTAACGTTCCTTCTGAGCCCCTGTGTTCTGGTTTCCTTATGCGTCCATATGATCTTGAGTTTGTTTTAGTCAATCAGCTAAAGAAGGTAGCCAGTCATCCTGATTACTGCCAAGATAAATCAATTCCTGGAGCTTATTTCCAAGTCTTAGTTATGTTAATGTAGTTCTCTTCAAACTCTCAAGGCACAGTAATACTGGATTACTTGGTCTCTAACTCTACAAAATTAGCACATTGCACAAACTTGGCTTTTCTCTGAGTATTTGAAAATGTAATCACCAGAAGCAAACAGGTCCCGGCCATATTCCTATTATAGACTTATTTTCATTAATTTACCTTTAATTAAAGATGAGAAAAGCCCAGAAACCAGCAGTTTTGTCTGCATTAAAGAGCAAACTTTTCGGTTTCATCAGTAAATAGTCTGCTCATCAGAGTACATGATTAACCTCCAGCAGCAGGGGTTAATCTGTGGTGCCGAATGTTCCTATAAACAAATACAGATACTTTTTGTTGATCACAGGGTTTAAAGAGCATGCTGGTCTGGCAGCCTGCTGCTCCTGGCATGTGTGACCTGGAGCACAGGGCACTCAGGGGTAGCTTTCAGTACTTGCCATTGTCGAGCCAGAAACCACAGCTCGTCCAGAACAGAGGCTTTTGGGTAAGGGAGCTACTGGACACTTTTAAAATATTTTCTAATCTCTTCATGGTGAATTTTTGTTCATCAACTGAAGGAAGGAGAGGGATTAG
Organism: Grallaria varia; assembly: GCA_013396735.1. Lineage (NCBI taxonomy): Eukaryota > Metazoa > Chordata > Aves > Passeriformes > Formicariidae > Grallaria > Grallaria varia. Next base: position 636,921 of record VWZG01009757.1, on the reverse strand, counting down.
AAGAGAATATGTGATTACTATCAAGTTTCATCCTGTCAGTTGTTCCCCAGATCTATTTAAGCAGAACTTCAGTATCTAAGACACACGAATAGAAGGTTGCTGTGGGTAATCTGGACTTCAGCTTTCTCCTCTTCATTGCTAATATCTTTCTTGGTCTTTTCCCTCTTGAGCTGACAAAGTCCAACTGAGAAGACCAGTCTCAAAAGAGAGCAGTCGTGTTTCTGTAATTGAAAGGAATCAATTCATCAGGCTTTAAAGCCTTTGCACAGAAGATTTCACCCAAATATGGGTTTCAAAGAAGGTTCTCTAGTTTTCTAATCATCCAAATTCCAGATTATCCAAAGGTTTCAGGTGTTACCTGTGTGCGATAGCCTTGATTATACAGCTATACTGAAGCACAGAGAAAAACCAAAAACTCATTTGTAAACAGAGGTCGAAACCCCCATTTTTCTCAATAAATAGTATGGCAAATGCAAATTTAAAACTTGGTGAGTCTATCAGGAGGAGACATTTCCAGTACTTGTGGCAGTTTATTTATGGAGGACATGTTAATGTTGTGCCTAATTATTGCTCTATGCTTGTGTCTAGTAGGAAATAGTGGTTTTATTTCCCTTTTAAAGTCTTAACTGCTGGTTTTATGTCATTAACCTTTCCAGTCATTAAAATTAATAGGTTTGGAAATGTCTTGTTTGCCGCTTTTTTTTTTTAAACAACTATATGGGGATTTTATCTAGTTAAAGATATTCACAACCTCCTGAGATTTGGAAAGGCCTCAGTGATGATTAAGTCTGCTGGTGAGGTCCAGTGAAGAGGACAGTCTTTTTTGCTGGAAAGCTGTAGGTCTGTTCATATTGGCAGGCCTGATTTTCTTTCACAAGTTGTATCATACACCCTGTAACTGACCTATCCTTTTAGCTCATTCTGAAGATGTGCAGGTTGCAGTCATTATTATTGGCATGCTAATATTTTTGCCATCATTAATATTCCATCTTTCATTATATAGTCTCATATGTGTTTATGAGAATATCTCTTTCTGTTCTTGGATGGGGAAGATCTGGAGTGTAGGAGTTCATAAGAATAGAGAAATGGCTGTATGGGATCAGATGAAAGGCCCCTGTACCATGTCCCAGGCATGATCATAGAATTCTTCCTTCCCTGGGAAAGTGGGCTTTCCATCCTTTGTTATTATTAGGCTGAATCCTACACAGAGTAGAACTAAGTGCAGAATATATTTTTGGGAAAACTTGTGAGTATCTGTCCCCTTCTCTCATATTCCTCTAGCAGCTGTAGCTTTTACTTTATGAACGTTAGAGAATTCTGCTTTTTGCAAAGCTTTTCAGAAAAACATACAAAGCTGTATTCTCTTTTTTTAAAACAAGTCATTGTCAATGTCATATCAATACTTTTGCATGGATAGCATAATATATATGGTGCACTAATACAGCACATTAGGAAAAAAAACAAGACAGACATAAGCAGATGCCTAGGGAAGAGTAAGAAGGACGGACATACATGAGTTTGCATCTACTCCTTTTGCACCCTCAAGCTGTTTTCAGCTCTTGGACTGCATTTGCCTGATGGGGTTTCTGTGTGTTTAAGATTTCTCTTTGATTAACTCGTTCAATCTCTCTTGAACTTCTGTAAACTTTTAGCATCTGCAACATCTCTGAATACATTAACTGACCATCCAATATATGTTCATCTTCCTCTTTTTACTAGTTTTGAACCTGACTCCAAGCATCACTTCAATTTGGTTATTAATTGCAGTTGATAGTTCAGTATTTTTACATTCCTATTTCAAAATACTGCATTGATACTTCATAACTTGCTTTGGTCTCTACCTATTGAAAAAAAGTAATACTGTAGAGCTCAAGCCCTCCGTTTATAGGCTCTAGTTTAGAAAATGAAAGTAGGATTTGAGCATATATTTAAACATCAGCATATGCATTCGGACAGTCTTGAAGTGAGATTTTAGAATGTCCTAATTGCTTTACTTTTTATTTAGCAATGATTTCATGGTAGCATAAAGCTTTATTTATCTCAGATTCACCACGTCCAAATGGATACCCTGCACTGATGATTCAGAGGCCTGGAGTTACGTGCTGACCATTTAACACTTTCTTTTAGCTTGGTTTGGAAAAGACATGGCAAATGAATATGTCCTGTGTGGTGGAATGTCCTGTGAACTGTCAGCTCTCTGACTGGTCCCCTTGGTCTGAGTGCTCTCAAACGTGTGGCCTTACAGGTCAGTACATACCTTTGGCATATTTTAAAGAATGAACTCTTGTTTCTTCTCCATTATAAAAGCAGTAATACTTTACAGAATTATAAAATGTAGCTATCTAAGGAGAGCGACAGGGATCTAAATCAGTCGTACTCATGGAAATAATAATTTCGAGTGTGGCTTTTCTCACTGAATATAATGAGAATTTGGTCCACAATACTTTTTGACTCTGGGAACAAAGAGATATGATGATTGATATATTGAAACAAAAATAAACATTCATGTCACTATTTATTTGTTCAGCTGGTGGGAGGAGGAAGAGGAGAGAGGAATTTTCTCATAAGTTTCATTATCAGTGATGAGTTTAGAACAACTAAAATTGTAGAAGTGCACAATGATTAAAAGTAATGAATTTACTCACTGCAGAATTGTATATTTTTAAATACAGAACAAGCATGGAAGTACAAGTTACTTTCACTGTGATTGCACTAATTTCTTTTTTTCCAAAATGTTTCTGACCACTAGCTAAGTTTTTAAAAATCAAATGTATGTCAGAGAGTGGATATCAAAGGCACATTTTATGCAGAAACTTTTGTTATTTATTTACATTTGTATGTCTCAGAATAAGGACCAGAAATCACCATTGTCACAGGCAGCTAAAGTATACCTACTACTGATGGACAAGGGTAGGAGCCCATCTCTTTTCTGGAATATGTCACTACAGATCCTGGATGATTAGCAGTGTATGGAATCCAATTTCAACTGCTGGGCTTAGCATAAAAGTATATTGCATCTATTTTTTGTTTCTGTGAGAGTGCACCACAGGGAAAAGGCCTAGGCAAAAAAAAATTTCTTGCCACTTTAGGATCCCAGCAGAATTTTTTGATTTGTTTTTAATGATAGCAGTCAATAATTTGACACTGCAGTATCTAAGAAGGTAATAATGTTTCAATTCTTGGAGATTCTCTCAAAGTGTGACCTCTACATTCAAATTATCTATGCTTCTATATTCAAAGTAATCTTTATAACGAGTGAGAATTGAACTAGCAGCTCTATTGAAGACTTAAATATGTTTCCAGATTTTCTTTTACAAGCTTTTCCCTACATACAAAACCTGACCTGATATTTTTCTGAATGAGAATTATTGTTGCTAAACTTTTCAAAATGTGAAGATGGGTCACCGTCTGAAATCCCTGTGCTTTCCGAGTATAGAATTTATTTGTAGAAGTGAGAAGATTTATTTGAAATAGTAATGTCAAACAGCTTTCAAATTTTCAGTGTTTTTAACAGATGGTGATAGCCTCATATGTAAACCTTCAAGATGTAATCTTCCTATTATGCAAGAAGTTGGAAGTAACTGGTCTTTTTCTGTAACTAATAACCATGTAATAAACCAAATGACCACAAGGCTGCACTGCATTTGTGCATCCATTCAAATACCCATAAAGTTGAGGAACACTTCTGCTCTTTGCTGTTCTTTGGAGGTTTTTCTGCAGTACTTTTCAAGAAAATACTTTTTTTCTCCTGTGACATCTCAGTTGGAGCAGCTGTGAGTTCAAGAATGATGAGGCTTTGCTTAGCAAACATCTTTCTAGCTGTCCACAGTGAGCAGAGCTGGTAGGGAAATTGATATCATTCTGCTTCTGCATTGTGGCTTCTGTAGCTTGCTCTCAGCAAAAGATTTATATCATTGCCATTAGGGTACTCAATTCCAAATGCATGAGATTGAAATGTGGAATTAAAGATTAATTAGGCCAGCTATCATCAGGTGTTATGCAGGTAAAACTGTGTAATGCCTTAGCTTATTATAAGCCTTAGTATGTAAATTTAAATGCATACATATTTTTTCAGACTTGGCTCTTATATTTATATATAGGTTAAAATACCACAGCTCTGTTGGTTTTGTGGAAACCTTTGTGAGGTGACAACTCTAGAACAGCCACTCGGCCACTACCTCTGACACAGAAGAAAATTTTTGGTTATATCACTTGACATATCTGTAATGAAGCACGATGGTCTAATGTCCAGTAGAAGATAAAAGAAGCAAGAGTTACTGAAAGGATAAAACTGTATTCCTCTTTCTGGTTATATAAGTATTTGAAATAGAATCTGTATCTCAGTGAAGTTGGGTGGTATCCTACTCATTGTTGAAGAGAAGATTAGTGTCAGATAAGCCTACTGTATTTTAATTTTCTTTGGATCTTAGTGAAGAATTCTCCATCTCCTGTAAAATCTGCATGTCACGTTATCCAGACAGTGACAAAGTTGCAAACTGTTCCCATTTGCTGGAATCAGACAATTATGGGACAAATGTTTCTGTGTTAATTTGGGGAAGAACAGAAAATGTTGGTCTCTTCCAGCATAAATCTCCAGATGAGGAGCAGGAATATCCACTGAAATGCCACAAACATATTGTCACTTTCAGAAAGAATATTCTTCTGCAGGCTTCTGAACTAGAAAATTACTGCTTTTGATTGGTGTTACAGGAGCAATCCTAATCACACATCCTTCTGCACTTGCAGAACAAACAAATGATAGAATATAAAGTGTCTGACTTGGTAAATATGAATCCATATAACAGACAAGAACCAACAGATCTGCTTTACAATGCAGTTTTTCAAATGTGGAAGAAATTACTTTATTCAAATACAACACTTTTCAGCAAAACAGAACCATCTTGAGGAATACATCAGTCTAACTACTCTGTTGTTAGTTATATTGCTGTTTCTTGTTTACAGGAAAAATGACCAGAAGAAGGACTGTAAATCAGCCATTTCAGGGTGATGGGAGGCCTTGTCCTTCTCAGATGGAGCAGTTCAAACCCTGTCCAGTAAAACCTTGTTATCGATGGCAATATGGTCAATGGTCAGCATGCAAAGTAGAGGTAAAAGTCATATGGGACTTGAAGTTATGGACCTTGCATATCTAGCCATATTAGTGATATGCCCAGATACCTCCTCCACAACACTGTAAACAACTTGCTTCCACCTCTCTTATGCAAAAACGGAAGGGTTTTTTTCTTAAGAGTTCATAATTTTCAACAGATACAAGTGTCCTATAGATATTCAAAGTATAAATGTAAACCTTGGTACCCAAGCAGTATTTTTGCTAATAATTTAAATCCTTCTATTGTAAAAGGATATCAGCAGAAATACATTTTCATACTAGGAGAGATCTTCACTTGAGATACTGCCGTGGTTGCAATTCAAAGGTATAATTAGCTCCATACTTTAAGAAACAGTGGTAGTAGCCACCAGAAATTTTGGGATGGGGTTTTTTGTTTGTTGTTTTTGGGGGTTGTTTGTTTGTTTGTTTCCTTTTTTTTGTTTTTTCTTCTTACTAGAATGAACAAGTAGTTAAGCAAAAATAATAGGAGATGAAGTGGCAGGTAACTCAGATCTAGTCTTTTGGCACTTTCTTCTGTCCAGTATCCATACGTGTCCTTTTTGTGTAGGATGCTCAGTGTGGAGAGGGAACACGAGTGAGGAACATTTCCTGTGTGGTTTATGATGGATCCATTGAAGATGTTGGCAAAGTCGTAGATGAAGAATTCTGTGGAGAAATAGAGCCTATTATAGACGGTGATAAGAAGATGATAATTGAGGAAACCTGCACTGTCCCTTGTCCAGGTAACAAAGCTGTTCCAAAAAATTTTGCTTTTCAAGATTGGTTGGGTGTCATTACAGTTATTAGTGCCTGGCATTTGTTACAGGCAATTAAATCTTTTTCATGTGCTTTACTGATTGGATTCATCCATCAAATGACCAACAGAGTTACTTTCTAGGAGTGGCTTTGTGACAATAAATCAATTAGAAAAAAACCAGGTTTTAAATTTTATGAAAATCATGTTTTAGTCACCGATTGTGTCTAAGAAGATATATTTTTTCAAAAAATCTTTTGAGATAAAACCTTTATTTAACTCTGTAGAGTGTTGGTTTACAGCTAAATATTTGCTTTAAGTGCTTGGATCACTTAACAGGTTCTTAGCCTTTTGCCAGGCCTAAGAACTTGATGCCATTTGTAGGTGTCTAAGGAAGCTAAGCTAAAGGGTCTTATTGTTTTCTTTAAAGGGTCTATTCCAAGTGAAGCTGTTGTTTTGGTCTCTGAGAAAACATGAATGTCTCTAGCTGTTTAACTCTCTGGATGGGCCATGCACTATCATTGCCTTTGTGAACTGAGTCCAAAGAAGCTGAATGATCAGGTTCATGTTCCTCATACCATGAAGGATTAAGAGTCCATAACAGCTGTTTAATTTCCAGTAAAACCTCTCCAGCTCATTTCAAACACTTACTTGTACAATCTGAAGTATGGTAATGTTGTTCAGTAGTCTTTAGCGTTGTATCTTCAGAAGTTATTAACTCCTTCAGTTCTAATGTAGTTATCATTTCATACCAGTATTCTATTTTCATTCTCTTGAAACTCTCCTCCTTCTTGGAATTTTTCCCAGTTCATTTCAGATTGGACTGAAGGCAAAGTTGTCCCAATAAATAGAAATTAATCAGAAATGGAGAGGCTTCCATCACTGCTTTGTACATAGCATTCCAATTGCATGAATTTCACATATTTTTACTTCTTAAATAAAAATTGGAAGAATATTAAGCTTGTAGTTATGTTTTCATATTAGTCAAATTTATTAGAAAAATATAGCTGCTTACTGCTTGCTTTTAAAATTTTGCTGAGCAGGAACCTGTTCTTAACAACATCATATTTAGCCTGCAAGAATAACTGCCCTGTGGGGATGTGCTAATGATACGCTCCAGCTAATGTTTCCAAAAATCACTACTTTTTTTCCTATTATGTATATACCAGATCATCAATTATTCATTTTTTCACATGCTTTCCTAACGTTGGCAAATAAAATTCCTTCATTAATCAGGCATCTGGTCAGCACAGTACTGATTATATCTGTCATCAGTATAATGGAAGGTAGCATGAAATTTTAATAGCTTTTTCACTGAAATAATGGGAACTAAGAGGTTTATGAGTCTGTGCATAGTCTAAGTCCAATTTTTAACTGCAGTTTTTAAAAAATGGTGTCTTTGTGTTGTGCCTCAGATCTTGCTTAAATGTTAGCTGATCATGCTAATAATTCTGTTTTTCAGTTTTACACTATAACATTCTACAAATCTCTATTAAACCAACATGAAGTAGCCAGAGCAGATATTATAATCACATTCCCATTTCCCTTTTTTGCAAAGAATGTTCCAGCAGTTGTTTCTACATCTGTTTAGAGAAATTCTGCATGAGGATAAGCAGTGATTAACCTTTTTAATAGTAGAAAATGTTTTCTTTTTCCAAGATCGAAAAAGAATTGCAAAAAAAGATGCATAAATTTAGCATAAGGCATACAGTGCACAATACCTTAATATTTGCAAATATTCAGGCATTGGGTGGAGCGTTGCTCAGAAATTCAAAATGAGAGTGATCCTGTGGGAAACTACCCTGCTTTAGAACAAACAGGCCTTTGTATTATCTCTCTTTTACTATATTGTATGACACAGATATTCAGAGTGTGTCAAAATATTGTCTTCTCTTAAGTCAATTTTAAAAAGAACTAAAAAAAAGGGAACTTACGAAACTGGATTTGGACATTTTTTTCTAAGACATATTCAGTGCAAAACACTCTTCACATACAATGATCATTCATCTTGTAAAAATTACTCTTTGACAGGGGACTGTTACTTGAGAGAGTGGTCAGAATGGAGCCTTTGCCAGCTAACCTGTGTTAATGGTGAGGATCTCGGCTTTGGAGGAATACAAGTCCGATCTCGAGCAGTGATCATTCAGGAATTAGAGAATCAACATCTCTGTCCAGAACAGGCTTTGGAAACAAGATCATGCAATGGTAAGTACAAAAATATATGTAATGCTGCTTCCTGTAAGAAAGAAACCACACAGAACAACAATAATCTTGTTTTCTTCTGTTCATGGTAACAAATTTAGACAAATACAGATTTAATAGACAGAAATACACCTAAATTATTGTTTTCCAGATATCAGCTGTAAACAGAAACTTTCAAATGCTAACTATCATATGTTACCACTTAAAAATATTATCCCTTTTTAATAATTACATTTATTTTTAAGATATGAAACAGTTACCTTATCTGCTTAATAAGATTTAAAAAAGAAATCTCTAAGTTTTGATGCATAACCAGATTTAGATTTCTCTCTACCCTTTGAATTGTCATTAAAATGTCTCAGCCATGCTTAGTGCTGGTAGTGGACAAAGCGCCTAAGAAAAGTACAGATTTTTCTTGTCCGTTCAGAGGCAGATCAGGAAAAAAGGATTTTTATATTTAGAAAAGAAAGGACCTCATCATTCATCCCAGGCCATATGAAATGCACACAGCCTAACTGAGACATGAAGTCAGGTGCAGCCCTGGCCACTTCACCAAGAACCGGAGCATTGACTGAAGCTCAGTGTTACCAAGAGAAAAACCTGACTCCTAAATGAGTTTGGCACAACAGATGGGCCGCAACCATTATGAGGTTATTGGAAACGTTTCTTTTACCATTAGCTACATTAGGCTTACTCAACAAGAAGAGTGTACAACTTTTATAGTCAGTGTCTGGGACACATCTGGTCTATTCTCTGTGTGTCCAGTAAGTGCAGGAGACCTTGGAGCTTCCATATGTGCAGGGCTCCCTTCTAAGTTGCTGGATGAGGGAGGAAGGCACATACTTATCTATAAAAGCTGTTAATCATAATGAGTATGGTCACATTATAATGAGTATGGTCTCCTCGTGAATGTGGCTGCTGTCAGTGATAACTCAAAATCTTGTCATTAGATTTGTTGACAAGCAAATGTTCTCTGTGTAGATGGCCAGTGCTATGAATACAAGTGGATGGCTAGCCCGTGGAAGGGATCCTCTCGGACCGTGTGGTGCCAAAGGTCAGATGGTTTAAATGTCACAGGTAACTATGCTTTTTATATACACAGAAAAAGTCTGGAAAACAGGTGAATAACGTGTTTTCCGAACAAAGTGAAGAAAAATAAGAAAGGATCTGCTGAAAACACTTCCTGATGTGGGAATCAACATGTTGCCTTGAATCATCATCTTTTTGCATATTAAAGATGTGGTTTCTTTTACAGAATTATGCAGCATGTAGTGCTAAAAGTAAATATAAATATTGCCTTCTGTAGTGGACCTGAAATATTTTACATTGTATCTGGATTTTTTTTTTTACCATAGGCATCTTTACACTTTTCAATTTAGGGTTTCAGATTTCAAGCCCTACATTAGAGATTTTTTGTATGAAAGGTCATTTCGGCACCCATACAAAGGCAGAGAAAGTTGCAAACTTGATGATGTCATCCATATATGATACATCTCCTTAAAATTACAAAATATCACATTTTAATAAATGTGCTAATATAAGGTTATTTCTTTATTTCAATGTCATTAGTCTATATGAGGACACTTCTGTGGACAGCAATGGTATGTAGTGATTTTTTGTGCAAACCAAAGCACAAAAAAATATGAATTAAGAATAACTGAGGTCTCAGAACAAAATATTCATAATTATCTATTTATATGGGTTTATTTATCAGAAATAGGTATTCATTTAATCATTTAAATAATTTTTATATCAGCCCAGGTGATAGTACAAAAATAAACTACAGTATTTAGGAGTTCAGACTGATAGATGTGCATACATGATTGATTTAAATAGTGATTACCTATTTTGATCTGGAGTCAACCCATATCTCTGATTACGGTGTTTCTTGTCTGCCTTATTGCTGCACATTTGACTCTAACATAATGCATTTTTGTTCAGAGATCATCAAATAATTATTGCGAGTCCTGTTTGTATTTTAAGGTCTTTATTTATTTACTTGCATAATATTGTTGTGCTGAATAGCTCTTTTTTACTTGAAGGTGTTATTTCCCATGGGCGATGAGGCAACTCTTTCCTTCTGCAGCTTCCTTGGATGACTGATATTTTATTACATAGATTCCCACAGGCATGTGATCTGTATGCTAGGACGTATAGTTTTCTTTTCTGGGGGTGGGGAAAACTTATGGCAACCAGCAGGGTTTTCTTTTTCTTCATTGGCCATCCTGTTAACACTTGGATCTACGTAACCACATCTAACTGCATCTGCTATGGTTGTGACCAAACTCAGCTATCAGGATTTCATCATCATATCACACCAGTATAGAAAATATTACTATCGTGGGAGATGCAAGATAAGTTGTCTAGTAGTTGTGTAAATTTTAAACTACGTGATGCATATCCCTCTTCTGTAAGCTAAAAGGAAATGCAGGTGAATTCAAAAGTCAAACAAAATCCAGGCAGATTCTAAATGTATTTTAAAGTCATTCTGGCTGAAATGATAGTGAAAACCTGATTGTGTGTATTGGTCCCTAACAAAACTGCACTGTACATATAGTTATAGAAATGAGAACTAGGTCTGTATAAAAAGGGAAAAGACTGAAACTATCATCAGTATTGTAACATTCAGTACATGCTCTGCTGATAATATTGCTTTCCTTTCAAAAAATCTTAGACTAACATGAAGCCTTGCTTCATGAAGGCAAAGCTATAGCATGTGTAAAAGTGACCACTGAGGAGAAGCAGAAAACAGGTAGTCTTCTAAACAGGATGAGCAATTTGTTTTCAGTATAGTGGACAAAGACATAAATGAAAAATATGCTTTTATTTCTATTTTGGCCACAGTTTTAATATGAGTCATAAGGAGGACCCTAGAGAATTAAATCTTTCCTTGAGTACAACAAAACATTTAAACTGTTTTTTGAGCAATTCGCCAAGGGAACAAGGGCAAAAAACCCCCGGCTCTATTGACAAATTCTCTAAAATGCACATGAAATCAAATACATTTGCTGTATCCTTACTCTACCTATGAGAAAGTACTTTATACCAATTATCCTTCACCTTGGAATAAGAGAAGGACTCTTAAATTCAAATTAGCAATAAATTTAACATCCATGATATACTGCAGCAAGTAATGACATCAGTAATTTCATCAGTGATGAGGTATTACCATGTCAAAATATGATTTTCTGTCCTACAGGGGGCTGTTTAGTGATGCGCCAACCAGATGCTGACAGGTCATGTAACCCACCGTGCAGCCATCCCCACGCTTACTGCAGTGAGGTATGTGCTACTGCATTGGAGCATAGAATCCCACCGTCAGGGCTTCCTACCTGTCTCTCTGCATTACAAAGATTATGCCAACAAAAAGAATTTTCAGAAATTTTACTAGTCATTAATTTGTTAGAATCAACCTCACAGCATTTTCTACCTTTCAGTGTTAAATAGTCTCTGTTGATACTGTATGAACTTGAATAAAAATATATGAAGAGATATTCTCCAGACTAGCACTCATCAAGAGAGTCTTCTCTTCCTGTCATCCATGTTGTTATGCTTTATAGCTCACAGAAAACTTTTTTCTGCTACACAGTGTAAAACACTTGTTCCCCACAGACTAGAACATGCAGTTGTGAAGACGGATACACTGAAGTTATGTCCTCCGATGGCACACTCGAACAGTGCACTCTCATCCCAGTGGTGGTGATCCCCACTATGGAGGACAAAAAGGGAGATGTGAAAACCAGTCGAGCTGTGAACCCTACCCAGCCCTCCAGTAACCAGTCAGGACGAGGAAGGACCTGGTTTCTACAGCCATTTGGGCCAGGTGAAGTCATGCAATGAGCAGTTCTTAGTGCTAAGTACTGCTGCAGGGTCTGGCATTTACCTTTTTGTGATGCCATGAAGAAAAGAAAAACCCTCAAGTGTTCCTTTAAGAAGGCAGGAATCTGCTCTGACTGAAAACAGAGGAAGAGAGATAAGCAAACCCCTAGCCTTCTCACTACTCCATCAGTATATTTAATGACATCTTATATTGCAGATTTCCCTTTAATCCCTTCTACCTGTTAAAATTCACGGAGGCTCTTTGAAACGTGACTTAAATTATGGTGTCTCAAATAGTGTTGTTGACAGAGGAATGAAAAGGTAGCACTGAAGACTGCAAAGGGTAAAGGCTGCTTAAAATTTGCAGCCATAGCATAAATTAATCAGAAAATAATCAGTATAGATATGCTAATGCTTTTCTGCCATATCCATATTTAAACTAATTCATTTTAGTCAAAATCTAACCATATTATTGACGTTTAGCACAGACATGCTTGAAGTCTCTAGTCAGTATTTACTTTTATAATGAACTATGCTCTTTAGAGCTGGGCAAGGACTCATGTGCAGGAGTGGCATGAAATATGTCAGTTTTTCATAAAAAAATATTTGTAAAGTCCATCATGTAATCAGATGTCAGCAAATATTTCCTAGTGCTAATCAATATTGAGAGAAAATAAACTTTAATTAGCAAAATACTTTCACACAAAGAGATAAGTTGCTTGTCCAAAATGTTATTTATATGGAAGAGAGCAATTGATTATCAACTTAAGTGTCTTTTAAATCACATAGAGCTAAATTTCTAACACAGTGGTGTCTTAAAATGTTCACTTTTTTCTAAAGGTTTTTTGGATGTTCTTAGTCTCAGAATTGAAAGCCCCATCTTTACATGCATAATCCATAAAATGTTGCAAATTGAGAATTGTAATATTTCTAATAAGTAGCCTAAATAATATTTGGGTTAGAAATTAGGAATACTGATGTTATATCCCATTAGTTCTACTAGCATTTACTCTTAATTGCACTGTCATACCATATTTTATACCTGCAATAAAATGCTCTTTACTCCAAGTACTTTAATCAACAATAAAAAAAAATAAAATTTAACTTTTCTGGTCCTCCTTTAAAAACCAGCATATTAATAAATATGTTATCATTTACTCATTCTAGCTAACCACATCTGAAAAGGTCAGAGGGTGGGTTGTAGCAGCCAGAGTGTCAACAAAAAGCAACTATCAGACAGTTGCCTTCAACTGTTGAGGAATGTGAATGCTCATGTGAGCTCAGGCATGGTTTTGGAGCAAGGTACAGTTGAGAGATTTCAATAAAACTCACCAATTTTTCTGTAATTCAAGTTAAGTTCAAACCTCAGTTCAGGTAATTCCAACCATATTCAATAGAACTAATACTTTATGCAGTGAAGGTATAAGCAAATGTGAACGAAAGTGAACATTTTTCACTTCAGATGAGATTTATGCTGGATCATTTTAATTTCAGGATTGGGTACCTATTGGAAAGGTTTTCATTTACTCTGGCATGATTATTCCGTTCCTCACAGTTTCTAAGTCTAGATTTAAAATAGTTCTTTCCCTGTCTTCAACAAATGTTATTGCAGTTCCAAAAGGAACTATCCTCTCCAGTTGTCTGTGCTGATGTATTACCACAAATAGATGAGTTTGAGATGCCAGTTCCCTTGTATACTTAGAAATAATCTGTCCAGAGGGAATTCAAAAAGCTAGAGTTAGATGTCAGTAGTTGTGTAATAGGAAAAACCTCATTAACAGAGTTCCTTGCTTTGACAAAAATAAAAAGATCCATACACAAGGTATTGCCAGTCTTTTTTTCAAGGAGATGGTACTATTTTAAAACAAGGCAACCCAAAGCAACCCATAACCTCTTATATTTATAAATGGAAAGAAGGCAAGGAGAGAAGAGACTAACCTATTTAGCAGTACTGAAGTCTGAATTCTCCTGAATGATATTATATCATAGGATATGTCAGGTCAAATCTACTGTTTAATTAATCTTTAATGGATTCATTATTTCAGTTATATCAGTTATTACCAGTTTTAATTTTCATTAGGTTAATTTAGGTTAGCAAAGGTAAAATGTCTTGATACTGATTAGTCTTGAGCAACTTGTGCACATGACTGTAAGACTTTGCATTGCTAGAGTCCAGAAAGCCTGAGCTTAACTGCACAGCAATAGAGAGCACTGCTGTGTAACTGAGCAAGCCCAGTCTGACTAATTTTTGTTGGTTTTATATTGTGGAAATATAAACTACATTGATGATATCTTTTTGTTCTAGAAAGGTATCAGGAAGCAATAAGTGTTTGGTCGGAAGTGTTTTAGCTGTGTTTGCTTACGCTGAAAATATACACAACTTCATGAAATAAAACTTTTGCCATTTGTAAACAAAATAATTCAGATTTATAATGAGGTTTTTTTTATTGTCAAGGAAATGCCTTTCCAGCCTCCTGGAAAATAATGTTTTCAAAAAGCCGTTTAGAAATTTGTCAGATAAAAGAGTCAGATAAAAGTAGTGGGTCAAAGAGCATGCGCTGACTTTTAGTTTTCACATACTCATTTGGGATCAGAGCAAAACCCCGCAAAGTCACATCATTTTTCTTGGTAGAATTGGGTGCATCTAGGATTGGGGCAGGAAGGAGAGTGGTGTGTGTACCTTCACCTGCAGGGTCATCATGTCCAAAATACAAACTGCATAGGCTGCACATAAATACAGCCCTTATTAACAACAGACAATTGTTCTATTTAGGAGCATGAATTGTCTTTGTTGGTGGGGTTTTTTTTTCTGTGAGAAGAACTTGTTTTATAACAATAAAACTTGCATTTTGTAGGAAAAGAAATTTAAAAAAATATTACTTTATGCAGTAGTGAAAGTTGTGTATGTACGGTTAAGTTATGGATAAGGTAAAGCATGCTATAGGTATTAAAAAACATAAAAGTAAATATAAGCAAGAATAAAAATAACAGGCAGAATTATTTACTGGAGCTAAAATGGAAAATTATGTTAACAGCATCAATGAGCCCTGAGCTGATGGACTGCCCTGCGATCATGCTGAGGGATTGCTCGCTACCAGCAGGCCCCATGGCTGAATTTCAGGATATCTCACCTGCTGCCTCTGCCCCACATCTCAGCTCCATTTGAATT
Organism: Grallaria varia; assembly: GCA_013396735.1. NCBI lineage: Eukaryota > Metazoa > Chordata > Aves > Passeriformes > Formicariidae > Grallaria > Grallaria varia. The sequence goes on along the minus strand of VWZG01009757.1, from coordinate 621,867 downwards.
ATCCAGACTTTGGCTGAAAAGCAGAGCACAAGTGCACAGAGTAGTCATTGCTCAGTTATTTAACAGTATTTACTCTTATTAATCTGTAATTTCTATTGAATGCATTTATTTTGAATTATTAAAGTATTTCTTTGCTATATCAGAACTAATAATTCAACAACACTAACTCAGACTCTACTGACTAACATTCATTCCTTTTAGATGGGAGGCTGAAGACCTGGGTTTATGGTGTAGCTGCTGGTGCATTTGTTTTACTCATCTTTATTGTTTCTATGATCTATCTAGCCTGGTGAGTTCTTTAATTATTTATAAACAAACAGTCCCACACGGACTGTAATGGTGGTGTTTACATCTGCTGCTGTAGAAACTGCAGGTGCTTCTGTGAACTGCAGTGTTTAATTTTCCATGTCCTTTTGTTCAAACTCAGGTTAGTGGATTCTGGTTGTGCTCTAAATGATGAATACTCACCTGCCCTCCTGAAGTTAGAACTTAGAAATGTGGGGTAGCTTAGTGTGCAGTTTACACTTGCTCAGTTTATGTCTGTAATGTACAGTGTCCATAATAATTTTATTGAGTATATATCACAAAAGGAAAAGAGAAATAGCAAGAAGGAAATTTAGTAATCTGGCAAATCAAATTTTACGTTTGACAGGATATAGATATACACAACCAAAAAAATCTGAAAAGTTTCTTGTCTTTTTTATACATTAAATAATATCTTTTTGAACAAGTCACCTTTGAGAATATGCTCCCTGAAGTTTTCTAGGTCCTATAAGGAATTTCTGATCTGAATGATTGTGCAGGTGAAAGGTGAGGGAAGTGTGGACATATAGATCAGGCTGTACTGCATTAGTAGTAGGCATTAGGGCATTTAGGAGGCTTTTGGATTTTTTGCCTTTTAGTAAACTTTCCCCAAAACCTCACTTCTGTCTAGGTAAAGAAAAAAATTATTTTTTTTTTTTTTTGAGGAAAAGAAAATCCATTAGCATTCAACTTCACTGCAGATTATTTGGACTGGAAGCTGTNCTTCTGTCTAGGTAAAAAAAAAAATTTTTTTTTTTTTTTTTTGAGGAAAAGAAAATCCATTAGCATTCAACTTCACTGCAGATTATTTGGACTGGAAGCTGTGGTCACTGCAACTACTGGATTGATATAAAAGACTTAGGTTTGGGCAGCCTAAGTGACATAGCTGAGATAAGATTTTGGACAAGACTAGGAATGCACAGGCCTGACTTAGAGAAATATTTATATTATACTCTAAAAGAAGACAGGTACTAAAGCGTGCATAAACATTAATTTTCCTTTGGCTTGGTAATTTTTTTATAACTATATCAAATGGATTGGAAATACTGCTAAATTAAAATCTAATTCAAAGCTAGATAAGGAATGTTATGGCTAACAGCCATATCCCTGCTATTTATGACTGGATTGATTATAACATCTAGAATTAATTGTAGTCATTCCAACAAGAATAATGAGATAAAACCAAACAAACGATGGAACTTTCCTGTGGAAACCCTTGTTCTGTTGAGAGACATGTAAGATTTGAGTCATGTAACTTAAAAGAACCTGATTGCAACTTTGATACATGACCAAATATTGCACGGCAGGCTCTGAGTTCTCCTGAGAACTGACTCATGTTGCAGGAGTACCTGCCAAGGATTTCATCAAGTCAGATCAGTGCCATAACAACTTGTTTCTGAACAACTGAGCTTAGAATTAGATATTGCTTTGGGTTGATAAAGAGATAATTAGTGATCCAAGTGAAGGTTTTAGGCTTATAGGCTTTTATAAATGAACAACCAAATGCATTATCAGCATGCTCATCTTTCATTTAAGACTGAAATCCATCTTTGTATTTTATTATTTGCTTGTTCTATTTACAAATTGTCTTATTGTTTCAGCAAAAAGCCAAAGAAGCCCCAGAGAAGGCAGAACAACCGACTGAAACCTTTAACTTTGGCTTATGATGGAGATGCAGATATGTAAAATATAACTTCTTATGGTGACAAACGGAGTCTTAATTATTGGATTGAAACCAGAAGGTGTCCAAAGCCACAGGGATTTTCTATGGAGTGGATTAAGTGTTTTGACTCTTTCTTTTTTTTTGTAATTGCACCATAGATAAAGAAGGATGGATTTCATAATGCCTACAGATATTGAAGGTATTATTGCTTTACTTTAGGCCATCAGCACTGAGAAATTTGGCAGAATCATGTTAACAGACACTGCAGTTGGAGAACTCTGGTGTTTCCTCAATCTTAGAAACTGTAAGCACCACTTCTGTCTCCAGAATGCTGTAGCTGACATAGTGTTGACTGTTGGAAGCCCCTGCATCATTAACCAAGTATAATCAGTACGCATGAAGAGTTTGTACCAAGTTGTCTATAACTCTTTATATTCAAGCATAACTTGTATACTCAGTTGAACAATATGTATTACTCTATCAGATTATGTACTTGCTAAAGAGCATTTTAGTGCTTAGTACAATGTTAACTTCTAACTGGGATTAACTCACTGAGCAAGCTCAATAGTTTGCCAGTCAATGATAACTTGTGTTAACTTGCATTTCAGAGGGCAATGACTTACTTGCAAAATTCTGTCCTGTTACCACTCCAAAGTAAAAAGGCCTCGTGTACATCCAGAAATGAGGCATTCTCAGAGTAACTATTTTCTAGTGGTTGTTGTCTGGGAAAAGAATACCTGTTGTATATGTTACAATATGTTTCTACTTTCTCTAACTCAAACTGTTGCCTGCATCTTTTTTGCTACATGTAAGGCAAATTTTTGCACTATATTAGTGCAGCATGATATGCACTTAACTAGTATTGCCATAGAAACTGCCTCTTTTCAGAAAGGATAATGATGTATCTTGTGCAAGGAGTGTCGTGTAGACAGGTCTTGAATCCTGAAGAGAGTAGTGTTCCGTTTGGACTGTGACTGGATGGGATTGGCTAATGACGTGTACTGTACACACAGTTCCTCAGCACAGCGGCCATTTGTAGTCTACATCATGGCAGTAATATAAGTGTCTAGTTTCTTGCCCCATCTACCTATACTGGTATAGATTGTCCTGCTGGTTTCTAATTGTACTTTGAAGGCTGTTTATGACTAGATTTTTTTATATTTGTTAACTTTGTTAGAAAAAGAAGAAAAGAAAAAGAAAAGTGGTTGCCCTGTAATCCTGAGTGACATACATACTTCTTGCCCAAAAAGCTGTTCTGATTGTTCAATTAAAATAAAATGGTTTTGCTTTTCTTTCCTTCTGCTAGTGAAAGCTTTTTCACTTTGCTGGCAGTGAAATATTCAGAGCCCTTTTATCTTTTCTAATTAGAATAATTGAATAGACTGTTTTAATTATTCAGGTAAATTCTTGAGTGTACTGGTAAGTCAACAATAAGATCAATAGTTCTGCCATTTTAATACTCATGACTTTTTTAAAAACTCTGGCAGTAAGAAAACTCACTGTTAACCTCTTCCATGCTTATGGCTTTTCAGTGCTTTGCTTCCAACACGAAGCTCATTGACTTGCCACTGTATCTACATGCCTGTTACGGATGTGGTTGATGACCTGAGAAGGGTTATCCTCCTCAAATGGCTTATTTGTGTAGCCTGAACATAAAAGTGACTGTGCCACTACTAAGCAATACAAAATTGTGTCAGGCAACCTCTCAAAAATAATTGTTATATAAAGTTCAATATTAGGTTCTCAGGTCTTTTTTATAACCTAAACCACTTCTGCCTACTCATCATGCTATTTACTCAAGAAGCACTGGGTCTTGCACACTGAATAAAACTGTAGCTTTGCAAACTTTGGCCTAGATCCACTGAAATCAATGGCAAGACTCTCGTGGACATCAGTGTGGACATGAGTCCTTAAAAATACACACTTTTTTTTTTCATTTGGAATAATCCTAGGAACCAATGTGCATTTTGTGGATGTTTAAGAAAGATTATGGTCCTACTTTAACTTAGCTAACATATTATCAGTGTGGTGTTACTGAATCAAGAAAATTACTTTCCTCCCACTATTCCCCAGCTGGGAAGGATGAGCAGAGGAACAATAACAACAATCTGTGGTACAGGTTTAATTTCTCATTCTATACCTTGATTCAGCTGCAGCTGATGAAGTTCCACACCCCCCACCACAGCAGTGGTTCATTCATATATCTGTTTCAGGACTGGGGGCTTTACTCTTATATCACTTTGTAAAGATTTATAGGAAAAATGCAAATCATGATGATTTTAATTACTTTGACATTCTTGAGTAGAAAACAAGAAAAACCTGGTTGATTCCTCTTTTGTCAGACATGCAAAAAATAACATGGAAAAGCTATTAAGTTTTCAAGAATGATAACTAGATGTGGGGAAATAAAGTTTAATAATGTTTTCTGTACTTTTAAAAGTCTGATTCTGTGTCATCAAATAGTTTTGGACCAATAGGACATTGAGGGAAGAGGGTTTCATTCATTGGCAATGAGTCACCTTCATGTATTATACAGGTTGGTCTTTGCAGGAGCTGTTGCTTAGTTCTTGCCTTGAATACTTTTATGTCCTAAATCTAAGCATTTAATAACTTGACATTAAAGGTATGACATCTCCTTTTTCTTACCATATAAAATGGACAAACAAAGAAAGAGATAGGAGGGGTTTTTTTAAAATATATTTGGTCTTTGCAATCCATACAAGTATTTTAGTGTGTGTTACATTTTATATCTGATCAGTGAACATCTGGTGCATATCTGCATCATACTAGTGCTGCATTTAAAATCGAGAGTGCATTCTTATTATTTTTTTTCTATGAACAAAGTGCATGGTGATTTGAAGCCAGAATGGCTTCCGTCATTATCGAGGAAAAATATTAGGCTGTAAGGAGGGCTGAAATTTTATGTAAAACAAAAAGTTGCTGAGGTGATTAAGCCCTCTAGCATTGAAACAGAAATCAATAATAGGTGAATTATCAGTATAGAATGAAAAGCAATTTGCTTTAAAATCAGAGTGCTTCTACAAATCCAGTGCCTAAAGCAGCCACTACTGTAGATTATTAGTTTGTGAAAGTAATGTTTCCAGTGATCAAATAAACCATTCAGAAAATAGCAAAGTAGACATTTTCCTGTTGATGTGGTGGTTTGTATTTTCCTTTTTAAAACTGTAGTTTCTAGATTACTGTGTCTGCTTTGAGTCCTGGAGCAGTTCCTTTTTGAAGCTTTGATGCAACTGCACAAGCTTGCTTATATTTGGTATAAAGCATCAATTTTGAAACACCCTTCCTCCTGCCAAAATGTAAAAAAGCTTTTTTTCCCAATATTGCAATCTGAAGAGACCAATTTAAAAACTCTATGTGTAAATCACTGTAAAATATACTTTGAACTAAATGGAAGTCTGTCTTTTACCTTTCTGTAAATTGTGCTCACCCAAAGTTAAGAGTTTATTTTGCCTAACTTAATTTACTTGAATATTTATTTTGTAGAACAAGGAGGCAGCTGTCTGAGGAATGTTTACCTTTTTTTTTTTTTGTTATTGTTAATTTGTAAATTGTGTAATGCATTTTTATTTTTTAAATTATGAATATTTCTTTTTTAATGCGCAAAATGTTTACGTACAACTACTGCTGCAAATTTGTGTATATTGTCACTAAGCTTTATTCAATTAATACAAAACGTGAAAATGTAAGAAGTCTTACATTTTCATCTGGGTTATTTTTACATAACTGATGTATTGCTGACAATAAATATAAACACAAAATCATTTTATGTCTTTTTTTTAATATATGTAGTATATTACACTGAGGTAGAGTAACAATAAAATTCAGATCTCTAAAATATTACCATTTTTTAAATAGTCTCTTTTTTTTTTCCCCCCTTCTTTTAAGGAGTTAGCAAACCTATTCTTGTTAAAAATTAGTCTTTTTCTTTAAAAAGAAAAATACTTTCTGATGCTATAGTAACCATCAAATCTATTGCTAAAGTACTAGTTGACTTAGAAATTTACAAAACATATTTAGTTGATACATAACCAATAAATGCAATAAATCAATGGTATTTTAAATTTTCTCCCCTCATTGCCATTTTTATGTCAGAAAAACCAGCCTCTTTGTGAAGAATGAGGGGTGGATAAAGATGTCACTAAAAGGCATCACTTCAGTGACACAAGAAAGAAGTGAAAACAAAGACTCACTTTGCATTGTTTTCATGACAGCTTATGTTCCATCTCTGTGCTCTCCAAAACTCAGTTTTTTTCATGTCCAGTTCTGCAATGTATTTACACACCAGATCATGGGAGGTTTGTTGTATTTCAGTAGTGATTACCTCCCCAGTAACCCTTCCAGGCTAACCCAACTTTGAGAGCACACAACTCTGACTTTAGAGGCATTTCAGGATTTTCACAAGTACCTTCTACCCACATTTTCTCCTGTTGGCATCACAGTAAAATCAAAGAAGCACTGGTCTGGAGTTCCCACCTGCAACTTAAGAGAGGAATTTTTAGGTCATTTAAAATTGTTTAATTCAATGTAATCATAATTTTATCACCAGTTAAAAACATATGTGAGAGAAGAAAATTAAAATACCCTTTTAAATGCTGCAGAAGAGATTTAGCTGCAGTATATTAATGAAGATTGTATGGTCTTTGGTAAAGAAAACATGGTAGGATGTTGGCAATTGGTTATGAGACTTCAAGAGTAATGTCTTACAGATTGGGAAAGATAGTCTCTAAAAAAAAAAAAAAGAACATTACAGGAGAATATGATTTTCCAGTACAAGTATAAAGAGAGGACATAAATTCAGAGGTAAATCAAGAGGCTAAGGTAAGCCTTGTAAATATTTTAGCCTTCTAGTAATGTGAAAACCTACAGCATTAGGAAGAAAATTATCCTGCTGAAACAGTAGTGGTCTTAAGCAGCCTTCAGGATCTGCTTGGCATCACTATACACAATTTGACTACAGAAAAGGTTCTCTCTGAATCTTCTTCTGAATCTTTTCTTAGACACAATAAAGCTGTCTAGCTATCGAAAAGCAGCTAATGACCAGGCAGATGAACACTTTTTTTGGAGGGAGTAGGGACTGTGTGTGTATCTTCATCTCTCTTGCTTGTTCATTTATTTTTCAGGAGAGGGTGTGGGTGTCTAATTTTGCTTCCCTTCATTGGGGCAGTGCCCTTGGCTGTGGAGTGTGTTGTCCTGTGGGGGCATAGTGGTGAAGCATCTCTACATCCTTTTGTAGGTGGGCATTTTTTCCTAAGTCCTGCTTAAATGGAGAAGTTGGAAGACTTACTTTGAGGCACACCGTCAGTGACACGGGGCAGATGCCACTGGTCTTTCTATTTGCCATGCAGCAACTTTGCTCTGGGATATGACTGAGCCTCATGAAAACACAGCGGTGTCAGGGCGGCAGGTTCACTGAATCACAGAATATGCCAAGTTGAAATAGCAATGACTTGAGCCCATGACTAGAATTTAGTCTAGTTCTATGAATGGACTTTCAGTATCTTGGCTGTCTGTGTAGTACTGACAGATTATTTTTAAAGTGCTGCACTATGAAGTCCTACAAAATCCTCTCTCAGACTGAACCCACACTTATTAAAACAAGTTGTGTCACATAAAAAATTGTCATAGAAAGACAAAGGTGACATATTGTGTCTTGTTTTCATAGTCTAAACCAAACTATCTTAACAGCTTGCTTTCTGTGCCCCCATTGTGTCTTGGTGCTTGACACAAATGCCAGAATTCATTCTTATGTGGAACTTTTCTGATTTACACCAATTGCTATCATAGCTTTAATTCTCTTTTGATGTGTCTTCTCACTCTTAAGATCACAGTTAGACAACAATAGTTACTAGCTGACAACTTACACGTATTTGAAGACATGCTGTCAAAAGCAAAAACATGGATATTTAAAATGGGAATTTTGAGGCTGAATTCTTTTTCCTTCTCTTCTTGCAACCAAAGCAGAAGCTATATATATCTACATATTTTAACTATATGGTTCTATTGCTGTTACTTCACACTTTTCTCTACTCTTCCCTTGTTATACTCATTTTGTATATTTGTTAATTTTAATTGTAAAATCATAGTAAGGGCTCTCTCCTCTGTGAGTACAATTTTAGCAGAAGGGAGAAGTGCCTCTTTGAAATCCTGACTGTGATGTGACAATAAACAATGATTAACAGAAGCTCAAATTCTCAGTATCTATTATTTTCCCAAGAATTCTGGGATGAAAGCTTGGTGGACTAGCTTGGAAATGTTCTCTGATTATGAAGTCCCTAAAGAGTAAATCACCACAGGAGTCAACCAAAACCCTTTTTCTGTGAGCAGCTCCATGGCAGGAGGTTATTAATATTTCCTATTTCTGAACATTATTCTAAACACACATGTGTGTTCTGGTTTTAGTTACTTTAAGCCCTGCCAGCAATTCAAAATTGGGGGTAGTACAGATGATCTTAAGGTATGTTAAAGCAGTTTTTCAGAAGTGTGTAGCATCATACATGTGTTAACAGAACTCTGTTCAGGTAGGTATTCTGTACTAAAGGTCAGGAGGGGCATCTCCATACATGTATCTTGCAACTTTGGATCTCATTTTTAGTTTTGGTATTGCACAAAATTAAAGAAATTGTCATAATTTAATTTGATTTGTACTGACATTGTAGAGACAAAACTATCTCATATACTCAGTACTGAAGAAAATGACCTCTCATCCTCAGGTCTGCCCCTTTTCAACCAGAGGGCTGAACCCACAAAGCCTGCATCTCCAACCTGGTTATTAGTCCCCAAAACATAAACTAACAGTTATTAATAAAGGCCCTGTGACCTTCTAGCATAGAAGCAATGTCCCATACTGAGCCTGGCTCCCAAGACAGTCTGACAAACTGGCAGGAAATAAAGTTTCACTGGTTCAGTCTTACCTGTTTTCATAAGAGTTACATTGGTTCCTTCCTCACTGCTTTGTTTCTTCAGTCTTCAGAACGAAGAATTCTGTAGCTCCACTTTGTGAGTGGAAATTGGTAACACCAGGTTTCACTTAGCTGAGGAAAGAAAAAAATAATTAGCTGGCAGTTTTGTGACTGCCTGAAGTTGAATTTAATGAACTGCATCAAAAGCTTTCTGCAACATTAGAGCAGCAGCTGGAGCTAAACCCTACACTTCTGCCTTAAATGGCCTCCACTTACTGGTTGATGAGCAAAACATTAGTAGCAGTCATTTGTTCAGTTTTACAGAAATATAAAAGGAAGCTTTGCAACACAGGCAAGAAGTTAATCATCAGTCTCGCACTGTCTCCAATCTCATTGCAGAATTGCAGTGCTGAAGAAGCCAGGGCAGAAGTCTAACGGCCTCAAAACTGTAAATGGGCTCTTTCAGAAAGGCAAAGCATTATTTACATTAAAAATTGCCATACTTCATCTCTGTTAATAGATTCTCTTTGAAATGAGGTGGGACTGCAGATGACAAGACTTCCATCTGCCACCTTAGATCAAGGAAATGGCAGTACAGTATGTTTCTGCAGAATACTTCATGGGCCCATCAAAATGCCTTACCACAACACATTAAAAATTGTCTTTAACAAGTTAAGCTAAAAAGCTTTCTGCTATTATTTAAGGCTTTATATACCTATAATTACACTATGAAGATTATAAGAGAATAACAATATTTATTATTACTTGATTTAAATGGTTTAAAACTTTTAAGTTCTACTTCAGCAGTTGTCAATTAGCATGCAAAACATCCTGGGCAGCTTCTGAGTAATTGCATTGAACTATGTATATAAGAAGGAATCACATATGCAATAGGACTGGGAGAGTTGTTTGGGTTTTTACAGCAAAATCACAGGACAATTAAATAAAGGTAAAGTACATTAAATTGCTTTTAAAGAGAGAAAAAATATTATTTTAAAGAATTCTGCAAATCACTATATGTGAATTGCTTTACAAAAAAACCTCCCAGATTTTCCATTTAGCATATAAGCCCTAAGGACAAGGAAGTTCACTGTGCTCCCAGATTCTCTGTGAAGGGCTTGCACAATCCATTGTCTGGGCATGTCTTCATTTTCTTTTTTTTTCCATTTTTTTCTTAAGGAGTGGGGTGTGGAGGAGAATCTTTCCCCTTTTTTCTTTGTGTCAACACTGTACGTGTTTGACTGTCAGACACATCTATCTATGTCTGTGTTTCGTTCTCTCATGTTCTGGAAGGATTTTAACCCAGCTGAACTAGTTGCTAAGAGTATCAAAAGAGGAGAACAAGTTGGAATAGCAGGAAGGATGCCAGGTGTCTACATTTCTATTATTTTGTTTGTCTTTGTATAGTAGAACCATAGTTTTACACAGAGAGAAGTAACAAGCACTTATTCTATGCAGAATAGTGTTTATGACTCTAATGTGATGATTGCAGACCTAGAGCTGGACAGGACTGGTTTTAGAGACAACAAAGAAATAGTATCCAACATGCATAAAAGACACCATATATAGTAAATTGGGTGTAATATAGAACTACAGACCAATGAAGACGGAGCAAAGGCATAAAAGGTATTGGCGAACACAAAAAAAATGCCCCCCAAATTGATCCTAGGGTGAGGATCACCACAAACATCATATTCCTCACACTGAAGGGCTCCAGAGGCTGACAATTCCCTGAGACCCTGCTCCTGGGCACCAGTGTGAAACCCCACCAAGCCCAGCACCCACAGGAGCAGTGGGGACATCAGTCTAACACTGGGAGGAAGGGGTAGGCACTAGGAGGTATGTTTATAAATATCTTAACTGCATTATCATTCTTTTTTAAACAATGACATCTTGACTAAGATTAGATTGCTTCACTTTCAGTAATACTAATAAATTTGTAGCTCTTCTTACATAAAAAGTGTGCATACTGTATGCCCATAAGCAAGAGTTTGAGTGTAACAACTCTGCAGCAGCAGAGAGAATTCTAGGGCAGATGGATCAGGAAAAAAACAAAAAATTTTTTGAGTTACATGAATATAGATACACTAATCTCTTGGTACATCAAATTTTAAAAAGAAACAGAAAACCTTGAAATCTAGACACAGTCTGGCTTCAAATCATTAGAGAAATGTGTAAAAATGTAAGAAAAGATTGTCTGTACCTTTAGGGCACATTTTGCTATTTTTAAGGGAGAGATTCAAGCTAGTTTAGTAAGATCTTTTAATTTAGAATGGAATCAAAATCATAAATTTACCGAAACTGCACTAAGTGCAAAACAATGTGATGACTGGAAAAAAACCCCAACAATGACAATTTTTGTAGGAAATACATAAGTATTTATTACCATAAGCAAGGTTTTTGTCTGAATTGTGATTTTTGTGCCACAAGGGTAACCAAGTGAGGTAACTTTGTCCGCCTAATACACCAATGAGCTAGAAAACTGTTCAATATGGACACAGAACTTGCTCACGCTAAAAAAATAATACTGATTGAGAGCAGACATGGTAAAGAAACCCATGGGCTTGTTACTGAAAATATTAAAATGATGAGCAACAAAAAAGAGCCTGAAGTGAACTAAGGAGCAGCTAGGATTGACTGCAAAACACGTCAAGATAGCAGTGGGGGACAAAGAAGAGCAAGGGAAAATATGTCGTAAAGCAATGAGTCACATCAAAATCAGATATGATCAAAGACAAAGATTGTGCTGTGAGGCTTCTTTCCCTCAAGAGAAGAGTAGAATTATTTCAAAATAACTTATATTTGTGATAGTAAATAGACAAACAGTGCCTTTAACTACAGCTCAGCAAGGGACTGGTGAAGACAGGGACTGAACAGGCAAAGAATGACTTAGCAGTAGTACAACATCTCACCAAACAGGACATCAGACTGGGAAAATACTACATGCCATCAGTGAAGATTTTGGGCTTTGCTTTTAAATGGTTTGTTTCCTGAGAGCTACATGCTGTCCAAGTTGTCACCACCACATCAGTATATCAAATTAAGCTGACTCTTGAAACGAGCTGCTACTTTGTTGGCTGAAAGAAGGAAAAAAAGGCATGGTCTCTCCACATAGTATTTTCCTTGTCAACAGTTTGCGTCCAAGTAATTTGATTTCATGGCATGTAATGCCATGTTGGATGACTTAATAGAGGTTATTTGAATTAGCTTCACTTTCCTGGCATTGTCTAGATCATAACTAGAGCAGGCTATTTCACACAGTGTACACTGGTTTTATAGCAAACATGTGTGAGACTTCTGGGGAATGAAAGCTGGTACTAACAAATAAGTATGCTAACAAATTCAGCCAACATAATATTTTTTCAGTTGTAGGCCCTTATCTTCATCTATGAGGACGATGCAAATTTCCTGTAGAGTTTGCTGATGTAGCTACACCTGGATAATTTCTCAGGCAAAACAAGTATCTATTTCCTGATCTTTAAACAGCAAACACTCAGAGTCATGTTTCTGTTTCTTCTCCACATAAAATCACTATAGTGTTCCTAGATAAGTAGTTCAATTACCGGGTTTGGTTTCACCTCTTTGGTACCACCTATAACCAGGGCCTGCATGGCTTTCCCAAAGCCTCTTTAATACTCAAGATTCCCATGCATTTGACTCTCAGGAAAAGTACCTTCAGGTAAAATAAAGTCTGCAGCTATAGAATGAGTTCACTCAGTTTTGATTCTCAACCATTTCCCTGTGGTCTAGTGAGAACAAGGCCAAGACACAACACTTGAGCACCAAGCTCTGTCATATACAGAGTGATATGAAGTGTAAGTATGTGAGCCTACGGAAAGAAACCATGGCCACAACAGTGGAACAATTAATTTATAAGCAATCATATTGATAGGAAAAGGGTAAAAAAATTAGGGGAAAGTTGCTTTGCTTATTTGCACAGCAGAGGGCCAGAGCAGCAATACAGCTCTTCTGGAAGCATGTCATAGCAAATGATCAAAAGGATGAAAAAGATGTCAGCTTCACTGAACTGAGGATGAAAAGAACTCACTATTTAGCCTGGCTCACCAAACTAACAGATGAAACACTTAGGTAAACAGAGAAATTTTGCAAAACTTTCTAGCACCAAACTCCCTAATTATTGCAGATTACTTCTGTTTCATAAATAAAAACTTTAAAAAAAAAAAAAAAGTCTGGCTACATGAAAAAACAACAGAAATTACCAAAAAAAAGCGAGGTAANAACAGAAATTACCAAAGCAATGCCAGGTTAGAGGACCTTAAATGATTCAGGAGATCAATTGATAGACGATATGTGAAATGAAGCAACACAAAATGAACATGTTCACAGCACCGACTTTGATCTTACATCTTGCACCAGAAACTGCGAGTACTGTAGTGTGAAGAACAGAGAACTGCAACAGCATTATGAGACCATGCAGCAGCAGCAAAAATAGACAGCCAGGCACAGAGAGCTCTCAAGTTTGCACATTTTTCTTGTCCAACATTAACAATTGTTCAAGAAACAATAAAAAACCGGAAGACACGAGACTACTCACAGAACACAGATGAACGGGTGTGAAAAACCACAACCCTCTCCTCCCAGAGGCAATACCAGAGAATTTCAGATTCATCAGTTGTGATTACAACCGAGGCCACAGAGTATCTTGGCAACTGTTTAATTTAGAAGGCAATAAATGAAATATTTATTTCAACTACAAGAGGAGAAAGAAAAAAAGTCAAGGTCATAGAGGATCTGATAATAACACCATTGATTGCAATTCTTAAAAGATTTAAGGTTTGCAAAATAAGTGAAGCCTGCCCTCCTTGGACTATACATATGGTAACATACACTGCAAATCTCTTTGTTCTCCTGCTCACTTTCATGTGAAAGTTACCCTAGCTATGTACAGCACACATTTGCACAGCACCTTGTAAGTGAAGTGGACATGGGCTGAATGTCCAGGGTTGCTCACCTCGTGGCAGTCGGGAATTTCCCAGGCCATGGAGGCACAACAGAGCCATCAAAAGGCAGCACACAAAGAGCCTCTCTGGGCATGCAGCGTTTTGGTGATGGCTAATGGAGAGGCAAAGGAGAAATGCAGCTCTATTGATGTTCTTAGTTCTGAAGAAGACAGACTAATTATGGGTTATCATTAGCACAGATGGATCCACAGGGTCCCAAAGGATGCTGTTATTGATTTAAGTACTCAGGAAAATGCGGGGATGCTTCCAGGTGTCACTGCGGTACTTGAGATTCTGCAAAATAGAGAGTCTGTGAATATCTTCTTAGACTTCATACAAAACAGTTCTACAAAACTGTTAGACATTTTGAAAATAACTTATTTATATTTCTATGTGCTTTTTCAAGGACATACTGTATAGAATTGGTTAGTTTCCTTCTAACCAGGTGTCCCCATTTTTTCTACTGCTGTGAAGGTAATAAGACCAGTTATTAAAATCCCATTGTGTGGACTCTCAAAGTTCTCACCTTAGAAAAAGAACAAAGACTCAAGAGTTTCAAACATTTTTCCGTTTTCCATTAATGTCCCCTGTAGTCTGAGGTAAAAGCAATTTAATAAAGTCCCCTTCTGTTTACAGATCTCAAAAGAAGAAAGGAGAAAACTTCAGAAAGTTCATCAGAACATGAAAACAAATTGAGGGCATGCTTTTTCTGTCAATTTTGTGATGTCTTGTAAACACTTTTACATGTCATAAGACCAATTAGCCAAATGGAAACCTATCNTATATGTGTGTATATATATATTTGTGTGTGCGTGTGTGTGTTAAGACATTGGAACTACTGGTGTGTTAAAATGTCTTGGTACAAGACCAGGGCGGAAGAACCAAATGTTGTATCAGAAACCTTTATACATATATAAGCTGTTTCAGTCTGTGCATGTCCAACATCCATTGCTAGGGGACTAGCACTAGAAACCATAACAATAATACCATTAATAAATGATGAACAGATATATGAGCACCTTCACCCAGGGTACCAGGTATCTGAGCAAGGTACCAGTGAGCCAAGACACACTTCTAAGCCTAAGACATTAGAGAAATGGTAAGGCCCGAACTCAGATAAGTGGACAACAATACATTTTCAAAGGCTGCCCCTTTGAAGACCTAACCATAACAGCCATGTATTCACTCTTGCAGAAAAACAGAAAGCAAGGAGTCCCCAGGATGCAGCCAGGTGTCCAGTTCTCTGCCTTGCATTTTCAAAGGGGCTGAAAAAAGTAACTACACCTTCTAGTTTTTAGCTGAAGTGAGAGAAAGATCATTATTAGTTTTTAAGTTTGACATTATCAGTGAAGAGCTCTGTCTGTGTCTATAGTCATCTTTCTCTAATCTTACAAATCCAATAACATCTTTCAGAAACAGAAATGCAATTTCTACCAAGAAAAGTGACATCTCTTTTTAGTCTCAGTGCCAAGCACAGAACAACTGAGTGAAACCTCGGGACAACTAAGATGGACATATTCAAAAGCCTCACATGTACCAAGTTAAAGTGAGACCACCCTTGGAACAAGCAGTGAGATGTGAGGTGGTCAGTGCGCTGTTATGGGAGAGTGAGTATTTTAAGTCTAGGCAGGTTAAACTGCCCTTTACCAGGGGTTAAACCTAGGAAAGTTAACGATGGACCTGCAACAGAGAAACACATACAGGAAAATAACTTTGATACCTTGTTTACAAAACCACTGTCCTATTTTTACATTTGGAGTCTACGATCATTGATACTATTACCAGAGTTTCATGCCGGTGTTCCTCCAACAACACAACAGATATTTCCAACTCATTCCTCAGTAACAGACGGGTATGAGAGCTCCTGCACTGAACACATGAATAATGAGCAAGGCACACTTTTTGGATGGGAAGTACACAACTAAGGCATCTCTCCTCTGCTCTGCTTTTTTCTGTGTCCATCATGTTCCTACTTTATTATTGTCCTTTCAAAGATTTTCTCTGGAGAGGACACTGGAATTAAATTGCTTCTCTACTTCCGATGGACTGCAAAGCAGCAGTTAAGCAACAAAAGTATTGCCAATGTCCCTCACAAATTACAGTAAATAGCTTTTAAAATAAACTTTGACAAGCTAGTTATTCCTTGCAGCACTGACGCTTAAATGTGCGGATAGGAGAAGAGTACTTGGCAGTAGGTAATAAAATAGAGACAGATCTCATGACACTCCAGCCAATGTGAGCTTGCATGTTTTGAGAATGAAAAAAGGTAGAAAATGAAAATAAACATAAGGGTAATGTTAATATTTCATATTTGGTTATTAGAGGGCCTCATTACCTGAAAAATGTGGGGTCTTTTGTTATGAAAACACCTTGGCTGTCTCTGAAAAATCCTGTCGTTGTCTCCATCACCAGTTCTAGGTGATAAATATTTTGGACTGGATAAAATGATATATTAATTGTTTCCCAGGCAAAGGGCACCTCTACTCTGATCTATCGTCCCCACCTCACCACAGCACCAGAGTTCCTACAACTCTGTGCTCAGCATCAATGGCAAGCTGCGGGTCTGGCAAGAGTAGGATGGTGCCTTGGTCGGGAACTCTCCCCTTACCGACACGGGAATTCTCTCTACGGTGGTAAGATGATAATCCTACAGTGGCGACTGCGGAAGGTGAGAGGCAGAGAGGGAAAGGAAAATCAAAAACAAAAGAATAAAAAGCTCAGGGGAGCGAGAAGGGAAGCGGCATCAGCTGCTTCACGGTGAGAGAGCTGCCTTTTGCAAAACCGAACAGAACGCGACACTCGTCAAATCCTGCCCGTTTTAAAACGCTGTCAGTTTTCAGCCGGACGCGCCGGCGCCCCCACGGCAAAGCGGCCGCAGCGGGCGGGCCCCGNTAAAAAAAAAAAAAAAGTCTGGCTACATGACAAAACAACAGAAATTACCAAAGCAACGCCAGGTTAGAGGACCTTAAATGATTCAGGAGATCAATTGATAGACGATATGTGAAATGAAGCAACACAAAATGAACATGTTCACAGCACCGACTTTGATCTTACATCTTGCACCAGAAACTGCGAGTACTGTAGTGTGAAGAACAGAGAACTGCAACAGCATTATGAGACCATGCAGCAGCAGCAAAAATAGACAGCCAGGCACAGAGAGCTCTCAAGTTTGCACATTTTTCTTGTCCAACATTAACAATTGTTCAAGAAACAATAAAAAACCGGAAGACACGAGACTACTCACAGAACACAGATGAACGGGTGTGAAAAACCACAACCCTCTCCTCCCAGAGGCAATACCAGAGAATTTCAGATTCATCAGTTGTGATTACAACCGAGGCCACAGAGTATCTTGGCAACTGTTTAATTTAGAAGGCAATAAATGAAATATTTATTTCAACTACAAGAGGAGAAAGAAAAAAAGTCAAGGTCATAGAGGATCTGATAATAACACCATTGATTGCAATTCTTAAAAGATTTAAGGTTTGCAAAATAAGTGAAGCCTGCCCTCCTTGGACTATACATATGGTAACATACACTGCAAATCTCTTTGTTCTCCTGCTCACTTTCATGTGAAAGTTACCCTAGCTATGTACAGCACACATTTGCACAGCACCTTGTAAGTGAAGTGGCCATGGGCTGAATGTCCAGGGTTGCTCACCTCGTGGCAGTCGGGAATTTCCCAGGCCATGGAGGCACAACAGAGCCATCACAAGGCAGTACACAAAGAGCCTCTCTGGGCATGCAGCGTTTTGGTGATGGCTAATGGAGAGGCAAAGGAGAAATGCAGCTCTATTGATGTTCTTAGTTCTGAAGAAGACAGACTAATTATGGGTTATCATTAGCACAGATGGATCCACAGGGTCCCAAAGGATGCTGTTATTGATTTAAGTACTCAGGAAAATGCGGGGATGCTTCCAGGTGTCACTGCGGTACTTGAGATTCTGCAAAATAGAGAGTCTGTGAATATCTTCTTAGACTTCATACAAAACAGTTCTACAAAACTGTTAGACATTTTGAAAATAACTTATTTATATTTCTATGTGCTTTTTCAAGGACATACTGTATAGAATTGGTTAGTTTCCTTCTAACCAGGTGTCCCCATTTTTTCTACTGCTGTGAAGGTAATAAGACCAGTTATTAAAATCCCATTGTGTGGACTCTCAAAGTTCTCGCCTTAGAAAAAGAACAAAGACTCAAGAGTTTCAAACATTTTTCCCTTTTCCATTAATGTCCCCTGTAGTCTGAGGTAAAAGCAATTTAATAAAGTCCCCTTCTGTTTACAGATCTCAAAAGAAGAAAGGAGAAAACTTCAGAAAGTTCATCAGAACATGAAAACAAATTGAGGGCATGCTTTTTCTGTCAATTTTGTGATGTCTTGTAAACACTTTTACATGTCATAAGACCAATTAGCCAAATGGAAACCTATCAGTGAACACACTGAGCCAGAATGACTTAGTTATTCAACAGGAATAGCACCTTTTCAAACATTAACACCCAACTTTCATTTTCTTGAATCAAAGAGGGACTTCAAAGATATTAGATTAACAGCAAAGAACCATAACTGATGGGAAAAAAAAAGTGATGGACCAAGAAAAAAGATTAATCAAACAGAGGTGCAAATGAAAGCAACGAATCTTTAGCAGACTTTTTGTATAAACATTAGTCTTTGCATGTCAAAACATGAGTGATGTAGATGAAAATTTTCACAAAATTTCTAAGTGCTAATTATTACAAACTTTGGGCTTCTGGANCAAAGATATTAGATTAACAGCAAAGAACCATAACTGATGGGAAAAAAAAAGTGATGGACCAAGAAAAAAGATTAATCAAACAGAGGTGCAAATGAAAGCAACGAATCTTTAGCAGACTTTTTGTATAAACATTAGTCTTTGCATGTCAAAACATGAGTGATGTAGATGAAAATTTTCACAAAATTTCTAAGTGCTAATTATTACAAACTTTGGGCTTCTGGAAAATTTACTGATACTTTAAAACT